>OZ020181.1:44055161-44244587 GCA_963971135.1 Stenus bimaculatus
TAATTTTATAAATAATCGTCCGAAAAATTTTAAAACTACATTTCTAATTAGATTTCATGAAAATAAAATTATTTAAACAAAATTTACATTTTTTTATAAAGAAATAAAAAAGTTTCTGCAGTTTTTGTGTGATTTTTAAGAAAAACGTTTTTTTGGTATAATTTTAAAAATAATCGACCGAAAAATTTTAAAACTACATTTCTAATTAGATTTCATGAAAATAAAATTATTTAAACAAAATTTACATTTTTTTATAAAGAAATAAAAAAGTTACAGCAGTTTTTGTTTAATTTTTAAGAAAAACGCATTATTTCTAAAAAATAACGTTTTTTTGGTATAATTTTAAAAATAATCGTCCGAAAAATTTTAAAACTACATTTCTAATTAGATTTCATGAAAATAAAATTATTTAAACAAAATTTACATTTTTTTATAAAGAAATAAAAAAGTTTCTGCAGTTTTTGTGTGATTTTTAAGAAAAACGCATTATTTCTAAAAAATAACGTTTTTTTGGTATAATTTTAAAAATAATCGTCCGAATAATTTTAAAACTATATTTCTAATTAGATTTCATGAAAATAAAATTATTTAAACAAAATTTACATTTTTTTATAAAGAAATAAAAAAGTTACAGCAGTTTTTGTTTGATTTTTAAGAAAAACGCATTATTTCTAAAAAATAACGTTTTTTTGGTATAATTTTAAAAATAAACGTCCGAAAAATTTTAAAACTACATTTCTAATTAGATTTCATGAAAATAAAATTATTTAAACAAAATTTACATTTTTTTATAAAGAAATAAAAAAGTTTCTGCAGTTTTTGTGTGATTTTTAAGAAAAACGTATTTTCGGTATAATTTTAAAAATAATCGTCCGAAAAATTTTAAACTACATTTCTAATTAGATTTCATGAAAATAAAATTATTTAAACAAAATTTACATTTTTTTATAAAGAAATAAAAAAGTTACAGCAGTTTTTGTTTGATTTTTAAGAAAAACGCATTATTTCTAAAAAATAACGTTTTTTTGGTATAATTTTAAAAATAATCGTCCGAAAAATTTTAAAACTACAATTCTAATTAGATTTCATGAAAATAAAATTATTTAAACAAAATTTACATTTTTTTATAAAGAAATAAAAAAGTTTCTGCAGTTTTTGTGTGATTTTTAAGAAAAACGTTTTTTTGGTATAATTTTAAAAATAATCGACCGAAAAATTTTAAAACTACATTTCTAATTAGATTTCATGAAAATAAAATTATTTAAACAAAGTTTACATTTTTTTATAAAGAAATAAAAAAGTTACAGCAGTTTTTGTTTGATTTTTAAGAAAAACGCATTATTTCTAAAAAATAACGTTTTTTTTGGTATAATTTTAAAAATAATCGTCCGAAAAATTTTAAAACTACATTTCTAATTAGATTTCATGAAAATAAAATTATTTAAACAAAATTTACATTTTTTTATAAAGAAATAAAAAAGTTTCTTCAGTTTTTGTGTGATTTTTAAGAAAAACGTATTTTCGGTATAATTTTAAAAATAATCGTCCGAAAAATTTTAAATCTACATTTCTAATTAGATTTCATGAAAATAAAATTATTTAAACAAAATTTACATTTTTTTATAAAGAAATAAAAAAGTTACAGCAGTTTTTGTTTGATTTTTAAGAAAAACGCATTATTTCTAAAAAATAAAGTTTTTTTGGTATAATTTTAAAAATAATCGTCCGAATAATTTTAAAACTATATTTCCAATTAGATTTCATGAAAATAAAATTATTTAAACAAAATTTACATTTTTTTATAAAGAAATAAAAAAGTTACAGCAGTTTTTGTTTGATTTTTAAGAAAAACGCATTATTTCTAAAAATAACGTTTTTTTGGTATAATTTTAAAAATAATCGTCCGAAAAATTTTAAAACTACATTTCTAATTAGATTTCATGAAAATAAAATTATTTAAACAAAATTTACATTTTTTTATAAAGAAATAAAAAAGTTTCTGCAGTTTTTGGGTGATTTTTAAGAAAAACGTATTTTCGGTATAATTTTAAAAATAATCGTCCGAAAAATTTTAAAACTACATTTCTAATTAGATTTCAGGAAAATAAAATTATTTAAACAAAATTTACATTTTTTTATAAAGAAATAAAAAAGTTACAGCAGTTTTTGTTTGATTTTTAAGAAAAACGCATTATTTCTAAAAAAATAAAGTTTTTTTGGTATAATTTTAAAAATAATCGTCCGAAAAATTTTAAAACTACATTTCTAATTAGATTTCATGAAAATAAAATTATTTAAACAAAATTTACATTTTTTTATAAAGAAATAAAAAAGTTTCTGCAGTTTTTGTGTGATTTTTAAGAAAAACGTTTTTTTGGTATAATTTTAAAAATAATCGACCGAAAAATTTTAAAACTACATTTCTAATTAGATTTCATGAAAATAAAATTAATTAAACAAAATTTACATTTTTTTATAAAGAAATAAAAAAGTTACAGCAGTTTTTGTTTAATTTTTAAGAAAAACGCATTATTTCTAAAAAATAACGTTTTTTTGGTATAATTTTAAAAATAATCGTCCGAAAAATTTTAAAACTACATTTCTAATTAGATTTCATGAAAATAAAATTATTTAAACAAAATTTACATTTTTTTATAAAGAAATAAAAAAGTTACAGCAGTTTTTGTTTGATTTTTAAGAAAAACGCATTATTTCTAAAAAAATAACGTTTTTTTGGTATAATTTTAAAAATAATCGTCCGAAAAATTTTAAAACTACATTTCTAATTAGATTTCATGAAAATAAAATTATTTAAACAAAATTTACATTTTTTTATAAAGAAATAAAAAAGTTTCTGCAGTTTTTGTGTGATTTTTAAGAAAAACGTTTTTTTGGTATAATTTTAAAAATAATCGACCGAAAAATTTTAAAACTACATTTCTAATTAGATTTCATGAAAATAAAATTATTTAAACAAAATTTACATTTTTTTATAAAGAAATAAAAAAGTTACAGCAGTTTTTGTTTGATTTTTAAGAAAAACGCTTTATTTCTAAAAAATAACGTTTTTTTGGTATAATTTTAAAAATAATCATCAGAAAAATTTAAAAACTACATTTCTAATTAGATTTCATGAAAATAAAATTATTTAAACAAAATTTACATTTTTTTATAAAGAAATAAAGAAGTTTCTGCAGTTTTTGTGTGATTTTTAAGAAAAACGTTTTTTTGGTATAATTTTAGAAATAATCGACCGAAAAATTTTAAAACTACATTTCTAATTAGATTTCATGAAAATAAAATTATTTAAACAAAATTTACATTTTTTTATAAAGAAATAAAAAAGTTACAGTAGTTTTTGTTTGATTTTTAAGAAAAACGCATTATTTCTAAAAAATAACGTTTTTTTGGTATAATTTTAAAAATAATCGTCCGAAAAATTTTAAAACTACATTTCTAATTAGATTTCATGAAAAAAAAATTATTTAAACAAAATTTACATTTTTTTATAAAGAAATAAAAAAGTTTCTGCAGTTTTTGTGTGATTTTTAAGAAAAACGCATTATTTCTAAAAAATAACGTTTTTTTGGTATAATTTTAAAAATAATCGTCCGAAAAATTTTAAAACTACATTTCTAATTAGATTTCATGAAAATAAAATTATTTAAACAAAATTTACATTTTTTTATAAAGAAATAAAGAAGTTTCTGCAGTTTTTGTGTGATTTTTAAGAAAAACGTTTTTTTGGTATAATTTTAGAAATAATCGACCGAAAAATTTTAAAACTACATTTCTAATTAGATTTCATGAAAATAAAATTATTTAAACAAAATTTACATTTTTTTATAAAGAAATAAAAAAGTTACAGCAGTTTTTGTTTGATTTTTAAGAAAAACGCATTATTTCTAAAAAATAACGTTTTTTTGGTATAATTTTAAAAATAATCGTCAGAAAAATTTTAAAACTACATTTCTATTTAGATTTCATGAAAATAAAATTATTTAAACAAAATTTACATTTTTTTCTAAAGAAATAAAAAAGTTTCTGCAGTTTTTGTGTGATTTTTAAGAAAAACGTTTTTTTGGTATAATTTTAAAAATAATCGACCGAAAAATTTTAAAACTACATTTCTAATTAGATTTCATGAAATAAAATTATTTAAACAAAATTTACATTTTTTTATAAAGAAATAAAAAAGTTACAGCAGTTTTTGTTTGATTTTTAAGAAAAACGCATTATTTCTAAAAAATAACGTTTTTTGGTATAATTTTAAAAATAATCGTCCGAAAAATTTTAAAACTACATTTCTAATTAGATTTCATGAAAATAAAATTATTTAAACAAAATTTACATTTTTTTATAAAGAAATAAAAAAGTTTCTGCAGTTTTTGTGTGATTTTTAAGAAAAACGTTTTTTCGGTATAATTTTAAAAATATTCGTCCGAAAAATTTTAAAACTACATTTCTAATTAGATTTCATAAAAATAAAATTATTTAAACAAAATTTACATTTTTTTATAAAGAAATAAAAAAGTTTCTGCAGTTTTTGTGTGATTTTTAAGAAAAACGTTTTTTCGGTATAATTTTAAAAATAATCATCCGAAAAATTTTAAAACTACATTTCTAATTAGATTTCATGAAAATCAAATTATTTAAACAAAATTTACATATTTTGATAAAGAAATAAAAAAGTTACAGCAGTTTTTGTTTGAATTTTAAGAAAAACGCATTATTTCTAAAAAATAACGTTTTTTTGGTATAATTTTAAAAATAATCGTCCGAAAAATTTTAAAACTACATTTCTAATTAGATTTCATGAAAATAAAATTATTTAAACAAAATTTACATATTTTTATAAAGAAATAAAAAAGTTACAGCAGTTTTTGTTTGATTTTTAAGAAAAACGCATTATTTCTAAAAAATAACGTTTTTTTGGTATAATTTTAAAAATAATCGTCCGAAAAATTTTAAAACTACATTTCTAATTAGATTTCATGAAAATAAAATTATTTAAACAAATTTACATTTTTTTATAAAGAAATAAAAAAGTTTTTGCAGTTTTTGTGTGATTTTAAGAAAAACGTTTTTTTGGTATAATTTTAAAATAATCGACCGAAAAATTTTAAAACTACATTTCTAATTAGATTTCATGAAAATAAAATTATTTAAACAAAATTTACATTTTTTTATATAGAAATAAAAAAGTTACAGCAGTTTTTGTTTGATTTTTAAGAAAAACGCATTATTTCTAAAAAATAAAGTTTTTTTGGTATAATTTTAAAAATAATCGTCCGAAAAATTTTAAAACTACATTTCTAATTAGATTTCATGAAAATAAAATTATTTAAACAAAATTTACATTTTTTTATAAAGAAATAAAAAAGTTTCTGCAGTTTTTGTGTGATTTTTAAGAAAAACGTTTTTTCGTTATAATTTTAAAAATAATCGTCCGAAAAATTTTAAAACTACATTTCTAATAAGATTTCATAAAAATAAAATTATTTTAACAAAAATTACATTTTTTTATAAAGACATAAAAAAGTTTCTGCAGTTTTTAATTGATTTTTAAGAAAAACGCATTATTTCTAAAAAATAACGTTTTTTTGGTATAATTTTAAAAATAATCGTCCGAAAAATTTTAAAACTACATTTCTAATTAGATTTCATGAAAATAAAATTATTTAAACAAAATTTACATTTTTTTATAAAAAAATAAAAAAGTTACAGCAGTTTTTGTTTGATTTTTAAGAAAAACGCATTATTTCTAAAAAATAACGTTTTTTTGGTATAATTTTAAAAACAATCGTCCGAAAAATTTTGAAACTACATTTCTAATTAGATTTCATGAAAATAAAATTAATTAAACAAAATTTACATTTTTTTATAAAGAAATATAAAAGTTTCTGCAGTTTTTGTGTGATTTTTAAGAAAAACGCATTATTTCTAAAAAATAACGTTTTTTTGGTATAATTTTAAAAATAATCGTCCGAAAAATTTTAAAACTACATTTCTAATTAGATTTCATGAAAATAAAATTATTTAAACAAAATTTACATTTTTTTATGAAGAAATAAAAAAGTTACAGCAGTTTTTGTTTGATTTTTAAGAAAAACGCATTATTTCTAAAAAATAACGTTTTTTTGGTATAATTTTAAAATAATCGTCCGAAAAATTTTAAAACTACATTTCTAATTAGATTTCATGAAAATAAAATTATTTAAACAAAATTTACATTTTTTTATAAAGAAATAAAAAAGTTACAGCAGTTTTTGTTTGATTTTTAAGAAAAACGCATTATTTCTAAAAAATAACGTTTTTTTGGTATAATTTTAAAAATAATCGTCCGAAAAATTTTAAAACTACATTTCTAATTAGATTTCATGAAAATAAAATTATTTAAACAAAATTTACATTTTTTTATAAAGAAATAAAAAAGTTACAGCAGTTTTTGTTTGATTTTTAAGAAAAACGCTTTAGTTCTAAAAAATAACGTTTTTTTGGTATAATTTTAAAAATAATCGTCCGAAAAATTTTAAAACTACATTTCTAATTATATTTCATGAAAATAAAATTATTTAAACAAAATTTACATTTTTTTATAAAGAAATAAAAAAGTTACAGCAGTTTTTGTTTGATTTTTAAGAAAAACGCATTATTTCTAAAAAATAACGTTTTTTTGGTATAATTTTAAAAATAATCGTCCGAAAAATTTTAAAACTACATTTCTAATTAGATTTCATGAAAATAAAATTATTTAAACAAAATTTACATTTTTTTATAAAGAAATAAAAAAGTTACAGCAGTTTTTGTTTGATTTTTAAGAAAAACGCATTATTTCTAAAAAATAAGGTTTTTTTGGTATAATTTTAAAAATAATCGTCCGAAAAATTTTAAAACTACATTTCTAATTAGATTTCATGAAAATAAAATTATTTAAACAAAATTTACATTTTTTTATAAAGAAATATAAAAGTTTCTGCAGTTTTTGTGTGATTTTTAAGAAAAATGTGTTTTCGCTATAATTTTAAAAATAATCGTCCGAAAAATTTTAAAACTACATTTCTAATTAGATTTCATGAAAATAAAATTAGTTAAACAAAATTTACATTTTTTTATAAAGAAATAAAAAAGTTACAGCAGTTTTTGTTTGTTTTTTAAGAAAAACGCTTTATTTCTAAAAAATAACGTATTTTTGGTATAATTTTAAAAATAATCGTCCGAAAAATTTTAAAACTACATTTCTAATTAGATTTCATGAAAATAAAATTATTTACACAAAATTTACATTTTTTTATAAAGAAATAAAAAAGTTACAGCAGTTTTTGTTTGATTTTTAAGAAAAACGCATTATTTCTAAAAAATAACGTTTTTTTGGTATAATTTTAAAATTAATCGTCCGAAAAATTTTAAAACTACATTTCTAATTAGATTTCATGAAAATAAAATTATTTAAACAAAATTTACATTTTTTCATAAAGAAATAAAAAAGTTACAGCAGTTTTTGTTTAATTTTTAAGAAAAACGCATTATTTCTAAAAAATAACGTTTTTTTGGTATAATTTTAAAAATAATCGTCCGAAAAATTTAAAAACTACATTTCTAATTAGATTTCATGAAAATAAAATTATTTAAACAAAATTTACATTTTTTTATAAAGAAATAAAAAAGTTTCTGCAGATTTTGTGTGATTTTTAAGAAAAACGTTTTTTGGTATAATTTTAAAAATAATCGACCGAAAAATTTTAAAACTACATTTCTAATTGATTTCATGAAAATAAAATTATTTAAACAAAATTTACATTTTTTTATAAAGAAATAAAAAAGTTACAGCAGTTTTTGTTTGATTTTTAAGAAAAACGCATTATTTCTAAAAAATAACGTTTTTTTGGTATAATTTTAAAAATAATCGTCAGAAAAATTTTAAAACTACATTTCTAATTAGATTTCATGAAAATAAAATTATTTAAACAAAATTTACATTTTTTTATAAAGAAATATAAAAGTTTCTGCAGTTTTTGTGTGATTTTTAAGAAAAACGTTTTTTCGGTATAATTTTAAAAATAATCGTCCGAAAAATTTTAAAACTACATTTTTAATTAGATTTCATGAAAATAAAATTATTTAAACAAAATTTACATTTTTTTATAAAGAAATAACCAAGTTACAGCAGTTTTTGTTTGATTTTTAAGAAAAACGCATTATTTCTAAAAAATAACGTTTTTTTGGTATAATTTTAAAAATAATCGTCCGAAAAATTTTAAAACTACATTTCTAATTAGATTTCATGAAAATAAAATTATTTAAACAAAATTTACATTTTTTTATAAAGAAATAAAAAAGTTACAGCAGTTTTTGTTTGATTTTTAAGAAAAAGGCATTATTTCTAAAAAATAATGTTTTTTTGGTATAATTTTAAAAATAATCGTCCGAAAAATTTTAAAACTACATTTCTAATTAGATTTCATGAAAATAAAATTATTTAAACAGAATTTACATTTTTTTATAAAGAAATAAAAAAGTTTCTACAGTTTTTGTGTGATTTTTAAGAAAAACGTTTTTCTGGTATAATTTTAAAAATAATCGACCGAAAAATTTTAAAACTACATTTCTAATTAGATTTCATGAAAATAAAATTATTTAAACAAAATTTACATTTTTTTATAAAGAAATAAAAAAGTTACAGCAGTTTTTGTTTGATTTTTAAGAAAAACGCATTATTTCTAAAAAATAATGTTTTTTTTGGTATAATTTTAAAAATAATCGTCCGAAAAATTTTAAAACTACATTTCTAATTAGATTTCATGAAAATAAAATTATTTAAACAGAATTTACATTTTTTTATAAAGAAATAAAAAAGTTTCTGCAGTTTTTGTGTGATTTTTAAGAAAAACGTTTTTTCGGTATAATTTTAAAAATAATCGTCCGAAAAATTTTAAAACTACATTTTTAATTAGATTTCATGAAAATAAAATTATTTAAACAAAATTTACATTTTTTTATAAAGAAATAAAAAAGTTACAGCAGTTTTTGTTTGATTTTTAAGAAAAACGCATTATTTCTAAAAAATAACGTTTTTCTGGTATAATTTTAAAAATAATCGTCCGAAAAATTTTAAAACTACATTTCTAATTAGATTTCATGAAAATAAAATTATTTAAACAAAATTTACATTTTTTTATAAAGAAATAAAAAAGTTACAGCAGTTTTTGTTTGATTTTTAAGAAAAAGGCATTATTTCTAAAAAATAATGTTTTTTTGGTATAATTTTAAAAATAATCGTCCGAAAAATTTTAAAACTACATTTCTAATTAGATTTCATGAAAATAAAATTATTTAAACAGAATTTACATTTTTTTATAAAGAAATAAAAAAGTTTCTGCAGTTTTTGTGTGATTTTTAAGAAAAACGTTTTTCTGGTATAATTTTAAAAATAATCGACCGAAAAATTTTAAAACTACATTTCTAATTAGATTTCATGAAAATAAAATTATTTAAACAAAATTTACATTTTTTTATAAAGAAATAAAAAAGTTACAGCAGTTTTTGTTTGATTTTTAAGAAAAACGCATTGTTTCTAAAAAATAACGTTTTTTTGGTATAATTTTAAAAATAATCGTCCGAAAAATTTTAAAACGACATTTCTAATTAGATTTCATGAAAATAAAATTATTTAAACAAAATTTACATTTTTTTATAAAGAAATAAAAAAGTTACAGCAGTTTTTGTTTGATTTTTAAGAAAAACGCATTATTTCTAAAAAATAACGTTTTTTTGGTATAATTTTAAAAATAATCGTCCGAAAAATTTTAAAACTACATTTCTAATTAGATTTCATGAAAATAAAATTATTTAAACAAAATTTTCATTTTTTTATCTAGAAATAAAAAAGTTTTTGCAGTTTTTGTGTGATTTTTAAGAAAAACGTTTTTTTGGTATAATTTTAATAATAATCGACCGAAAAATTTTAAAACGACATTTCTAATTAGATTTCATGAAAATAAAATTATTTAAACAAAATTTACATTTTTTTATAAAGAAATAAAAAAGTTACAGCAGTTTTTGTTTGATTTTTAAGAAAAACGCATTATTTCTCAAAAATAACGTTTTTTTGGTATAATTTTAAAAATAATCGTCCGAAAAATTTTAAAACGACATTTCTAATTAGATTTCATGAAAATAAAATTATTTAAACAAAATTTACATTTTTTTATAAAGAAATAAAAAAGTTACAGCAGTTTTTGTTTGATTTTTAAGAAAAACGCATTAATTCTCAAAAATAACGTTTTTTTGGTATAATTTTAAAAATAATCGTCCGAAAAATTTTAAAACTACATTTCTAATTAGATTTCATGAAAATAAAATTATTTAAACAAAATTTACATTTTTTTATAAAGAAATAAAAAAGTTACAGCAGTTTTTGTTTGATTTTTAAGAAAAACGCATTTTTTCTCAATAATAACGTTTTTTTGGTATAATTTTAAAAATAATCGTCCGAAAAATTTTAAAACTACATTTCTAATTAGATTTCATGAAAATAAAATTATTTAAACAGAATTTACATTTTTTTATAAAGAAATAAAAAAGTTTCTGCAGTTTTTGTGTGATTTTTAAGAAAAACGTTTTTCTGGTATAATTTTAAAAATAATCGACCGAAAAATTTTAAAACTACATTTCTAATTAGATTTCATGAAAATAAAATTATTTAAACAAAATTTACATTTTTTTATAAAGAAATAAAATAGTTTCTGCAGTTTTTGTTTGATTTTTAAGAAAAACGCATTATTTCTAAAAAATCGTCCGAAATATTTTAAAACTACAATTCTAATTAGATTTCATGAAAATAAAATTATTTAAACAAAATTTACATTTTTTTATAAAGAAATAAAAAAGTTACAGCAGTTTTTGTTTGATTTTTAAGAAAAACGCATTATTTCTAAAAAATAACGTTTTTTTGGTATAATTTTAAAAATAATCGTCCGAAATATTTTAAAACTACATTTCTAATTAGATTTCATGAAAATAAAATTATTTAAACAAAATTTACATTTTTTTATAAAGAAATAAAAAAGTTTCTGCAGTTTTTGTGTGATTTTTAAAAAAACGTTTTTTTGGTATAATTTTAAAAATAATCGTCCGAAAAATATTAAAACTACATTTCTAATTAGATTTCATGAAAATAAAATTATTTAAACAAAATTTACATTTTTTTATAAAGAAATAAAAAAGTTACAGCAGTTTTTGTTTGATTTTTAAGAAAAACGCATTATTTCTAAAAAATAACGTTTTTTTGGTATAATTTTAAAAATAATCGTCCGGAAAATTTTAAAACTACATTTCTAATTAGATTTCATGAACATAAAATTATTTAAACAAAATTTACATTTTTTTATTGTGGCTTCCCTTTTTTGATTTTTGGATTTTTATTAATTTTGCCAATTTAAGTTGACGGCCAGCTAGTCGTGAATGCCGTGGTTTCAGAAAAAAATGATTTGGCGCCACGTACTTGAACCCAAATAAGCTTTTATAAATGTTACCTGTAAAGTACGACACAGATAAGTATGGAATAGCTGTCAGCAATAAAAGATAAATCAGGGTACAAAGAAAATAACGAACTTGTTTGATTACCAATTTAATCAATAAAAAAAAACTTTCAGATATGTACAAAATATAAACAGCATTGACCATAGATCACTAGGTTGATCAATAAAAACGAATTTACATAAGGCTAGTTTAACCTTTCCAGTGTCAATAGCTATATACAAATTGAATACAATATTGACCATAGGTCAAGATGTTGTTTAATACAAAAAGTATGTAAGGCCAGTGCAGACCTAACGTAGCAAAATGTTCACTAGAATGATGTGGCAAGCACACCTCAAAAACAAGGGACTAAAGCCCAGCAAAAAATAAAATATTATAGCGTAACTTAAAGCTAATTGCGTAGCGCAAACTAAATGTAATGATGTAGGCCTACCGCATTTTACAAAATAAGTCTTACATAAAACTAAGTGATAAGTAGCGAAAGTTGAAAGCAATATCATGTACTCTGAAGGAGTAATTTGATCAAAATGACCAACGCAAAAAAAATTAGCACAAAAGGTAACGATATGGTTGAATACCCATACCAAAATTGAATCAAACAAGATTTAATTTGATGGTGGTTAAATACCAACTTCGATTAAATGAATTTAAAATGAAATTGATCAAAAAAAAATATTACAAGTATTTACAGTTGGAAATCACGCACATTCATAGTGGTGAACAATCTCACAAAAAAAGTAAATTTAATTACTGAATTATAAAGCAATTACTAAGAAACACTTTACTTTGTTTCAGTTGATAATACTTAAACATTAATTAAAAACTCACAAAAATTACGGAAGTGTAGAGTAGGTGGTTGTTTCAAAATTTCCCCTAGTTCTGCAACCCAAATTCTCCCCTTCGTAACCTCCTTATCCGCAATGGCGAATACGTAATCAAAATTACCCAGAGGAAATTGAGCAGGAAAAGCAGGAACGCACGTGCCAAAATGGTGCCCAAGATGGCGGATTCCAATCCGACGTCAAAGAAAATTTCGGGAACCAGCATCCAACAACGCTCCAGAATAACGGCAATATCAAAGCCCAAAATTAAAAGCCTAGAGAGATAAAATTTAGCCCAAGAGTACAAGGAAAAACCTCGTGATTACCTTTGATGGAATTCGGCTTCACGTGTTTTCAACGTGGTTTTGGTTTCCGCGTGCTGAGTAGAAAAATTCGCAGATTCAATCACACTAAGGCGAAGATTGTAATAATCGATCGAATAATCAGTCATACAACTGGTCACAAATACCTATTTAGATACTTCGACGAAACTTCGAAATTAATCACAATAAAAAAAAACTGGATGGAACTCACTGTATAATCACGACTTAATCGTAACGCAGACGAAACCAGAAAGGACTCTCTCAAATTTCCGAAATCGGAAGACGATCCAAAATCCCCTGAAAGCAGGCACACCAACTTTAGGAATTACCTCATGGTCACCAATCTACGCGACCTACCAATTACCGCAAAATTTTAACACAAAAAAAAAACAAATATTATCAAGGGCCTAAAAAAATATGTTACACACCTGTACTACTGCACGGTGCGAAAACACCCAGTAGCATCAAGTAGTTAACCTAAGCGCCTAGACAGCGGCAACACAACTCACACTGTCAAACCAAGTGACAGCTGACATCCTTAACCTCCTAAATTCCGCGTCAATTATCAGTGCACGAGGAAAGCAAAAGAAGTAAGTACTGAAATATTAATTATTTAATTATCTATTTTATCATTTAAACCCGACATTTTATCATTTAAAACACACTAGACGATGACTGCACATAAACATTGAAAAGAATCAGACGAAACAAAGCTACCAATAAAACTCTGAAAAGCCAGGTAAGTAATTTTGACTTAAGTAAAACACAAAATAATATTAATCCCATTGTAGGGTCACACCAACTACCAGAAACTCCAATGATGATAATAAATGACTCGGTGCACTGGATCTTAAATAAAATCGGACCACACCATTAACAAGGTATTCTCTAAACCGAGCCTATTAAAAGAAATGCTAAACCAAAAGCAGTTATTCTCTGGGAAGGTGGATAGGCAGAATAATTAACCAATTGAAAATGAAGCGCTACATGACAAGCTTACATTTAATAAACTATCAAATTCAACAAACGTATTTTCTTTTCTTTAACGAATTATTAGTATCAAACGTCTCTAACAATGATTTAAAAGTTTTATAAAATTATAACGCTACAATACACCATAAAAAGATCAGGAATTCCTCCGAGAATATTGAATCCTCTTGAGGTATGTTTTTCATTAATCACATTAGCGTAAGGATCAAATCCTAACAACATCGATAGCTTTGGGGCAAAAGTAACCGAAGTTACGTTTTCTGATGCACATACTATAGTTATTTTGTTTGCAGTACCATTAGATGCTTTTATTTTATGTTTTAAAAGAAATTCTGATGAATTCATAGCATTTATTATTTCATCAATGTTTCTGTAGTCTCCGGGTACTTTATGATCCTTTTCTATAACATTATTGTTAATTTGAATCCAAATTGCGTTTTGAAATTCGTTTACACTAAATATCGAACAAGGGATCTGTATTTCGGAAAGGCCGACCTGTCATTCACCTTCTAATTTAATGGTCTTCGGTAATTTGGTATAAAAGTGAGATGTCTTGTTCTCAGGGTAATAGTTCATAGAATTATTACTTAGTAAAGTAATGTAAAATCCTTTTTCATATTTCTTCTATTGCCGAAGCCTTCACCCACGAATTAAATTTATCGTTATATCCTTTCCACTTGACGAGATGCATACGATTAACACCTTTTCCTTTAGAGGCAAGTTTTTTATCTATTTGATATTTATCCAGAGGATCGTACTTTACTTTTTGTAACTCTTCCTTGTAAAATACACCTTCAATGGGTTCCCCATTTAAGTCGCAGATACGGTACACTTCAGGTATTTTCATAATTACTTTTACAATTTCAAATATTTCAGTGATGAAGGTATTGGAATAACCATTTTCAAATACAAGTTTGAATCTAGTTATTCTAACGTAATCACCCGCTTTAAATCGACTTTTATTCTTATTCTTAGGCTTAAGTTTATTATTTTTTATGGTGTTTTTCCAAACTTCCAAAACATTTTCGACGTTAACACTGGACGGGGTTGTTTTAATTGTACGATGGTAATTGTTGTTGTATCCTTTTAGGCGATCATCGATAACGTCAACGTAACGAAACGTATTTTTATAACTAAAATATTTAAACATTCTAGCCTTTATTGTTCGATTAAAACGCTCAACAACGGATGCTTTTATGTCTGGACTTTCAACAACATAAAAATTAATATCGTATTTTTTAAATAAATTCTGCACTTTGCTTGCTAAAAATTCTTTTTCTTTATCCGTCTGAATATTAATAGGTATTCTCTCGTCACTTTTAAAAGTATCTAAAAACGCCTCACAAACCTCACCACCCGTTTTATTTTTTAGAAGTCTAACCCACGCGTACTTACTAA
Organism: Stenus bimaculatus; assembly: GCA_963971135.1. Lineage (NCBI taxonomy): Eukaryota > Metazoa > Arthropoda > Insecta > Coleoptera > Staphylinidae > Stenus > Stenus bimaculatus. The sequence continues at coordinate 44,070,235 of OZ020181.1, forward strand.
ACACATCAATAACAGTTAAAATGTATTTCATATTGTCATTTTGTTCGGCCAAACTTCTTAAATCGACCAAATCAGCTTGAAACAAATCGTCAATATTATTTACGCTATAGCAGTTTCTCCGAAAATTTTTCCTGGCCTGTTTATGTAAAGTATAAGAATCCTGAGAACTTAACCACTTATTAACAGTTTTGATAGGTAATTCGGAATGATGTTTTAACGGTTTTGCTGACGTAAATGCTGTAGGGTGTTTCGTATCAATAAATAAAATTTTTAACGAAGCCGCCTCCATAATTCTAATTAGAGTTTAGACTCTCAGCTAACTTTTTCCCATTTACTTAAATTACGTAACTTTGACTCATCGTCAGCTTCACCTTCGTAATCAGACAAGGTTCTGTGTAGTATTGACGTGAGAGAGCGTTTTTTAGTTGTTTTAGGTGTGCTTCTTTTCGGTGTTGTAAAATTGCGTGAAGCAAAAATTGGTGAAATAGTTTTAGGTGTATTCGTAATCAGATAACTTCTTTTGCGTAAATTTCCAACTAACTCCATCGGTACATTTTTAAATTTAAGCTCTGTTAGAAAAGTCTCCCAACCGCGAGGGCTACTTGTTTTTCTATTTCTTAAAACGTCATGAAACAAGTCGATAATATTTGAATTGGGTATCTGCATACCTCGTATTTTTACATGTCCTAGCTTATCCCAAGATATTGTATCAAAACCGTTTAAATAATCCAGCAGCATTTTACCTTTATTTTGTAAAGTTGGAGGTAGGCTACTTATTATCTCGTTTTGTAGGGGGATAACTTTTTCGGCAGATGATTCAACATCAAGATTCGTTTCATTCCCGTTTATGGAATTTTCTATAATAGGTAGCTTGATTGGTTTCCGATGTTCTCCAGCAAAATGTAAATATCGCTGTAGTACACTATCATACTAATGCCATTTTTCGTAATCGCTTTTTGTCGATTTAAGAATGTTATTCATTTCATTATCTAAGGATGTTAGAGTGTCTGAAGATAATGATGATGAACTTTGAATCTTATTTAAATTTTCCGGAGATATAAGCATCATTTTCCTAGCGTGATCCATGCTTTATTTGCTGAATATGCTACTTAATACACCTGATAACAGAGGTCCCAGAATAAAAGGTAGGAATGCACCCCTACTTTGGACTAATATTTTTTTCTTAGCTGTGACTGTTTCACCATTCTTTGCAAGATGTCTTAGAGTAGATTTATGCTTCCTTATCTTTGATTTATGATACTTTGATAAGGGAATGTTACCAGACAACGTGTTTAATACACACTCACAAATGCAGTGAACTAATTTTTTATAAGAACAGGCTAATAAAGCTGTTTCTTAGGAACGTAAACAATAACTGGTTCTTCTTCGGGAAAAATATTTGTTCTGTACCGAAGTTCGTCTGGTGTGTCTTGCTTGAGATCAAAAATCATATAACCATGGGGTTTTAGGGTAGCATCCGTATAAGCTTCCAGAATAAACTTTGTATTATCTGGTGATACTTGCCGTGCTAAATACTGAATTTGTGTTTTATCTCTAGGATTTTTATAATAAATAATATAATGTGCATTTAGAGAAATATCTCTCTGGCCCTTTCCCTGATAAAACAGATTTTGGGATATAAAAAACACGCTTATATTCTTATGGTGTGAACCCTTTGTAAAAATGTCAACAACTTTATTATCGGCTTCCCTCATTAGGTCGTCAATCACAACAAGTGTAGGCTCCTGACCCACATCGTCATCCTCAAATTCAGGTAGACGGTAGACCCTGCGGTAAATAACATCTGGTATGTTCTTCTTCTTCTTAACCCAACGACGATGGAACTCTATACCTTCCGGTACGTGTCTTCCAGTCACAAGCTCAATAATGTTTTAATCAGTGGTAGGTGAGACAAAACAAACAAAGGTAAAGACTGTTCACGATCTAGGGCCTTCTCCAGATCGACTTATACACCGAAAAAGAAAGCCTTCAGGATACATTCAACATATACCCAAGTGGTTAGTGATTCCTTAAAAGAAAATGTTATAGTTTAATATTGGAGTCTTTAAGAAACTTATACATCGCTTCATAAACTTTAATATTAGGATCATGTAACAAGGAAATATAGTCTGTAGGTAAATGGACATTCATTGCAATTAAACTTTGAAGTAACATATTCACATTTTGCTCATTATCTACACACCCAAAAAAGATGTGATCAATTGACTGATTTTCACCACAAGTACAACTAGGGGAGTCAGCTACTCCAATTCTGGACAAATGCATATGCATATGACCCAATCTTATTCTACAGAAAGTAGTAATAAAATCCCTTGAATGAAAGGGAATATTCTTAAACCATGGCTGCCTACTGATTTTGCCATTGATACGCATATAATTAACACCTCTGGAGGCACTGGACACATCAAAATCGGCTTGTCCTTCAAGCAAAATGTTAAAATTACAAACTTTGATAAATTCTGAGAAATGCAACTTGATATCAACTGAATCTTGATGCAAACCTTCCATAGCTAGGAAGTCTGCCACTTCATTTCCAATGATCCCCTTATGACTTGGAATCCAACAAAAGTGAAACTTAACATGATCCCTGATCGTCCATATAACATCCCTTATCAGAAATAAGAGATGGTTAATTTTGTAACACACACCTGGATTATTTAGGTTATCAATGGCACTACGAGAGTCAGAAAATATGATTACATTAGGAACCCGTAGTTGAGCGCATTTAGAAACAGCCATAAACAAAGCATAAAGTTCCGCTGAATATACTGAAGCATGCTGGGGCAAACTTCCTGAATTAGAATACTTGAGAGCAGGAATAAAAACGCCAAATGAAGATAATGGAGGAACTGATGACCCATCTGTGTAAACCTCAAGACAATCCCTCCACCTATGTTTGTACTCCAAAAACGATTTTTGAATAATTGAAGCATCAAAATCTTTTCTTACAGGGAGATAACTTACAGAAATCGGTGAAATTAAGGACTTAAACTTAAAACAAAAAGGGGTCAATAACCTATCACTATGGATTGAATTACCAAACAGACCATTAATCTCTTCCCAACATCCGAAAATCAGAGGAAAACCTTTACTAGGCCAAAACGGATTCTCCATAAACTCCTGAGATGCTGATTCGATAGCTCTGATGACAAAATTATCTTGGACCGACATATTTCTCAAAAGAAATCTGAATCCCAACCATTTTCTTCGAATTGATAATGGCAACTCCGAACACTCCACAAGCAAAGCATTAGTAGGAGAAGATTTAATAGCACTGATGCAAATTCGCAGAGCCTGATATTGAATTCTGTTCCCAATTTTTAGAGCAGATTTATTTCCAAACGACAAAAACAAACTGGCATAATCGAGTCTTGACCGGATAAAGGCTTTGTAAAAAGTAAGCATGACAACAGGATCACAACCCCAGTTAGACCTAGCCAACATCCTCAACATATTCAACCCCTGAGCACAAGAATTCTGCAAGTGAAAAAAATGCTCAGTCCATGACAGCTTGGAATTAACATGCAACCCCAATATTCTGATATTAGAATTTACTGGAATAGTAATATTATTACATACAACCACAGGTTCCAAAGGAAACACAGTTCTGGAAAAAGGAACGATGGAACATTTCGAAAAAGAAATACTTAGACCCCGAGAATCAAGAAATGCTGAAATGTTGTTCAAAGCCTGATTAATGAAATGACACGAATGCTGAACATCTGAACCAGAAACATATATGTATAGATCATCGGCAAACGCAAGTAGCTTAACATTGTCCCCAACAGCTTCTTGAATATCACTGATGTACAGGTTAAAAAGAATAGGACTCAAGGGACTACCTTGAGGAAGGCCCTTATGAACAGCACGTTTGTAAAGATCTTCCCCGACAATCGAGACATCCTTAGTTTTAATTAAATGGTACAAAATGTAAATCAAATTGTTAGGGAGATTAACAAACTTACACCTGTCCACCAACTCAGGAACAAGAACATTATCGTATGCTGCAGAGATATCCAAAGAACATAAAATTGTGTGTTTATTTCCAGCAAAACCCTTATAAATGTCGCAGATGAGAACAGCCAACAAATCTGTTGTAGATCTTCCCTTCCTAAAACCAAAAAATTGATCTGGAATGACCCTGTTACTCTCCAACCACCACTCCAACCTGGACCTGATAATATTTTCAAAAAGTTTTTTAACACAGGACGAAAGAGCAACTGGCCTGTAACTCGTAACCATATTGGGATCCTTACGTGGTTTTAAGATGGGAAAAATACAAATTTCAGACCACGCCTTAGGAATGGGTTCCCCCTTCAAAACATAATTAAAAAATTTAACGAAAAACTGAAGAATATTTGGAGGAAACCTGGCTATAATACCATTACTAATACTATCGGCATCAGGACAAGTGTCCTTGGAGTTACTGATAACAAACTTTACCTCCGCCAAATCAATCGGGTACAGTAAATCTGATTCTTCAACCAACCAACTAATAGAGACCTCTTTCTCCACATAAGCAGGACACAAATTATCCAAAAAAAGTTCTTGCCAATTATATATAGAAATAGGGGCAGGTCTATGGGAAAACACCGTTCTATTAAATAATTTAATCTTTTTCCACACGTAAGATGAACTGGACTCTCTACTGAGAGAAGAACAAAAAGACAAAAAGGACTCCTTCTTCTTTTTCTTAAGAAAACGCTTCGTAACTGCAATCTGTTTTTTAAGGGCAACAAAGTCATCCATATTACCAGTACGCTTAAATATTTTAAAAGCATCCTTTCGCTGTTGGATTGAAACCGAACAAGAAGAGTCCCACCAAGGACAAGACTTTCCCCTTCCATCAAATATTTTCTTACGTGGAATATGAACAGAACAAGCATCAGAAATCAGCGAGATCATTAAAAGATTTCTCCAAAGATGAATTAAATGATTTCCAATCTGCTTTAGCAAGGTTGAATCTGGGAGAATAATAGAAAGAGTTGAAAGAACCAGAATTACGTAAAATAATATCCGTGTTAACAGGAAAATGATCACTTCCGAATGTATCATCCAGGGTAAAAGATTCACAAACCCCACCCAAATCTGGGGAACAAATACTTAAGTCCAAAACACTATCAGAACTTGAAGACAAGAAAGTAGGATTATCATCATTTAAAACTATAAGGTGGCGCTGAGAAATGACCTCCTCCAAAACTTTACCATTCCTATTTGAGGAACTGCATCCCCAAAAAGGACTGCGACAGTTGAAATCACCCAGAAGAATGGAAGAATCAGAAAAAGATTCCAATACAGCATCCCAGTGAAACTGATCAAATATAACATCAGGTGGAATATACCCCAAAAGAAATGATATACCCTCTACTTTAATTGCCAAAAACTGGGCACGATTAGGAATTCTGGGAGAGATCTGAACTTCAAGAAATTTTAATTTATCTGACACAAAAAAAGAAATACCACCTTTTCCATCATCACGCATATTGTGCAATTGTCTATAGCCTTTGGAAGTCAAGACACTAGAGGCTTTAAGCCAAGTTTCCGTGACCGCCACTATGTCAACAGAATTAGAAATACATACATTAAACAGATCAAGTTTATTAGAAGTGAGAGTCCGAGCATTCCACAAAAGAATACGGAGAGAACTGTGTGGTTTATTAACAAAAAAATCCATAATTAAAAGTTAAAAATTGAAACAAAAAAAAGAAAACTTAAGATATTAAAAATGTAAAGATGTGCTCGGAAGAACAAAAAACAACAACTAATAAAAATAAGAAGATACAATGTTAATATTCTTCCAAATCAACCTGATTATCCTGACACCTATGAGCAGCGGAAAAATCGAAATAATCATTCTTCTTTCTTAACAGAGTGTCGACGCCAGTGCTGGTAAGCACAAAATTAACAAATGACTCAGGATTTGCCTTGAAGAGGTTACTCAAAATTTCTGAAAAAGATTTGTCAGATTCCTGATTACCTTGATAGGTATAGTTGAAACATAATTTTTTTGGTTGGGGAGAAGACGCCGGACGAACAATCTCCAACCACTTACTCCTAAATTCCGGATCAATACCCGGGGAAACAGGTAAGGATCGTTTAGTTTTCTTAACAACTGAAACGTATGATTTTTTTAAAGGTTGAGAATTAGAGGGAAGATTGGGAACTGTCTCTGAAGGAATAAGAGAAGGAAAACTCCGGGGAGCAAACCTAACCTGAAGACCCTGACTATCATCAGCATTTACAGGAGAAGAATTAATGCCAGACTGAATTGGGACCCTCGACACAAATTTTTCAGCATCAAAAAAAGAGTAATTAAACTCAGCCATCAACATCTTTATTTTTTTTGACGTAAAAGTTCAGGACAAATCCTATCCTTAGCTAATGTGGTAGACTCTGTAGACCAATGACTAAGACCACAGTTCACACAGCTTACATCATTATTACATTCCTTACATTCATGATCCTGTCCACACCTCTGACACCTGGCCCGACTCTTACAATTATTTTTTGTATGCCCAAATCTGAGACAATTAAAACATTGAATGACTGGTAAAATAAAAATTTCACATTCAATCTTAGTCAAAAAAAGAAACACATATTTGGGAATAATCGCCGACCTGAAAGTAACTACCACCGATTGTGTGGGCTTGAAGTCATCGTTAACCTTACGCTTCAAGCGCCGAACCGCCAAAACCTCAACCTCATTTGACAAATTCAAATTATTATATATTTCTACCTCCGTCAAGTTAGTATCCACAAAGCGCAAAATTGCCCGAGACGAAATCAAATGTGTGGGAATAAAAGCCTTCCAAGAATGCGTCTTAAGTAAATTAGTATTATTTAAAAAAACATTTGCCTCTTCACCCGAAGAGAACGTAATCAGCACACGGTTTCTGCCCTTCCTAGCAACAAACTTAGCAGAAATTTTTTCATTATTGAGTAATTTACCCACCAACATGGGATGCAGAGTTTTTTTGAGATCTAAATTTTCCACCATAACCTCGAAAGGCGCACGGTCAGTGGTCAAATAACGTGCCTCATTAAATAAAGTAAAGTGAGATTCCTTTCTTGAATCTTTATTAGTATTGGAACTATTTGATTCACCACATTGGGAAAAATTACTATTTAATACCCCAGATTGGGACAAACTACCATTCTCAGATGAATCCATATCAACATCTAACCGCGTGTTCAATGGCGAACCCGCCGATCCCCCAAGGGGATCACCCATAATTAAAATATATCAATAAACTAGTTATAACTTTAACTTGTAATAAAATAAATTAATAACTTGAATAAGTATAAGAGAAAAGAATAGAAAGAATTAAGAAAACACTCACGTGAGGACAAAAGTATGGTTAAGAACAACCGTATTACTTGAGAGCTCGATCGCGAATCATCTGGTATGTTGTAAGAAGGTTGCCATTCATCGTAAAACCAAATGATTTTATTAAAGGGGATGTCACACATTTTATTTATTAATTTTATAAATCTACATATAAATACAGTCTTCCCACATGACGTAGGGCCGGCTATAATACTCGCGAAGGGATGTTTAAATTGACAAGCCATTGCTTGGAGTTATTGAATCAACGACTTTTTACTTAATGGTCTAATTAAAACAAAACCATAAATTTAAACTTACTGTTTATATATTACAATAAATTTAGGTAAACACAATAAATAAAAAGACAATTGTACTAGAGTGTTAATTTGTATTTGCAATAAAAGAAAACATTTCATAAAATAATACAATAAATTAAAATAATTAACCGGAATAAGATTAAATTTTAGTACCCTATGGGAACTTAACATTGTATTGAGTAATTAAATAGAAAATCTTTCTTTAATATCAGGGCGTGTTGTTTTATAAAATAATACAAAATTGTCAATATTACTTCAACAAACTAAACTAATTTAATAAAACAAAAATTCTTAAATAAATACGAAAAAAGTATAAAAATGTTTACAATTTATACGAAAGTGCCATTACTTATTTTTTCTTGTAACCATATGGATACGTATCATAAGTTGAAGAATCGCGTTTTCGTTTCATATAGGTTTGCTGGTATATTTTTATTTCAGGTTTAGAAATTATTAAAAAGTCTTTAGTCCTACAAATTTTTATCTCGTTATAAATAAATATTAGGTCCAAAATTTATTTATTTTCAAACCCTATATTTGTAATATTATTGCATATAAGATCTTTCACAACTTGAAAATTTACAAATTTAGAATTTTGAAAATTTAAAGTGATACCTTTTACTTTACATACTATTTTAGATTCATTATTTGCGGGTGAGTACACAATATAAGGATAATTTTTTGGTCCCCCACTAACATATTTGGTTATATAGCTCCCTTTACCATAAGCAACCAACTCGTCTGTTAGACCTCCTAAGAAATTTCCAGTTGTTGGTATGTATTCACCCGATTTTGCTACATAGACTAGACTAGCTATCAGTATCAAAATAAAGAATACAGTATAACAATGTCTGCAAGTATTGATATAACTCTAATCTGGCATGGCATGTGGTATATGCTGCAATAACAACATTGACTGTTTTTTTGGGGTAAAACAGCTTCAACGGGTCTATCCCACGAGACAACCAGGACATTTTCGTTAATAATCAATATATTTTGAACAATAACGGCTGGATTATTTAATAAATCAAAGAGTTCATTAGGTTGACTTATAACCGATGTATGCTGTAAATTCTCTCTTTGTCCGAATTTACCCCAGAAAGAATTCAGCTGCAGTTTTGCTATATACCTCATACCAGGGATATAAGAAATATTGTTCGCATTTAGTAAGATTCCTTCTTTATCGTAATAGTGTTTAATGTAAATATCTTTGTCATTTTTTGTTATACACTCTTCAGGCCAACCACTAGACTCCTGCTTAACTTTTAAAAAATGATCGATATATTCATGAAAAAGACCGCCACTCTTTGTATCTTTATCATATTTAACAGTTTTATACTCCCAAATTTCATGAATAAATTTGATATTATAATCTAAACTCATGGCTTTTCTAACTTCATCCATGACGTAAGTACCTGTAATAACTCTTTCTGATTCTGTATGATTACATGATGAAATATTTAACTGTTCCGCACACGATCTACACAAAATGAACATAAGTTTATTATGCATCCTGTGGGGAAGAAGAGGATGATACAAATTTTGTGGTGGTAAAATTGTACATTTAATTAACCCATCAATAATATTTAAATCTAATTTAGAGCATTTAACATTCCCTATGTGTATTTTAGGATGCCCCACATGATATTTTCCATATGTAAATATAAGGATACAGTGAGCATACGTCAAAATAATGAATTTTTTCGTTTTCGTTACATTTCTTGTAAAGTTTTACAGCATTTGTCCGGCCTCCATAAAATGCATCCCTTGGATTTAAAGTTTGTATATTTAGATTTAAATTTTTAATAAAATATTTTAAATTTTCATTGTTTTGCATATCCTTTTTAAAATCACACTCCCAGATAGAAATTAAGTTATATTTTAATTCTCTTTTCCTTTGCTATAGTGTTTTCACGACGTATAGTCATTGTATCATTGGCTGCATTCCGAATTACGCATATACCGCATTATGAGCATCTGAAGTGTTCCGAATTAGACATTTGGAATTCATACTCCTGCTAAGCCCCGCCTTTCTCGAGGTATATCGCAGTATATCATGCACTACCTCTGAGCAAAGGCTTGATATGCAAGCATGCGCAGTTGATAATAAATTGAAAAGTTTTAAAATTATACTTGATATTTCAGCATTTTAGCCCCTTTTGGTAATATTTTTATGGATAAAAATAATTTTTCTATTTTTATAGGTATATTAAAATTTAAGAAAACTATAATTTTCTTATAAAACTTATTTTTTATTATTTTTCTTTACTACAGGTTCTAAATTTTTTTGATACCCATATTTATTTCTTTTATTACAATGAATTATCAATCAATTTTTGCTGTGCATTTACTTGATTTAATTCAAACACCTGATTGATCGTTTGACATTTGACAGTAGGTGGACATAAGAAGCACAAAAACCGTTCCGAATTATATGCGGATATACGCGTAAATATAATTCGGAACGCTTTATACGCCATGCTCCTGCTCACGTGCATATACCTAATACCACGGGGCGTAAGATATAAGAATAAGAATGTCATATGCGACATTGGAAATAATGTTTTAGTTCGCGGTCCCCGCTCGTCGGGGCGCCACTGAAATTTCTCTATCTCTTTTTAACATTAAGTATAATAGTACCATCTCTTTTCATTAGACTGAAAACAAATTTCTAACCAATTCAAACCTCATTAACTGTGATAGTTTATTCGTTTAGTGCAGTTTACAAATTGGAAAAATTAGTAATAAAGAGTAAAGAGATATTTAATTAAGGTAAGAAAAATATGTAGTACAATAATGGCATTTTCAGGGAGTATAAAATTTAGATATCCCAACTGTGATAATATTTATTTTAAAAATATTAGAGATCCTTCTTTCCAAAGTAACACTTTTTTAAATTTTCTGCCTTTACTGAAAGATGTTTATCCTCGCTTTAAATTTTAGATTTTAGTGCATAATTATTAAGTATGCAAGAATTAAATCAATATCATTTATGTGAAGATCGTTTTGAAGCGAATAGTTTTACTAGTTCGTTAAAAACAAAGCTTAGTAAATTTGCAGTGCCAAATATACCAAATTTAGAAAATCCTTGTAAAAAAGCTAAATTAGATGAACAAGTTCAATTGGATTCTGAATCCACTTTAAAAAATTTAGATATTGAAAATAATAATATCGTATGTGACCAATAACAAATCAACAGTAATCAAAATTTAGAAAAATCAATAAATAACAATGTTACCTTAAAGTCAATTGGGGTTATAAGGGTTTCACAATTAAATACAAGGGAAAAAAGTCTTTATAGGTATAATAGATTACAACGGCAAAGGATAATTAAATTAAAAAAGGCGCTTTCATATGCTAAGAACAATTTAAAGCAAATAATTGAAATAAAAAATACTAAAATTTAGAAAATAATATGGATAAAAGTGCTACAGAGTTTGTAAAATCACAATTAAAAATATGAAAAGTAAAAGGCCAACATTCAATTTAGATAACAAAATTTTGGCTTTAGTTATGTACAAGAGGGGTCCAAAATCATACCGATTTTTACAAAAAAATTTTAAATTACCATCTAGGATAACTTTAAATAAATTATTAGCCAAAATTCCATTTAATGTGGGTATTAATAAAGAATTATTAAAGTCTTTCAGATAAATTCTAATATACCACACTGTATTAACTACTTTAATTATTATGTAAATTTAAATCTATGCTTTGTTATTTGTATGTACTATTTGGTCTATTTTGACTGTAATGTACTGTTTGCAATAAATAAATAAATTAAAAAAATTAGAGAAACGGGATAGATTTTGTTGTTTAGCTTTCGATGAGATAGCTTTATCGAAGGGCTTTACTTATAATGCCAAAAAAAGATATGTCTGTGGGTTATGAGGATTTAGGGTCTTTGGGACGTAAGAACAAACCAGCCGATCATGCTTTAGTTTTTGTAATTCAAGGTTTATTTAGTCAATGGAAGCAGCCAATAGCATATTATTTTACAAAATTTAGTAGAAATATTAAAAGAAATTATAACCGAGTTACAAAATTTTGGTTTTTGTGTAGCATCTACAGTTTGTAATATGGGGGCAACGAACAGAGGAGCTATAAACTATTTGATAAATAAAAATCGTGATAATATTTGTAATGAACCAATTTTTAAAGTTAATGGCCAAGATATAGTTGCACTTTATATTTTATGATGTTCCCCATTTATTGAAATTAACAAGAAACGCTTTATTTAAATATAACATAAAATTCGGTAATAATAAAGTTGCTAGATTTCAAGATATTATAGTTTGCTATGACATTCATAAATCAGATCCTCGCTATAGCTGTTATATAAAATTTCTCGTAATTATTTTAATTTAGAAAAAAAAAAGGAGCCTAAAAATGAAAGTTAGCATTACAGCAAAATCTTTAGGGTGCCACATGATAACTACTATGGCAGCTTTAGTAAAATTAAAGAGTTTACCACCAGAATCATTAGATATAGCACAGATTTTATAATTCATGTAAATAAATTGTTTGATAGCTTAAACGTAGCCAACTAAAACGTCAAAAAAATAATAAACTGTAAATTTACATTTTAGTTTTGAAATTTGAATTAATCAAACTAAGAAGCAATCCAGTTAAATATTTTTACATACCAATAAATTTACCTATGAATCATTATTGCCGTAGATTCCAGCTATTTGTAGATGAAGCTCTACTAGAGAGTTCTTCAACCTTAATTACAACACCAATCATAGTAATGTAAGTAAGCACAATCATACAAAAAAATTATTAATTACTTTAATATACTTTCTTTTTAGCCTTCCCAATCTATAAATCTACTTCTACCGCATAAAATGGTTGGATTTGCGTAAGTCAGTAAAACTCATCTCCCAAACTCTACCTGTGTTTTATTAATTAAATAAATTATGTTGTAAAATATAGAATGTTCAAATAATTATAATATATTGATATTTACAAAATATTAATTTAAGCCTCCAATTCAATAATTTTTATTTAAAATAGAATATTTGGAAACTTATATCAATAAAATAAGTTTGAATATTAATTTTATTTTCGACGAAATTAAATGTAATTAAATTTGGAATTATTAATGCACATCTTTAACTAATATTATTAGATGTTAAGTAATATTTTAATTAAAGATGTGCAATAAGAATTTTAAATTAAATTTTATTGAAAGTAAATATTTAAATATGAAATTTAAAAATCCCGCCTTTAGTAGCTGTCAAATTTAGTTCTGGTCCCCGCGTGGGGGGGCGCTATTGATTGTGGTGTTTCCTTTTTTTAACGTGCAATAGATGTCTCTTATTATATTTATTTCTCTATGCCTAATACGGAATGCAGCCATTATTATCACCGTTTAAGGAAGTTGTTTGTTGTGGGTAACACTTTTCATGACCGTGATAATAACACCCATTAAATTCATAAACAGTATTATTTATAGAATCAAAACCATCTACTAATAAACCCTCATTAAACGTACTTCTTTACCCTGATATGAATTTTGAATTGTGATATTATTTTTATGAGCTTCCCAAAGTAACCATTTAATTGCTATTGTTGACTGTTTATCTGCCATTCTATATCCACCATGTGGAATAATGCCTAGGTATCTTTACTTAAATAATTTCGTCTAAAAACTAAAATGCAAGCACTGGCAATAGTGGTCGCTTCTAATAAAGGGTCTACTTTATTTATTTAAAAAAAAATATTTCGGAAAATTATACAAGCCTTTCTTAAAATTTTAACATCATTAATACAATATTTAATAATCTCATCTTGCATATTAAAAACAACGTTTTTTTGTACTTCACCCTTATACCATTCCAAAAATTTATTCCTATCGTTTATATGCATTTCATCTGGTGCATAAAAATGTACATCTTGTATTGGTCCTATATAATTAAAATTATCTTTAGTGTTGAATAGATATGGAAAATATCCTTTGAGAGCGTTAAGCTGAAAAGCATCGGGAAGTTTGCTTAAAGGTAATGGCATCATATTTAAACTATCAATAAACCTTGTATTTTCACAAGTAATTGATAATAATTTGGAACCATTTCTAAAGATTTTCGGATTCCATTTTTTATCGCCTTTTAAAATTTCTTTGAGTAAAAACTCACCATCATACCCGCTTAAATTATGTGCAATGACACAATTTTTTTTTAATTTGTTGTTATACGATGATACGAATTTTAAAAAATCTGCTACAGGTGCTTAAATAAATATATTTTCTCGTTTCCCGCAGATGTTATAATTATTATTAAGGTCTTCATCATTAATGCACATAAAACAAACATTGTGAGAAACACAGATTTGGCTCATGTAGGTAGGAACCTTCGTAAATATACGTTTTTTCCTGACTACATTCAAAATCAAAGAAAATTAAAATAAAGTTTTCTAAAGACTTTCTTAAATAATGCGTTAATTTATTAATAGACATATAGCAATCATGTCGAATTGCTGTTATTTTCTTACAAGTTTGACAAAACATAGTGCCGCATTTATGTTTTCTAGCTTTTCGTTCATTGTAATATATTTTTAAACAAATTTTACACTTTTTAAAAATGTTGCAAATGTTTGTTTTATGAGCATTAAAGCAGCCTGTACCTCTAAACTCTCTATTACATTCTCCACAGGTAATATTTTTTTCATTAATTTTACAAGGCGGTTTTTCATGACAACAGGGGCACGTGTAAGGACAATCGGTATGCTTTGCCCTTCTTGAGAATCTTTTCTTACAACTCTCGCAAAAAACTGACATGTAAAAACTGATGTTAAGCTTATAATTACATTGATTGTTTTTCATTATTAAATTAATTATTTTCCGGCTTTCATTTTTTGGGCCCTCAAAGTATAAAGAACTGCCTTTTCGATTATTATAAATAGTTATTTTATAATCTTTTAAATATGATTGACATTTTACGACATCATTATAAGTCGCACCATTACTTAAATTTATTCCCACAGCGTCACAAAACATAGCCACTTTATTTTTGCTATATGGTAAACTATGTTGTAATAATCGTAAATCTTTGGCATTTTTTTATGAGCTATTGCTATTAACAAGGCTCTAGCTAGACAGTGATTATCAGTATTAACTATTTGAATAATACCCTTTTTTCTTCTACAAAACTCATCGTATGAAATACCTTGTAATTTAGAATATCCCGAACCCTTTGGTATGCGGACTCTGATAATTTCCATGGAAAGCGCATCGTTTGCGAAGAAAGTTGCATTGCTCTGTAGTACCTTTCCCATTACGCTCATAACTACTTCCGCTGATAACTGATCCCTTCTTCTAAAACTTATTCCAATTGGCTTTTCAGGGAATTGAGAATTTCTTACAGTTATTCCTACGATGTCATCTTGTAGAAAATTATGTAACATATCCTAACAGTTCTTCTACAGCATTCTAAAATATACAGTAAAGAAAATAAAGATCGGAAGTTATAATAAAATTTAAAGTTACCTGAATATCCACAATTGGATTAGATAGTGAAGGTAATTTTAATTTAAAATTGATTGTACGACCTTCTGTATTAAACCTTTTTACAGTTTGCAAATAATCCTCAACTATATCAATATGTGTGAAATTATTTGATCCACCAATTTGATCCTCAGATAGATTATTACACATTTCATTGAAGAGATTTAATTCCATTCTTGTGCATGTTTAGCCTGGCAGCAATACCCTCTAAATAAGTACGTGACAAATTATTTTTCAATTATAACTATTTATTCCAAGTTTAAAAAACGAGCCGCGTAGCTGCGAGTTTTTTAATGGACGAGTGCAATAATTGACTTATGAACGAGTTGTGTATACTATTTTTTATAATTTGCGCAAAAATTAAATAAATTTGGAAATTATTCGACGTACAAATATTTCTTTATTTTTTTAGCAGTTGGTGACAATGATTTCTTATTAACTTAAGAATTGGTAGGGCCAATTTGAAGTTGCAGCTGAATTGGTTTAAGATGAATAAGGTGTAAGTAATAAACCCCCTTACTTATATTTGGTTTAAGGGCTTACGTTATCCCCACCCTTCTTCAAAGATTCAGGTAAAGCGCATGTTAATATTTTAAAGGGAGTCTAATAAAACAAAATAAGTATATAGATTTTATAAAATATTTTAATCAAATTATAGGTACTGATATAAAATTATAAACATAAATCACACTACATTATATACAAAAAAATCTTAAATTAAACTTAACTTATAATTACAAACATTTAAAAATAAATATAAAATTAAACTTTAAATAATAAACCTATCACTGTGAAGAGATTTTTCTAAACCTTCATTTATTTTTGAAAGCGTAAATATTTTAAACTTCAGATACATCTCTTGTATACATCTGAAATTTTGGTAATCGTCGAGATTAATAAATTGAAATAGTAATTCCTCACTTTTAGGAGACGTCAGTAATAAGCAACCACTTTTACGTGACGTCAGTAAAAGTGGTTGCCAATTTTTGAAAATCGAATTTTTGAGATCTCTTATTTTCCTGCTGCCACTGAGGTGCTTTCTTTTTCAGAGTAAAATGTCCTGGAACAGTTTGCTCTGGAACAACTTGCACTTGGCGTTAAAAAGAACAGCCCGTAATAGAGCAACATCGTACAACTTAACAGTCAGGGGCGGACTGGCCATAAGACTAATCGGGGAAACCCCGGTGGGCCGCGGCCTACGTGGGGCCGCAGGCCATTTTGTTGGAAAAATTTACAGTACATGGGGGAAATTTAGATTTTGTTTGCAAATTTCATTTTTATATGTGTTTGTATAATTCGCGCAAGTTAGGGCTGGCCATCCTGTGATCACGCATGAGGTGCCGATCTTTATGGGAGCGCCAAATGTAATGAAATTTTTTACAAAACTTTGATTTTCTGTACGGTAAAAAGTCATTTAATACGAAGAAAGATCTTTCTACCTTCTACAGCCTCCCCTCTTGCGAAAATGCATGACCTTGAAAATTTGAAAATTTTCGCCTGCGGCGCAACTTTTATCAGATTAACGGTACAGTGCACATATTTTTAACTAATTAAATATAGAAATCTGATAATTCTGAGATAAAATCGATTTTTTTACATAGACAAAAATTATGTTTGCCTGCAAGAAATATTTTTTTAGCCCAGGGCACCAAAAAGTCTTTAAACTGCGCTGAAAATGGATGACCTTGGAAACCTTAAAAAAAATTCGCCTGCGGCGCTCTTTGGGCTTCAGTTCAAGCCCCCACCCCCCCATCGAAAATGATAAAATTTAATATTTATGTAATCGAAACAAAATTTACAATATAGTCTAACCTCGGGCGTCATCGAACCTAGATAGATTGTGGGGCCGTTAAATTGTGGGGCTGTTAAATTGTGGGGCCGCTGAAATTTTCCCCGGTAACTTTTAAAGAGCCAGTCCGCCCCTGTTAACAGTTACCTCTACAAAATTGTTTACTCTGGTTATGTAGCCTCGTTCGCAATCTTCATCCCCTGAAGTATCTGATGAATCAGATTCAATTTTTGATTTATATGTATTAGCTATAAGTGACTCTGAAGAAATTGAATTTATTAAATAATTACTAAATAAATAAAATAAAAAATACCGATAATTATCTTTTCTAAACCTTGCATGTTTATTTTAGCTATTTATATAAAGAAATAACCTTTAAATGTAAATAAACACAATGTACTTTTTGAAATCACGTTGTATTGTTTATTTCCCCCACTCCTTTGGAACAACTTGCACCAAATTTTAGGTAGATGCATCAAGGGTAAGGGGGGTATCAAATTGAGTAGCTCAAGAACACAAGTGCTTGTCAAAAAGAACAAGAGTAAAGTGTTCTGGAGTTACTCGGAACAGCTCCAGAGCGTAAAAAGAAAGTGCCTCTGATAAGCGTTCTCTCCGAGAGTGGCAGCACCGCATTTTCTTATAGCCCAAACCCTCCCTTGTCGCGAGGAGAAATCAGAATCCTGAAGTTTTATGATACTAGACATTAAAAAAAATAAAAATTAAAAAAACAAATTTTATAGTGGCGTTCGGTCTAAACGTGGCAGCAGTGCCACTTTGTGTAACGAATTAAATTTACGACCTTGGAAAGATTTATCACACTAGACCTAGTGTCGCCGCCGCTTCTACTATTACACCAATTTAAGTGTTTTTGATTTTTTAAGGTAGTCATCTAATTAATTCCAAATTACGTATGTATTTATTATTATGAGGCAAGCATAGCAATATTTTGAAATATACAGGGTGACCCATTCATCTCCCCACGGTCTATAGTTTCTTTGCTATAAAACATATCGACTTGCAGTTTTTACCAACATATAGATACATGTATGCCCCACAATTTAATTTTTTTTTTGATATATACACGGTGTCCCATCATGGCCTACTGAATCAAAGATATATTTTTTTAAATGGAACACCCAGTATATTATAACATTTTTGGATTCCTTATCAAAAATTAATTATACTTTGTAAAAAATTTATGGGTCTATCATCACTCGTTTTGCTGATATTTGCCATTTAAACCAAAAAAAAGACAGAAAGACGGAAAGACGGAAAGACAGAAAGACATAATAGGCAAATACAAGGTGTCCCGTTATTCGACCGACAAAGTTTAACTGAAGATTCCTCACCTAAAAATAAGTCGACATGACCCTACTTATCTATTACCAAAAGTGAACCCCTGAGGAGTTATAAGCTTTTGAAGTTGAACTAAACAAATAAATTTTTCTTTATTGCGATCAAACCAATGAAGATTATATGACGAAATTTGGCGTAGTTGAGTTTTTATAATAAACGCGCACTTAGACAAAATTTAAGATCTGCAAAGGGTTTAAATTGAAGTGGATGGGCATAAACCTCCTTATAAGTTTTTAGTCTCTTAAGATATTAACATTAAAGTTACCAATTATCATTTAATCATTAAATTGTAAGATTTTTTTGTCTCTTATGTCATCCAAATAAATTATGCCGTTCCTGCGAAAAATGTAAAAAAGAAATTCGCTTTCGACTGGAGTACTGTAAACTTTATCCTTTAAACAACCCCAAAAAGAAAAATCTAGAGGATTTAGATCCGGTGATCGGGGTGGTCAAGTGACTGGAGCATCAGCACCCCGACCAATCCCTCGGCGAGGAAATTTTTCATTTAAATAATTTCTCACATTTATTGAAAAATGAGGGGGGGGGGAGCTCCGTCTTGCATAAACCACATCTGGTGCTCTGAAAGCAAGGGGTACTTCTTCTAGTAGTCCAGTAAGATTATTTCTTAGAAAATCTAAATACGACACACCATTCAGTCTCGGTGGTAATTTAAATGGCCCTTTAATATGATTGTCGATTATACCTGCCCACAGGTTGATGGAAAACTGCCTTTTATAATTGGCTACCATTTTCTCATGGGGACTTTCATCCGACCAGGTATGCCAATTATGCAAATTAATCATTCCGCTTCTTGAGAAGCAAGATTCGTCAGTAAACAAAATTATTCTGGCCATATTTGGATTTTGGTCGTATTTGCGTTTGAACCATTGGCAAAATAACAATCTATTGTTCAAATCAATCGGCAGCAATTCTTGAAGTTTGCGAAAATGGTATGGATGAAGTAACTGTTCTTGAAGTGTTCTGTAATTGCATAGAAATCTCTCTTACACTTACTCTGCGATTCTCCTCCACACATCCCAATATTTGTTCTTCTGTCTCTACTGTTCTTATTGTTCGTGGGCGCCCTACATTTCTACGATCAGATTCCAGTTTACCATATTCACGCAAACGACGATCGACGTTAGCAAATGTTATATGAAGAGGAGTTTGACGATTTGGATACTTCTCAGCATATCTTGCAGCAGCAGCTCTACCATTACAGTGACATTCACCGAATACAAGGTGCATGTCGGCATATTCATTAGATGAATAGATTGCATCCATTTTATAAGTAATTTTTATAAATTGAAAGTTACTGTATCATCTATTATGACATCAATGTTGTTATTATGGTTTTAGTTTCAAAGGGCGACTTAATATTGAATCAATAGGAAAAAGCACTTTGTGTTCCTAACTTTGCTGTTTTGCACTAGTTTTATTTTTCTCATTTTCTGCAAGAACGGCATAATTTATTTGGAAGACACAGGACACAAGAAATCTTACAATTAAATGATTAAATGGGAATTGGTAACTTTAATATTAATATCTTAAGAGACTAAAAACTTATAATGAAGTTTATTCACATCCTCTTCCATTTAAACCCTTTGCAGATGTTAAATTTTGTCTATTTTTTTACAAAGTGCGCGTTTCTTATAAAAATTCAAGTACACCAAATTTCGTCATAAAATCTTCATTGGTTTGGACGCAATAAAGAAAAATGTTTTTTTTTAGTTCAACTTCAAAAGCTTATAACTCCTCAGGGGTTCACTTTTGGTAATAGATAAGTAGGGTCATATCGACTTATTTTGAGGTGAGGAATCTTCAGTTAAACATTGTCGGTCGAATAACGGGACACCTTGTATTTTGTCTATTTTTCACAGTTTCTAAGTTTGGATATTACTATCTCCTAAACCATTGATAAGCGACCATGCAAATATTATATCAATAGATAGCTTGTAAAAAATAACATCGATTGATGTTAAAATATACAGGGTGTTCCATTTGAAAATTTCGTTTAATTGTTCAATTTGCGTTTCATAAGGCAGCCTGATAAAAAATATCACTAACTTAAAATTGACATGATAGTTGTAGACTAGACGATGTTGAAAAATTTTTGACAAAATTTCAAGCTAAAACAGATTTAGAGCAGTGATTTTTCAAAAATTGATCTTTTTTTGGTTTAAATGGCAAATATCAGCAAAACGAGTGATGATAGACCCATAAAAGTTTATACAAAGTATAATTATTTTTTTATAAGGATTTCAAAAATTTTATAATATACTGTGTGTCCATTTAAAAACAAATATAACTTTGGTTTAGTAGGCGATGATGGGACACCGTGTATATATCACAAATATTTTTAAATTGTGGGGCATGCATATATCTATATTCTATATGTTGGTGAAAACCGCAAGTCGATATGTTTTATAGCAAAGAAACTATAGACCGTGGGCAGATGACTGGGTCACCCTGTAGGTAATTCTTTGAGCTTTCCAGTGGTATAATTGGTTTTTTTATACAATGTAAATTAAAAAAGTTATATTGGTTATAATGGTTTTTCTTCTCATGGAAAAATACAGGTAAAAAACTGTGGCTGGAAATTTTATGGCTAGCTTCTCGCCGGTTCTTTCTTAGCCTGTTCATACACTGGCGCTTTTTGAGCGGAGCGGGTCGGCGTGGAAAAGTTTAAACACATTTTCTTATCGGAGCTCGTACACTGAAGCGGGCGTCGCGTCGGCGGGTCGGAGCGGGCAAAACGCTCTAGCCCGCTGATGCTGAATTTTCGGCGGAGCGGGTCGGAGCGGATTACCCGCTCAAAAATGTTACTAGCGGACGAAATCCGCTACAAAAATCCGTGATACGGAACATCGTCCATTTCTGATTTAGCTTCGCATGATGCATCTGGCACACCTACACACTACAAAAACGCTCAGTGTACGAGCTAGTTTTGCGACGAAAAAAAAAACGACTTTATTTTGATTTTACTCAAGTATGCTTTGGATTTTGTCTTTATTTTTAAGCCAATTAGATTAATTTTATCGATAGAAAGAGTCCAATATTGTTCAAATAGACAAACTCCAAGCCATAATTGACGTAAATAATAAATTGATAATATGACAATAAAGTTATTCAAGGTGTTCCACAAGTTCCTGTAACTTCTTAAGAGTCGAAAAAAGAATAAATTATTTTGTTTAGACATTTACTATCTAAAAAAAATTGCTGGAAGAAAATAAGACACCCTGTATACAAATTTGGTTCTATGATTTTCGTTTCCTTTTCGTTGGCCTACTTTGTATAACAAATTTAAAACCCTATAGTTGGTCTCAAATAACGATTTTTTTCTATATGACATAAGTTGATTGGTTCATTTTAGTATCTGCAGTCAACAGCTTGCTCACTATTTGAATCCTTTATTTTCATGAACTATGAGGTATGAGTAAGGACCATTTTTTAAAATGGCAAGAAAAACACTATTGATATTTAAAACAAATTTATTCCTTCTCGCAAATCATACATTTATTCATATTGCTGTTGAACGGACCATTGGTCAATAAACGCATCAAATGAAATATTAAAGATACAGTTTAATTATCCATTTACATTAATTTTTTGTATTTAATATTAGGACTATATTATACTCTATTATACCAAATATCTTTTAATAAATTATTTAAGGAATGACCTGTTGTTTTTTTATATTAAGATAATAAGTTATTCACAAACGATACTTTATTTTTAAATACATACATAATTAAAACTAAAATAAATCTAAATAATTTTTTTAAATATTTTTACATATCACAGATTTAAAAATACCTCATTTTGATTAAGCCAAGAAGTACCTTAAAAGATATGCTACAAATGTGACTATAGGAATAATGGACGACTTTAAAATTGATCCATTGCCGCATAATTCTATTTTCGCTTCCTAAAATAAAAATGTAAGTATTAGTATTATTTTAATTAAACAAAAAGGTTATAGAAGGTGTCCATCATTCGACCGACAACGTTTAACTGAAGATTCCTCACCTCAAAATAAGTCGATATGACCCTACTTATCTATTACCAAAAGTGAACCCCTGAGGAGTTATAAGCTTTTGAAGTTGAACTAAAAAAATACATTATTCTTTATTGCGCCAAAACCAATAAAGATTTTATGACGAAATTTGGTGTAATTGAATTTTTATAAGAAACGCGCACTTTGTAAAAAATTAGACAAAATTTAACATCTGCAAAGGGTTTAAATGGAAGAGGATGGGTATAAACTTCATTATAAGTTTTTAGTCTTTTAAGATATTAACATTAAAGTTACCAATTCTCATTTAATCATTCAATTTTAAGATTTTTTTGTCTCTTATGTCTTCCAAATAAATTATGCCGTTCTTGCAGAAAATGAGAAAAATAAAACTAGTGAAAAACAGCAAAGTTAGGCAACACAAAGTACTTTTTCCTATTGTTTCAATATTAAGTCGCCCTTTGACACCAAAACCATACTAACAACATTGATGTTATACTAGATAATACAGTAACTTTCAATTTATAAAAATTACTTATAAAATGGATGCAATCTATTCATTTAATGAATATGCCGACATGCACCTTGTATTCGGTGAATGTCACAGTAATGGTAGAGCTGCTGCTAGAAGATATGCTGAGAAGTATCCAAATCGTCAAACTCCTCATCATACAACATTTGCTAACGTAGATCGTCGTTTGCGTGAATATGGTAAACTGGAAACTTATCGTAGAAATGTAGGGCGCCCACGAACAATAAGAACGATACAGGCAGAAGAACAAATATTGGGATGTGTGGAGGAGAATCGCAGAGTAAGTGTAAGAGGATTTTTACGCAATTACAAATTCAAAAATATGGCGAACACTTCAAGAACAGTTACTTCATCCATACCATTTTCGCAAAGTTCAAGAATTGCTGCCGATTGATTTGAACAATAGATTGTTATTTTGCCAATGGTTCAAACGCAAATACGACCAAAATCCAAATATGGCCAGAATAATTTTGTTTACTGACGAATCTTGCTTCTCAAGAAGCGGAATGATTAATTTGCATAATTGGCATACCTGGTCGGATGAAAGTCCCCATGAGAAAATGGTAGCCAATTATAAAAGGCAGTTTTCCATCAACCCTCATTTTTCAATAAATGTGAGAAATTATTTAAATGAAAAATTTCCACGCAGATGGATTGGTCGGGGTGGTGATCCTCCACTCACTTGGCCACCGCGATCACCGGATCTAAATCCTCTAGATTTTTCTTTTTGGGGTTGTTTAAAAGATAAAGTTTACAGTACTCCAGTCGAAAGCAGAGAAGATCTTTGGGTACGAATCGTCAACGCAACCAATGAGATACGTAAAATCCCAAACGTCTTTGAATCTATTCGATTTTCATTTTTGCGCCGTATTAATTCTTGTATTCGTTCAGAGGGCACTCACGTTGAACATGCACTTAATTTATTACAATTTTTTTTTAATAAAACTGTTAAATTAATTCTTCTTTATTTGTTTTTTTTTTTTAAATTAATACCGTTTAAACTGGTAAACTTTAATAATACATCAGATATTCTCCAAAAAATTAAAATTTAAGTTTATGCAACTTCACTTACATAATGTGAAGTTATTAATTAAATTAGTCTTTCACCGAATTTCTTTTTTACATTTTTCGCAGGAACGGCATAATTTATTTGGAAGACATAGGAGACAAAAAATCTTACAATTGAATGATTAAATGGGAATTGGTAACTTTAATGTTTAATATCTTAAGAGACTAAATACTTATATGGAGGTTTATGCCCATCCTCTTCAATTTAAACCCCTTGCAGATGTTAAATTTTGTCTATTTTTTTACAAAGTGCGCGTTTCTTATAAAAACTCAAGTACGCCAAATTTCGTCATAAAATCTTCATTGGTTTGGACACAATAAAGAAAAATGTATTTATTTAGTTCAACTTCAAAAGCCTATAACTCCTCAGGGGTTCACTTTTGGTAATAGATAAGTAGGGTTATATCGACTTATTTTTAGGTGAGGTATCTTCAGTTAAACGTTGTCGGCCGAATAACGGGACACCTTGTATTTTGTTGAATTGAATTGAATTTTGTTGAATTGAATTGTTGTTGAATTTTGTTGAGGATTTATTATTTATTTCTGTCTTTCTCTATTTTACTTCTTTAATAATGTTGTCAGGAAAATAGATCCCCAGGAAAATGGTTAAAAAAATCTTCTATACAGGGTGTTTCGTAAGTAGCGTATAAATTTGAAACCCCATGTAGGAAATACTTTTTTAAGAAGAAAAGTTTATATGAACATGTGTCCAATATTCATTCATAAAAAAAGTTATAAGAATTTGAAAAAAAAAATAATTTAAATCAATTTATTACTAAAAAATATAATTTTGCATGCTTTGAAAATTACATAATTAATTTAAATTTTGTTCGAATACACCTCCTCTTGCTGTTATGCAGGCACGGCATCGACGTAACATCGGTGATAGTCGGTGAAATTAGGTATAGGACTGCAATGTAAATTTCGAATTCGTACAAATGCGATAGAAGATGAACGGTTAATTGAAATTGAATAACTCTCTTTGGTGTTGTTTAAGAATTCCATATTGCATCTTTCGACCTTTGTTATTTTTTGTAATTTTCATTTTTTGTTATACTTAATAGCTGTTGAAAACGTGCAAAAATAGGCAACTTTTAGGTTCAAATTTCAACCTTATAATAAGAGTATTTTTTAAGTTTTAGTTTTTAAGTTATCAGCGATGTACAATGTCAATATAAACAGGACCAACTCGTAGTGGCTAATCTTTCGCACAGTTATATGTTTCATTCTCCCTTCGCATTTCCAAGGGATAGAGAAATCGGAGTTACACATTTTGCCGACTATCCTCTTAACATTGAAATTAAAATTATTTTGCACTTCAGCAACCGCATTGTTTACCCTCTCAAGTAATTGTGCTTGAGTATTTATCTCAATCGTGTACACATTTGTTTTGAGAGTACCCCAAAGATAAAAATCTAACGGATTTAAGTTTGGAGATCGCGGTGGCCACGATATTGGTCCTCCAAAACCTATCCAATTATTATTGAAATTATCATTCAACCAATTAGTCACATTTCTTCCCCTATGAGGTGGCGCTCCATCGTGTTGATACCAAACCTGATTTAAGACATTTAAGGCTACGTTGTCCACAATATCTTATACATTGGTATTTAATAGAATCAAATAATCATTCGATGTCAGTCTATTGGCAGTACGTGCATTGATATTAATTGATTATTAAAAATCCCTGGCCAGACAATTATTGAGAATCTTTGCTGAAATCCTCATCTTTTTATTAACTTGGGATTTTCCAATGACCACGCATGTTCATTGTGGTAATTTGGTGTAGTTCCTCTACCAAATTGACTTTCATCCGTCCAAATAATTTTTGAGCAAAAGTTTGGATCAGCTGCCATTTTTTCCAACAACCATTGACAAAAGTTTAAACGTCTGATCTCATCTCCTGGCTGAAGGGTTTGTATTCGTTGAAAATGGTACTTCCCTCTTTAGCGTCTTCCAAATAAATGATTGAGAAATACCTTGCATTGAAGAAACACTGCGTATACTTGTACGAAAATTTTCAATAAAGGCGTCACTGCTACTTTTTCTTCAAATGTATGTATTTCAGGGGCACCAATTTTTGGTGCACAATGTATGTTTCCGGTGTCCCTTAATCTTTGAAGGTCCTGGAGAAAACATGGTAAGAAGGGTGACGTCTATTGGGAAACCTGCGTTGATATTCTCTACTTGCTTGCAAACTATTACCATTACAAACTTAGTAAAAATTATGTCGGCATATTCAGAATTACTAAACATTTTGTAGTTTTTGTTATTTGTTTCAAATTTATGGGGTGATTCTGAACAAAAATGTTAGCCATAACAGCGCTGTTAAATTTGACAGTCACCCTAATATCAAAAAAAACGCTATTTTGTAAACTTTGCTGTAACTTAACGGCGATATAAAATAACTTTTTCGGTGTTAAAATGAACTATACATCATTGTAATGTTATTATTTTGATCGATTATACATTAATATAATATTATTATTTTGATGGATGTTATTTTACCACCGAAAATGTTATTTTACGTAGCCGTTAAGTTACATTAAAATTTATAGAATAGTGTTTATTGACATGAGGGTGACTGTCAAATTTAACATCGCTGTTACGGCTAACATTTTTTTGTTCAGAATTACCCCATTAAATACGATAAATGTTTAAATCTTTATTATTAAAATGCCAAAATTAAAAAAAGACGATTTTCAAAGCATGCTAAATTATATCTTTTTCCGACACCATATGAGAAAATCGTATATGTCATTCATATTAGTTTAGAAAATCTTTCATTTCAACACTAGTGACTTTGACTTTCCGTTTTGTAACTGTCAAATAGTTCTTGTAATTTTCGATAGAGGCGCTGCGAAGGAATTCCGAAAGCCCTCTCTTGGATTTTTTTGAACTTGCAAAAAAAGGATAGTTCAAATAAAAATTTATATTTAACCCCGCCAATATTACTAATTTTATTATTAAAATCATTATATAATTCACTTTTCTGTAAATTTTAAATAAAATAGGAACATTTTTTATTCGTTTCGATAAGTTGCTTCCGTCAAAACAGCGCCACCTACAATTATTTACATTTAACTAAAAATAATCGATAACTTCAATGTCAGCTGCTGTTAACATAGGTTATGTTATGTTGTTACTACAAAATATTAATAATGGTCGCAAAATCTCCGTGATCGTCGGAAAAATAGCGTACACAACTCGCAGAAAGTGAATTTCGTTGCTCGTGTAATATCCTCACTCGGCTAGCGCCTAATTCGGCTATTTTCACACACGAACAAAATTCGTCACTTTCTAGCTCGTTGCGTAATATACTATTTAGTAATAAATTGATTTAATTTATTTTTCTTCAAATGCTTATAACTTTTTTATGAATCAATATCGGACATATGTTCATATAAACATTTTTTCTTAAAAAAGTATTTCCTACATAGGGTTTCAATTTTATACGCTACTTACGAAACACCCTGTATCATTTCCATCACCACTAGGAGCAGCTAGGAGAAAAGAGAAAACTAGTAGGAGATATAAAATCAGGATGTCAGTTCTCCTAACTATGAGAAAAATACGTCACGTGACCTATACGATATTTTATCACACAAGAATGAGGATAGTGATCCCTGGACAATGCCGCTACGCAGTGGTGTGCCACTAGAAAAATCCCACAACAGTGTCTTACCACCCGAACGTGCGTCACAGTACCCGTTAGGCCGGGCGCGCACCAAAGTGGTACGTAGGTGACTTGATAGCAAAGTGGTAGGTATTTTAAAACATATTATAACAAATACGAAAGCGTGCATTGAAGTGGTGAGGCAGTGGCGTGAAATTTTGGAAGTGACAAGGCACCAGTCGCTCGCCACTCGTCTCCAAAAAGTGACAATAAGTACCACTTCGGCGCCATTCTCAAAGTAGTTTGGACGCAACTTTTCGATCAAAAAAATTAAAAGTAGCCTTTTTCGTTCTGTAAAATATTCTAAACTTTTTTTGTCTAAATTCTAACAGGTCTTTTATAGATTCCATATTTTAAATTTTTATTTACCATAGCGTAATATAAGCTTTTTCTAATATTTTTACGCTTTCTTGACGTTAAGTTGTATATGCAAGTACATGTGTGTGGTGGCACGTGGCAATTTTGCCAATTCAATTTGCGTTAAGCCACCTTGATACGTCGCCATCGCCACTCGCCACCTTACCTGTCTACTACTTCCTTGCCATCTACCATTGCATACGACTCAGCGTTCGAAAAATGCCACTCGCCATACCACCCCAATGCGCGCCCAGTCTAAAGGGTTCCCAATAACATACTGGATCCGTCATTTCTCGGACATACTGTAGAACCATTTTGGTACTTTATTTAATTAACGATATTTTAAACACATCACACATCATATTACATAAATATACATTATTGCGTTTTTTATACACTGTGTCTCACTTTTTTCATCCATTTTTTTTACATAGTAAATGTCATTCTGAACAAAAATTTTTCTATAAACTATTAAGTTTTTTCGACTCCTTAAAAAGTTACAGCAATTTTAAAATTTCAAAAATTTTATGATTTTTCTGGGACATCCTGTATAAATTTCATTAAATTTTAATTTTTTGAATTTAAATCTAGTTTGCCTTGGATTTTAATCTAGTTTTCCTTGGATTTTGTATACTTTAAGCCAATAAGATGCTAAATTTCACCGAGGGAAATTTAACCTCGTCGTTCACTTATTTTAGATACAGCCAATAATGTTCAAAAAAACCAATTTGGCAAAGAAAAGATCCAAATTATAATTGATTTAAATAAAAAAATATAATAAGAAAGAATATTATACAGGGCGTTCCACAAAACCCATGAAAATTGATCAATTTTAAAGTTGCTGTAACTTTTTAAGGAGTCGAAAAAAACATAATAGTTCATAGAAAAATTTTTGTTTATAATGATATTTACTATCTAAAATAAAATTTTGCTGGAAAAAAAGTGGGACACTTTAAAATAATTATACTTACGTGAATACTTCTATTTATACAGCTCATGTAATTTCTTCTATAGAAGTTATTATGATGAACAATATAGCACTGACGACTCATATTAACGTAACCTACTTCAACTGGATGTGGTAACAAGGGTTCTTCTTCCAAATCTACCTTGAGACAAAGCATATTTATGACCAGTAAAACCATATTACTGCCGGAAACTGGTTGAATTAAGAACGGTCTGAAAATATCAGGAATAATTAGTAATATATAAAGTTGCATGCATCTACTCGAAATATCAGGACACTTATAATTTTATAGTAAAAAGTAATGAAACTCTTAAGCACAATGTTTACATTTTTTACTACAGGGTGAGCTAAAATGATTGTGGTCAATTCAAATTTCCCGCCTAAAAATCTGGGGAATTTGTTTGCTTCAAGTTCATAGTAACACAAAATTGAAACAAAGTAACTAGACTTCACAAAAGCAGAGGCGTAGGTATAATTTTTACCGTTGTGTCAAAACTTCAGATTTTAGAATTTCGTTATTGTGCCTTTTATTTCATAAACGTCAGTTTTTAACAAAATTAATTTGCGTAAGTCTTTGTTTTGTGTTAGCATCTTTCTCGAAAATGAAGAAAAACATTTTCAATATTTGACATTTGCTGTTAAATTAGAGATTTTCTTTTTAAGATTTCAGTTGCACCAACCTGTGTATTTGGTTGCCTAAATATGAAACCACAATCATTTTAGCTCACCCTGTATTTATTTGTTTTCTCCAGATCGGCTGAAAGAAAATTAATAAAAATTTTAAGGAAAATACTTCATATGGGTAGCCATCTTTGGCTACAACTTTTGTTTTAATTTAACAATCTAGTTGTGTAGAAAAGGGTTAAGGTGGCCCTTGTTTGAATTTATTTGATACGCCACTGCAAACTTTTACAATTTTTCTTTGGGTTTTTAAAATCTTCATTCTGTTTTCCACCAAAAAGTACACCTATTAAATTTTGATAGGATTAGTGGTACTTCAGTAATTTTGTTTTTTTATATTCTAGTACCTTTGTTAACCCTCTAATTTTTTTTCTTTCTAATAAAATTGCAGTAGGCTACTTTACGGTCACTAATACAAAATTTGTATTAAAATTTAACTGAAACAGTACCTGGTAGTCTGAGGACCCAGTTTTATTTTTATTGTAAACAATCGTCTACAGGCAAGGACGGTTATTGCGCCAAAATTTCAATACACGGAAATTCTAGATAAGATTTTATATCGCCCGCCTCAAGGCGGTTTTAGGAACTAGAGGGTTAAAATCAAATTAATTTTGAAAATTTGAAACAAATTAAACTCAAATAATGAAAATTAAATTTAAAACCCTTTAGTATGACATTTTGTAGGTGTTTTAAATAAAAAAAAACATAATAGTGTCACGATAGATAATTTTATCAAAATTTAAGAAATATTATTTTCCAAATTAAATCAATTGAAGTGTGTTTTATATTTATTCGTGTTTGGTTTATATACACTTACGAATTGCAAACATACATTGTTTCATAGTAAATCAGTCATTAAAAATAATACGTGACACCTCTTTGCTGACCAACAAAAATAGTGTAAGTATTGTGTATAATTTCAAGAGCGCGCGACCGTGACTGGGTCGGGTCATGTATGAGGACACAAAAGTGTTTAAATACAGAAGACTTGAAGTCAGGGAGGCATTCGACTATTAGTAAATTCGATCATTAGCAGAATTAGTTGATTAGTCGATGGAGTAGGGAGGAGGCCTGGTTTCGATCTTCAAACGTTACCATGGCTACTCAAGTATGTTAAAGTGTTTAATTAGTAAAATTATTTATTAAATTGTTATTTAGTTTGTAAAAATGTTATTAAATAAAAACATTAGAAAATGACCAAGAGCAAAGTAAAATTAAAGAACCAATAACGTTACATATTGGAAAAACCTCTTACGTTACATATGGTGGAGGCGCCGGGCCAATAGAAACACAATTTTAGATTTTGGAAAAAATAGATAACATATTTCGCCAAATCATTGGTCTCATCAGGTAAAGATATTGAAAATTGATAAACACAGTTTTTGCAATGCCATCTCTCTGGTTACATGGGATGGGGTCTATAAACATTCGTGCGCAAATCTAAAATTCAATGAGTTTGCTAATACCGTTGTGCATAACTTTATTACCTTTTTTCCCTTAAAAAATAATAACAAAGTAAAAAAACAAGAATTTCGCTTTAGTCCTCGCATAAAGAAAAGTGCAAATAATCTAAGAAACTTACATTGGTTAAAAAAATATGTCAGTAATAAATGTTCTATTAAAAATTATAAAATTGCTAAGAAAAATCACATAAAACTTGTACAAAGTGAAAAACGAGATTATAACGATAGGATTATGGAAAATTCAAAGAATATAAGTAAATCAATTTGGGATCTAATAAACAACGAATGTGGGAAAAGTTATAATACAAAGAAACTAAAAATAGAGGTAGACGGAGATATAGTTGGAAACCCAGAAATACTTTGTGACATTTTTAACAATCATTTTATTGACTCTATACAAGGTGTCCCGTTATTCTACCGACAACGTTTAACTGAAGATTCCTCACCTCAAAATAATTCGATATGACCCTACTTATCTATTACCAAAAGTGAACCCCTGAGGAGTTATAAGCTTTTGAAGTTGAACTAAAAAAATACATTTTTCTTTATTGCATCCAAACCAATGAAGATTTTATGACGAAATTAGGTGTACTTTAGTTTTTATAAGAAACGCGCACTTTGTAAAAAATTAGACAAAATTTAACATCTGCAAAGGGTTTAAATGGAAGAGGATGGGTATAAACTTCATTATAAGTTTTTAGTCTCTTAAGATATTAACATTAAAGTTACCAATTCCCATTTAATCATTCAATTGTAAGATTTTTTGTCTCTTATGTCTTCCAAATAAATTATGCCGTTCTTGCAGAAAATGAGAAAAATAAAACTAGTGCAAAACAGCAAAGTTAGGCAACACAAAGTACTTTTTCCTATTGTTTCAATATTAAGTCGCCCTTCGAAACCAAAACCATAGTAAGAACATTGATGTCATAATAGATAATACAGTAACTTTTAATTTACAAAAATTACTTATAAAATGGATGCAATCAATTCATTTAATGAATATGCCGACATGCACCTAGTATTCAGTGAATTTCACAGTAATGGTAGAGCTGCTGCTAGAAGATATGCTGAGAAGTATCCAAATCGTCAAACTCCTCATCATACAACATTTGCTAACTTAGATCGTCGTTTGCGTGAATATGGTAAACTGGAAACTGATCGTAGAAATGTAGGGCGCCCACGAACAATAAGAACAGTAGAGGCAGAAGAACAAATATTGGGATCTATGGAGGAGAATCGCAGAGTAAGTGTAAGAGAGATTTCTACGCAATTACAAATTCAAAAAAATGCCGTATACAGAACACTTCAAGAACAGTTACTTCATCCATACCATTTTCGCAAAGTTCAAGAATTGCTGCCGATTGATTTGAACAATAGATTGTTATTTTGCCAATGGTTCAAACGCAAATACGACCAAAATCCAAATATGGCCAGAATAATTTTGTTTACTATCTTGCTTCTCAAGCAGCGGAATGATTAATTTGCATAATTTGCATAGCTGGTTGGATGAAAATCCCCATGAGAAAATTGTAGCCAATGATCAAAGGCAGTTTTCCATCAACCTGTGGGCAGGTATAATCGACAATCATATTATAGGGCCATTTGAATTACCACAAAGAGTGAAGAGTGTCGTATTTAGATTTTCCAAGAAATAATCTTACTGGACTACTAGAAGAAGTACCCCTTGCCATCAGAGCACAGATGTGGTTTATGCAAGACGGAGACCCCCCTCATTTTTCAATAAATGTGAGAAATTATTTAAATGAAAAATTTCCTCGCCGATGGATTGGTCGGGGTGCTGATGCTCCAGTCACTTGGCCACCGCCATCGCCGGATCTAAATCCTCTAGATTTTTCTTCTTGGGGTTGTTTAAAAGATACAGTTTACAGTACTTCAGTCGAAAGCAGAGAAGATCTTTGGGTACGGAATCGTCAACGCAACCAATGGATACGTAAAATCTCAAACGTCTTTGAATCTATTCGATTTTCATGTTTGCACCATATTAATTCTTGTATTCATTCAGAGGGCACTCACGTTGAATATGCACCTAATTTATTACAATAATTTTTTTAATAAAACTGTTAAATTAATTCTTCTTCGTTTGTTTTATTTTAAATTAATACCGTTTAAACTGGTAAACTTTAACAATACATTAGATATTCTCCAAAAAATTAAAATTTAAGTTTATGCAACTTCACTTAGATAATGTGAAGCTATTAATTAAATTAGTCTTTCACCGAATTTCTTTTTTACATTTTTCGCAGGAAGGGCATAATTTATTTGGAAGACATAACAGACAAAAAATCTTACAATTGAATGAATAAATGGGAATTGGTAACTTTAATATTAATATCTTAAGAGACTAAAAACTTATAAGGAGGTTTATGCCCATCCTCTTCAATTTAAACCCTTTGCAGATGTTGAATTTTGTCTAATTTTCTACAAAGTGCGCGTTTCTTATAAAAACTCAAGTACGCTAAATTTCGTCATAAAATCTTCATTGGTTTGGACGCAATAAAGAAAAATGTATTTTTTTAGTTCAACTTCAAAAGCTTATAACTCCTCAGGGGTTCACTTTTGGTAATAGATAAATATGGTCATATCGACATATTTTGAGGTGAGGAATCTTCAGTTAAACGTTGTCGGTCGAATAACGGGACACCTTGTATATAAATTGGGTTCCAATAAAAACTTGCCATTTGAAGAATTCAATAGAAGTAATAGCACCTTTTTTTAGAACCGGTGACCGGTGACTGCAGAAGAAATACTGGATGTAATAAATGACCTTCAAACGAACAAATCTCCTGGTTTAGATGAGTTAACTGCATCAGTTTTAAAGGAGATAGGTTCTTGTATAGCTTTCCCATTAGCGCATATTGTCAATGCATGTTTCGAGGGCAGAATATTTCCAAATTCATTAAAATTATCTCGTGTTGTGCCAATATTTAAGAAAAAAGACAAATATGACTTATCAAACGTTTTTTTCTACTTTTAGGTTGCATGATTGACACATTGGCAGCACTTGATGACAGAGTGAGAAAGTATGCTAAAGTTCATGGCATCTCTGTTCTTTCAAGGTCTGAACAACGCAATTGGAAGTGATAATATAAATCTATGTTTTGATGTTGTATCTATTAGATGTACAGATACTGGGTATTAATCCAAAAAATATCGAAAAATATCACCTATCATCCACCAATACGTATTAATTAAATTTGTACAATATTGTGGTTCATAAATTAGTTTTATCTCGATTATATTTTAAGCGACGAGAAGTTAGCAACAAATTTCCAGCAACAAAAATTTTACATGTATTTTTCTGTAAGAGGATTATCGCCTGTAGGGGTTTAGTGTAATTATTTAGAAAAGACTAATGATTAATGCTTGCTTTATTGAAATCGAATTACAATAGTGGACTGTATTATAAACGATATAAAATTCTCTGAAACTTGGTTTCTTCGGGATTGATTAAAATTTGTCTATACATCTTATTGACATCAGCTGTTAGAACAAAACGATAAAATCTAAACCTGATTAGGATGCTAAATAAGTCGCTTTGTATCACCGGCCCTAACATTAACGCATCGTTTAACGATTTGCCAGAAGTTGTTTTAGATGAAGCGTCAAATACTACCCTTGTTTTTGTAGTAATACTACTTGCTTTATGAACCGCGTGATGTGGTATGTAGTAACCATTTACCTCAATTTCCGATAGATTTCCTAGTTCGCGCATGTGGTTTAAATTTAAGTACTCGAGTAAGAATTTGTCATATTCTAATTTAGCGTTTGCATTGTCTTTTAATTTTCTTTCTAAATTCATAAAGCGATTTTCGGCAATTCGAGTCCCCCAATACGCTCGGGTCCAGCTTCCATGGTAGCGACGCAACGAATCTACAAGAGCTATTGCGTCTAATTGTATTTTTGAAATGAGCTTCGCACTCGCGATCCTCCACGGATTATAAAGCAGTGTTCGAAATCTCTTCAATTTTCCAGAATGAAGCTATTTTGTTATTTAACTCTTGTATAGTATTTAAATTACAGGATATAACCGTGACATTCGATTGAACAACTGACAAATGTGGCGAGCTGCCTGAAACTAACGATCCAAATACTGATTTTTTAAGAATGATTCCTTTTATCTTAGTTTGGATCCTACCTTCGAGTAATAGGTCATAAAATATTTCAGCACCTATCAATAAATCTACTTCACGTGCAACAAAATATTGTGGATCGGCTAATATCACGTCATCGGGCAACTTTAATAGTTTTGAATTAAATGATACCGATGGCAAGTAATTAGTTACTCGATCCAATCCATAAAAGTTCAAGTTAATCGAAAAATTTCCGTGTTTTGACTTTACCGTAATGTTTGCAATTAAATTCGTTTTTGTAACGTTACTATTAACTCCGCTAATTGATAGCTCGATAGGATTAGAATTATGTCGTGGATTTGCGATCCAGAATCTAATACTACTCGCGCATCGCGGTAAATACCTTGCGCATCCTTTATTTTGACAACGCAAGTGGTTAATAACATGTTTGATGGGACGTGATTAATTTTACTAATTTGTAAAGAGGTTGCTTGGTTTGTGACGTTTGTGACGTTTGTTTCGTTTTGACCCCGTTCGAAATTATTATTTGGAATAGCTTGATTAGTGCTAGATGACTCTAATGGCGTAATTCTGAACAAAAAATGTTAGCCGTAACAGCGATGTTAAATTTGACAGTCACCCCGATGTCAAAAAATCGCTATTCTGTAAACTTTAGTGTAACTTAACGACAGTATAAAATAACATTTTCGCTATTAAAATGCATTGTACATTTATATAATGTATTATATTTATCAATTATACATTAATGTATTATTATTACTTTGCTGTATGTTATTTTAAAACCGAAAATTTTATTTTAAATAACCGTTATGTTGCAGTAATGTTTACAAAATTGCGTTTTTTTTGACATCAGGGTGACTGTCAAATTTAACATCGCTGTTACGGCTAACATTTTTGTTCAGAATCACCCCATAAATGTAGTATTGTGTTGTGAGATTTATCACATTTTTTACGATCGATCTACACTGTACTGCCTTATGTCCTAACCTTAAACAATTTA
Organism: Stenus bimaculatus; assembly: GCA_963971135.1. Classification (NCBI taxonomy): domain Eukaryota; kingdom Metazoa; phylum Arthropoda; class Insecta; order Coleoptera; family Staphylinidae; genus Stenus; species Stenus bimaculatus. The sequence goes on from OZ020181.1 coordinate 44,106,420, forward strand.
GGCAAAGCTGCTTTGATTTTACAATTTCGATGCGATCCTTTACAGCAAGTTTGACTAATTCAGGACATTGATTTGTGTAATGTTCGTGTTTATTACAAAAATTACAACGTACGCCTTTAATATCCTTTAAGACTAAATTGCAATTAGCGCCTTTGAAATGACCCTTATGTTTTGATTGTTCAATGTTTTCCTTTGAACTTTCTTTGCTCGATAATACCTCTAGAGTATGACATTTATGTAACAAATATTCTGTTAATGACTTTAAATTTGGTATTTCTGATACCGAACCTTTATCTTTCCAATCTCTTTGAGTGATAAATGGAAGTTTGGTCATAAATAGGTATACTAACAAATCATCCCAATGCTCGACCGGACGCTCGAGTGATTTCAACGCGCTCGTATGTTGTAGAATTGAATCTAACATATTTCTAAAGTTCGCATGCGACTCCTTTGTGAGAGTGGGCAATTCAAATAGAGCTTTTATGTGATTAAAAACAATGACCGGTTTATTTTCATACCTATTTTTTACCAGTTCTTTGGCTTGAATATAATTATTATCATTTAATTCCAGCCATTCGATTACAGCCGATGCTTCACCTGTCAAAGCACCCTTTAAATACTGGAGTTTTTCGACATTTGATAATGATTTGTTTGAATCAATTACTGAATTAAATGATTCCCTAAAACTTATCCACTCTTCGTATTTTCCGGAGAACGTTTTTAGGTTCAGCACTGGCAACCTGGCTGCATTATGATTTTGCGGTAATGAAACGTTTGTAACTACCCTACTTTCAGACGAAGTGAAACGTGTATTTATTTTTGATTTTAAATTTTCTAATTTGTCAGATAAATCTGATTTTTCGCAAAAAAATCCTCAAATAAATTCTCATGCTCCTCATTATAACTTTCCTCGAGTAATTTATCAAAAGACAACATGACATATATATCAATACTTGCCTCATAATATTTATTGAAATAATTGCAATTACACTGAATTCTACTAAAAATTTACAAAAACATATTAAGGGATTCAGATCTTTTCAAAATAATCCCACAAAAAAAATAATGGTACCAATAAAAAGGTCTCTTCATTTCCTTTAAAATGACGTGTTACACAATGCTTTCCTTTTTATATTTTTTAAACAGTTAACGAAAAAGATTATTTTTTTCTAATTATCACCGAATAACATTCTTCAAATAAAATGCACAAAAAAAACAACCACGCCAATAGTTAAAATTTTTAATGCGGCTTACAACGATATATAACACGATGTTAGCCTCATCCCGGTTAATGAGTTGATTTCATAATTAACAAATTAGGTCACCTAACACTTTTCAAATAACGCACAAAAAAGTTAATCACACCAATGATTATCATTTTTCAAGAGGATCAGATTGATATATAACACGATGCTAGCCTTTTTCCGGTTAATGAGCTGTTTTTCTAATTAACATATTAAGTCACCTAACTCCTTTCAATTAACCTGCACAAAAAAGTTACTTACACCAATGATCATGATTTTTAAAGACTATTAGATTGATATATGGCACAATGTTTTTTTTGTACAAGTTAATTGAAAGGATTTAGGTGACTTAATACGTTAATTAAAAAAAAACACCTCATTCACCAAAAAAGGCAAGGATTGTGCCATATGTCAATCGAATTCTCTTGAAAAATCATGATCATTGGTGTAATTAACTTTTTTGTGCAAGTTAATTGAAAGGAGTTAGGTGACTTAATACGTTAATTAAAAAAAAACAGCTCATTAACCGGAAAAAGCAAGCATTGTGCAATATATCAATCTAATCCTCTTGAAAAATCATCATCATTGGTGTAATTAAGTTTTTTGTGCAAGTTAATTGAAATGAGTCAGGTGACTTAATACTTTAATTAAAAAAACAGCTCATTAACCGGAAAAAGGCAAGCATTGTGCCATATGTCAATTAAATCCCCTTGAAAAATAATGATCATTGGTGTAATTAACTTTTTTGTGCAAGTTAATTTAAAGGAGTTAGGTGACTTAATACGTTAATTATGAAACCAACTCATTAACCGGGATGAGGCTAACATCGTGTTATATATCGTTGTAAGCCGCATAAAAAATTTTAATTATTGGCGTGGTTAGTTTTTTTGTGCATTTTATTTGAAGAATGTTATTCGGTGATAATTAGAAAAAAATAACCTTTTTCGTTAATTCTTTAAAAAATATAAAAAGGAAAGCATTATGTAACACATCATTTTTAAAGAAATGAAGAGACCTTTTCATTCGTACCATTATTTTTTTGTGGGATTATTTTAAAAAGAACTGCATCCCTTAATATGTTTTTGTAAATTTTTAGTAGTCTTCAGTGTAATTGGAATTATTTCAATAAATATTATGAGGCAAGCATTGGTATATACACTGCTAGAAAGATCTTGAATTATACTTTCCAATGGTATCATTAGACTTAATTCGAAGAAGTTATGGGCGATAATCCTCTTATGGAAAAATACATGTAAAATTTTTGTTGCTGGAAATTTGTTGCTAACTTCTAACTATATTTTGTGGTTTTTATTAGGGAATAGAAAAAAATACCAGAAAAGAATTATTCGAGATAATGCAAAAATGTCCTACTAAATAGAAAACTTGAAGGGTCTGGCAAGGAGGCTCAATTGCATATGCGAGAAACTATTCACAAAATTCTAGTGCTATTGTTATCGCATATGCAATATTGCTAATCGGGCAGTTATCTGAAGAATATTAAGTTCATTTTCTAAAAGACTACGCAATTTAACGATATTCCAATAAAAGCACCATTTTGACCAGATTTAAAAGGGGAATAATAATATGATAAAAAAGTTTCTAGAATTAACCTCAAAGAATTTAAACATTTTTTTATCCCAACCCTCCTTAAATCTACACTTTCAAGGCTTGAAGGAATTTGAGAAAAAAATTACGAAAACATATCGCAGTAGTATTATCAATTTAAAACCACACTTGTAAAGGACAGGTATTATGAACTTTTAGCATTCTTTTGATATCTACTACCCACTGTATAAGTTCGTCTCACATATTATGACACGCTGTATATTGTGCGGTCTTTTATAAAGATATTTAATAATTAATTTTATTGTGAAGATTTTTTAGAAGCATGTAGTAAAAGCTTCTACTTAAATTTCAAGCGACACTTAAAATTTTCCATTGTAATTTTGTTAGTTTAAGTGGAAGGTGTACAGCTGCCCTAAAAGCACAGTTAAAAACTATAACGATGTAGATTTGACGTTAATCCTGAACTCTACTATTACTGCTATACCGGGTGGAAATGAAAACCGGGTCACCTCTATAACTTTTTTATTTATGATTAGAAAAATTTGAAATTTGGCTATGTTCTATGGTTCAAAAAAAAAATTTTATGTGCATTTTTTATTTTCGAAATTTCACCGGAAACACTATGAACTTTGGTTTTTTAAATGTATCATCCCATATTTTTATTCATGACTTAAAATACTTTTAAAAAAGAAGTATTTTTGAGATATTAGTTTTTATTTTTTTTGTAAAAAAAAGTTTTTTCAAAAAAAAAAAAAAGGTTTTCGAAGTCGGTGAAAAGTACCAAAACTAAGTCTAAATAATTCAAATACCTAAATAAAATTGTAATTTGAAAAAAAATTTAAGTGGTTTTTGAACTATTAATTTTTAAACTTAGTTAATGAAGATTTTATCAAATATCTCACTTTTTTTAAATGCAATGATGCCGGGTCATTCGAATTTTTAAAAAGAGGATTTTATAATGATTATTTTGGTACCCCATATGTAGGGGTATTATTTTGCATGTGCCTGTAATAAAGATACTTAATAGCTAGTATTTTCCAACTTAAGAAATAAATAATTTTACAGGCACATGCAAAATAATACCCCTACATATGGGGTACCAAAATAATCGTTATAAAATCCTCTTTTTAAAAAGTCGAATGACCTGGCATCATTGCATTTAAAAAAAGTGAGATATTTGATAAAATCTTCACTAACTAAGTTTAAAAATTAATAGTTCAAAAACCACTTAAATTTTTTTCAAATTACAATTTTATTTAGGTATTTGAATTATTTAGAATTAGTTTGGGTACTTTTCACCGACTTCGAAAACCTTTTGTTTTTTTTTGAAAAAAATTTTTTTTACAAAAAAAATAAAAACTAATATCTCAAAAATACTTCTTTTTTAAAAGTATTTTAAGCCATGAATAAAAATATGGGATGTTACATTTAAAAAAACAAAGCTCATGGTGTTTCCGGTGAAACCGGAAGTGATTTCGAAAATAAAAAATGCACATAAAATTTGTTTTTTTGAACCATAGAACATAGCCAAATTTCAAATTTTTCTATTCATAAATAAAAAAGTTATAGAGGGACCCGGTTTTCATTTCCACCCTGTATACTTAAATAATTGAAAATGGAAGTCGCTATAACTATATTTTTAAATACTTACAAATACAAAATTCAATAAATTTACCTTGAGCAATTTTCTGTCATACTTCTGTTATAACCGCTATTAGATATATTTCTCTCCGAATAACGAACTAATGAATATAAATACATCTCAGTATCACATGGTTCGGGCTGAGTTTTATTAATTAACAATCTCTGATCGAAATCTTTTTCAAAAGCTCTCGAAGCCGGTACATCAGTTTCAGGTTCTTCTTCTGGCTCTTCTTGTTGAAAAAATAAAGCATCCTCTGATTTATTAGCCAAAACTGCTTGAAAAAAGTAAATAATCGTTCCAAGGGCCCAGTGAAATAACTCAGTGAAATGAAGCAATGGCTGCAAATCAAAAAACCTACTCAGTAATACTCCTATTTATGTTTTTGATTTAAAAAAAAAACATTAACCGATAGTTTTTATAATTTGAGAAATTGTCCTACTTAGGCCCGCTTTTACAACTTTCTGATATACCAGGTATATCACTATCTCCGGTATTAATGTGTCAATCCACTTTTACAATCTCTAGTTAAAGTACGGTTAGGAATAACGAAGGGAATAAACCTTGGATAACTTATACGTTGCTTGGAGCAGTAGATAACAGCGGATTTTAAAATTTGTAAATAAAATAGTTTGCGTAATATACCTCAGCTTGGGTATATGGTTCAAGTAATGGTGGAATTAGGTAGTTGGTGACATACCATAACCAGTGTCCCAAAACAAAATGGAATTTCCCATTTTCCCAGCTTCAAAATTTGCTAACTAATTGTGCATTTGTAAAATGGATTTCGACTTACACCTGGTATAAACTATAAAATAATTTATCTATGGAATAGTTATCTGACGTTTTTAACTGACGGTTGTAAAAGCGGCCCTTAGTATTAAAAATAAATCACGTGATTTACTTCTCACACTAGTGTTAAGAGTAAGTAAGGAAACTACAGTTAAATTTAATAAAAATTATTTGTAAAACTGACGATTTATAAAAAGGTCTTGTATGCTTGCGTGTTAAAAATGCACTCTTATGAACTTTCAAACGCCTACCATAAATATGCATTTTTAACACTTACATCATAAACAGCTATTTACTTAAATACTTAAATACTTAATTAATTATTGTATTTACTTACATTACTAAATTTTGTGGCAGGATTTGCAGTATAAATATTGGGAAAACAAGTAGCTTGGTAATCATAAATTCGAGTTCGATTATAAATACCTTCTTCTACCAAAAGTTCCATTATGTCAGGTCTAAAATCACCTAAAAATCTTCCCGTTTTTTGGCGATCGTAACTTACAATTACGAAACCACTATCATCAAGTACCAAGCAATAAAGTTCTTTAGAGCTACATGTGCGCATGCAATTTATTTCACCACACTGTAAGAAAAAACGAACTTGTAAATAATAGTTATAGGATAGAGCAACTTTGAGTCGATAAAAATTCGGATTTGTTTGGAAAAATAATAAAGGGACAAGCGTTCCATGGAATTAAACGGGTATACGATATTGTAGTTATGTACCTACTTACATTTCGAGTGATTTTCTGAAAAAGTGAATGCAAAGCGGTGTGATAAAACTGATAGCCAACAACTGCAGCAGGAGCTTTTTTGTTCTTCTCTTCTCTAAAAATAGCATGGCTTGCTGTAACTAAAATATCTTCTGGATAATCTTCAAATTCTGGAAAAATATTATTATATGAGTATTGGGAATTTCGACTACGTATAGATGTCGCTATTTTAATATAAATATTGTAAAATATGGAGGAAGCTCAGTAAAGGCTTTGTTGTGCTTTGAGTTTTTATTGGTTCTAGTAGCTGCACTAGCGTTTATAGTATTTTTGCTACTAAATTAAAAATCGATTTACAAGTACCCACATATAAAGTTTACATAAACAGGATTTTATTTATTACTCCACTACTAGCTTTATCAAATGACCACCAGAGGTCGTAACTGATCTCCGAAATCGAGAATGAGTACCTATTTACCTTACATGACGTGTATTCTTTGAAAAGTGTAAAAATTTTACAATACTTGATTGCTGTTCATTAACCTTCAATTGCAGTTTATACAAAATTTATAAAATACAACACCTCAAAAATGAGAAGAAGTACTATTAAAAAAAGACAAATTGCTCAACATGACCTATACCGCCAAATATCCAAGCCAATTATATTTTAAGGGTGCAATGCCAATTTGATGCCATTAAAAGCTTTTTTTGGTTTGATTTTTTATCTCTTCAACTGCCTGTAAACTGAATTGTGGGATACACCATATGATGTACATGTTTTTGGATTTTGTTGTTGCTGCGCTTAGATTTGGCTAGTTTCACGCAAAAACAACGTTTCGTACTGCGCTAATAACTAATTAAAGAAATTTCTGTTTGTCATGTTTATGGTACCAACCGAATCACATTTTACGCCTTAGAAATATTGAATAATTTTTGTCAGGGGCGGATTTACCAATAGGCTAGATAGGCTGAAGCCTACGGCGGGAAATTTTCAATTTTTTTAAATGTGGCAATAAAATATGTTTTTAAAACTATTTTTAGTGTTTTTTTTAGGCGGCAAAATATGTTAGCCTACCGGCGGGAGAAACCTAAATCCGCCTCTGATTTTAGTGTAAAGAAGAAATGGGGAAGGTGTTTTTTTCGTAGAGAGTTGAAATTTTGTAGGTGGAAGGAGGAAAAAAAGTTCAAATGTTCCTTTTCGTTCGGACCGCCCTCAAAAAAGTTATTCCGCCCCGAACAAAAAATCGAATTCATCCCTTCAGAGTCCGAAATTCACCCCGAATTGCATCAAATTTTGGTATGTTATGGAGGACCCGATTCCGAAGACGGGGGTTTTGACCCCCCTGGACCTATCTATTAAGGGGGCGGAGATATGACCCCTTTTGTATTTTTACCCCAAATTCGGACGTTTTCTGCGACAAGCCGCGAAAAGGGCAGTTTTTTTAGTCAGATTTTAAAAAATCCGGTTACATCGTGACGAGGGATGCGAATTCCAAATGGAATAACACTCTGAACAAAATTCTCGAAAATGGTCGATTTTTCTTGCTTTTTTTTCGGTTTTCGTCGGCGTCAACTTTGAAAAATCGCACGCCCTTCCGGTTTTTAGGGGAAGCGACAAAATTTGGCCCCTTTTATTCTCACATCCAGAGAAATAATCGGTACAATTTTTAAGTCTCCTGGCGCATCCGTGTGGCGTCGCGGCGCCGGCACGCTAAGTTTACAAATTTAGCGTTTTTTCGGGCGACAAAAGTGCTCAAACTGTGTCCCACATATTTCCAGATCGATAGGTAGAAAAAAATCGCGGTTTCTATATTCCTAATCAGAATACCACCTGTTGCCATAATTCGGAAGCTTTTTTTGATATCTCAATTTTTTCTCTGTTTTTGGCGCTCTCAAATTCGCGGTTTGATTTTCGCGTATTTCCGACGCGGAATTTGAAAATTCGTAACTTCAGTGCCGGCTATGTCAGTCGAATATTTTTTATTTTCCTCATTACATTAATACTTATAAGTAAAAAAATCAGCACTCTTAAATGTTTACCCCGAGCTTCAAAAAAAAATCGAACGTAAAATATTCAAAAATCGCGCACGACGCGCAAATTGAGTCAAAACTTTAATTTTAGGGGTTAGTGGCTCCCGTCTGGCTATTTTTAACCGATTTTCAATTTTAAAAGCTCAGTCGAATGTGCTCCACGAACCAAAACCGGTTTTTCGAGTTTCGAAAAAATAACAATGTAATATTTTTTTAAGATCGTATTTAAAAAAGTTGCAATTTTTGACGCTTTTGGGTCTAATCAACCCCTCAAATTCTATTTCACCCCTATGTAATATACCTTCTCTGCAAGCTTTCAAGCTCCCCTTTACGACAAAAAAAGAATCACTTAGCTATCTCTTTTCACTATCGAGTTATGACTGAAAATGTAGCAGAATTAAACAAAATCTCCGTTTGGAGGAAAAATTTCGGTCTGAAATTTTTCACTTTTCACAAAATAATTAATATCTTTAAAACTTTTAGCACCACCGTAACGTTTAATAGCTTAAAATTCGCATCGTCACCTTCCCCACCCAATTCCGTGGAAATTATAACTTTCGGTTGAAAATTGCGCCGTATTTGTACCAAAATTTTGCCAAAACTTTGCGAATTTCTTCCAAAAAAAAACCGATTTCAACTTAATATTTTTTAAAGTGCGTGTATCGACGGTGTTTACCTTTGGTGAAAATTTGAAATTGCTAACTTTAATAGTTTTCAAGAAAAACAATAAAAACCGATTCCCATGAAAAAATCCAAACTTTAAAAATATCTAAAAAAATTTTTTTTTTCGATTTTTTTCAAAACCGACCCTGCTGGAAGATAATAGAAAATTGATGAAATGTAGGGGGTCACTTGCCCTATACACCCCCCTAAAAAAATTTTACACCCCAAAAACTCAAAAAATTTATTTTTTTTTAGGTAATGTGTACCTTAAACAATAATTAAATTTTAAAAGAATTAATAAAATAATATCGATAATTTTTACAAACTTATCCGTACGAATTTTTATTTCTTAATTTTAGTTATTAAGCGAAATATGAATTTTTCAAAATACACATTTACTCTTTTATAAGAATGCCACATTTTATATAAAAATTCATAACTTTTGAACAAAAAGTCGCAGAGCCTTGATTTTTGTTTCATTTTTTTTATTACTTTAATGCAACCCAAAATTATTAACTTTCAAATTTTTAATTTGGAACGCTGCACCCTTGTTTAAACATTAAATTTAAAGAAAAAATGACAATGGTGGTAAATTTCTGCATACCAATTGAAAACTGTTGCACATATTATTTATATTTTTGTATGTTGCTTGCCCTTCCCTGCTTAATATGCGTAATTTACAGTTATCATCTTCCCAAAAAGTATCTTCTTTATTTTTTAATATGTTTAAGTGAAATAAAATGAAATGGTTAAAAATTGTCCTTGGCCAGGATTTGAACCTGAGACCTCCAAATCTCATGTCTGAGGTGGAAGTCTGTAACTCCTAACGTAACGAGAACGGTGGACTGTTTACTACATTACTATGGTTGCGATTTTTATCTCGTTTCCACATTATGAACGTTTTTGTGTGTAAGACAGAGACGTAAAATATTTAACGAGTCAACTCTCTACAGATATCAACTCGTTAGGGTTACAGACTTCCACCTCTGGTGTGATAACTACTACACTACCAAGGACCCACGTTCAAATATAGTTCAATCTGGTCTAATTATTTCTAATCTTAATCTTTTATAATTATTTAATTATTTCCTACACTTGATGTAAGTAAGAACTCTTTGTGTTTAAAATGAAATGGAATCATAAAATTATTGTCTAAAAAATAGCTGGTTGTAATGGATGGTTTCCATGGTTACCTTTAAAGTATATCCCGAAGGACTAACAGGTTTTGACATAAACATTTGGTTTTACTAAAAAATGCAGGGTTGTGAAGGAAATATATATTTAAAAATGATAATAAAAAGAACTCTAACCTGCATCGAAGGGTACTGAATAAACAAAACTTCTCGGCTGAATATAATGCTGTTCCACCGCTCTTTTGTACCAAACCTCATCAATAGCTTTGTTATGAATTAAATGAAAATGCCTGCAAAAAAAATTGTTAAATATTTACAGGTAGAAAAATATTTAATAATTACGGTTCATCCTTCATTTCTCTTCCACCAGTGTTTTGTGGAAAATCTTGCCATCTTGTTAAACCACTGTGAGTTGAAAGGAATGCAACAGTTATCCCAAAACGTTTGATGAATTCATGCCTGCAAAATACTTTAAATTAATCTCAGTTTAAGTCAAGTGACATGCCATTCTAAATAAATTAACGTTATTGATGAAGTCTTTCTTAATGTAAATACAAACTTAGAAGCTTCCTAAAATGCATAACCCTGTAAGAATGTCGCAAAATAAAGAAGGTTAAATAATTTCGTTGGACAACATGGCTAAATACGCCCTAGAGTGGATTTCATCTGAAATTAACCTTAATTCTAGACGATTGGCAAATCACCACTTGCACCAATCATAAATAATCATAATCATAAATAAGGCTACCCTAAGTTTGTTAAAAAGAAATCCACTTTAACAAAATTCGATCATCAAAATATGAGCACAAAGAATTACAAACCCAAAAAATACCATACAAATACTTGAGTCATACCATAATTTTAAATCTAAAAATAAAAATACTCTAATATCATAGCCAATTTTAATGCTTTTGGGTAGATAGTCCTAAATCTTCATATTTTTTAGATTTTTTTAAAATATGTATTTGCATTTTATTTAATATAATATTTATATCAAATTAGTAAGGATTTCATTGTTTGGCTCATATAAGGAGTAACAAAAATTTGCTCATAAGTTCTCCAAAATGCTCAGAACTGATCAATACAAATTAAATTAACATTTATTAAGTATATTTAATAATCCTCGTGAAGGCTGGAAATAAAACAATTTATTGAAACAATAAATATCTGGATAATAAAATGCATCCTTGCTGCTAAGGAGTAGTACTTATTTATGTACCATGAGAAGGAAGCGAATGATTTACTCAGAATGAGACAAAGCTTAGGTCAATAATAAGCACATGATGTACAAATTCACTTCTCTCTCACGATGCGTATAAAATAAAAACAAATAAACATTCAATTTCAAAATGGCACTAAAATGAAAGCAACTCAAAGTAGGGCTTTTATCGTGATTTTGTCATAAAATCAATACAAAAATAATAATTATTGAAACAATATGCAGGATGTTTCTAAAAGGTATGTACAAAATAATACAACATATTATACACGAGAACAAATTAAATAATAAATAAATTAATATTATAAACCCAAATATTTATCATTGCTTTTATATTCGTTCAAAAATCAGTGGTAATACACAATTTGTTAGAATAAGATTTATATGGATTCGTGAAATTAAAAAAAAACGACAATGACTACGTTTATCTCGTGTAACTCTATCCGGATTGAATTGAAAAGCGATTGACTCAGTCCGCATTTTTTGCGATATAAACACGTAGGATTGGATTCACTTTCAGGATTCACTTTAATAATCCAATACTACAAAATCATGGGATTGGACTTTGTAATCGCGATTGAATAAAAATTTGTAACCACATAAACGCAATTGACTTTACAAAAGCTACTAGTAAATTATGTTATCAAAGTTGGCACATCTGACTGCTGACTAACAATTGCAAAATACACGTAATTTTCTTCCATTTTTCTTGTTTTAGACGTTTTTAATTAAAGGTGAGTTTATGCTTAACTAAGAACTAACCACTAACAATTATCACTAACAATTAGCCACCAACCACTAACAGTCAACCACTAGCGTAAAATGTGAGCGTTTATACTCCACCAAGCATTAAGAAATTTGACATATTCGACGCGATATTTCAAATTGTCGATATAATTATCAAAGGGTTGAAAAAGTTTCACCAACTCCTCAGCACTTCCATTAAAGGCTTCACTATCCATTATATGTCATTATAATATTTCCCAGAGGCAAAAATTTAAACAGACACTGTCAAATTTAAAGATCAAGCATGCGTATTTGTAGATTCACTAACCACTAGCAACTCCTAATTATAGTTAATGTTAGTTGAGCATAAACTCACCTATAAATTCGAAATTTGCCCCATTAGTGACTAATTGTTAATGCTTAATGGTTTGTTGTTAGTGGCAGTATAAACAGTCAAATGCAATTGAATGTCTTTATCTTCTTGGTGGCTAATTGTTAGTGGTTAGTTATTAGTTGAACATAAACTCACCTTAACATAACCTCTTCAATAAAATACGAAACAACTGAAATAAAATCAAAGTGAACAGACCGCTAAAAGTCGACGCAAAATTTATTTTAGGAATTTCCTTTCTCTTTAGTTGGTAACCATAGTAGTCATGGATTGGAAAATTCAATCCAGGCCAAATGAACTCTGTTGAGATAAATGCGTTGTTTATGTGATTCACTGAATCCTGTCATAATCCTATTTTCAATCCAATCCGGATCGAGTTACTCGAGATAAACGTAGTCAATAAAATTGGTGACATACTTTAATACATTTGTGGTGACTTTATTTCTAAATTACATTACTGCATCGGTGTTATGTTTATCTCTAAAGTAATAGGAGTAATTTGTTCAATCTTAATCAGCAACTTAAGTCTATCATGGATTTATCAATCCAAGCCTATAAAATTAAAAATGTAAAACCGTATAAACGGCATAAACTCAACTGACTCCAAATGAAAGTCATCACAAATATTTTATAATATTTAAGATTATAAATACCAACTACCAACCACCTTTAGTAAGTTTTTAGTATTTATGTTTCTCTTTTTAGTTTGTACTAGATCAAATTTGATTTGAAAAGTGCTGCAAAATGACGTTAAACGAAACAAACGAATTGTGTACATGACTTGAGCAGGCCTGGCTTAAATTCAAACCAGCTCGAGTTAAGGTGCCGCCGGAAGCTTTTTGAGTATCGTTCTGGGTTCTGGGATAATAGATGGCTCCACTATTAAGAAAAGGATGGATAAAAGGGACGAACCTATCTGTCTCCCGTAATTTCAGGTAGTTTATAAGACAGAATAAATGATATTTACCCCCAGTATTATCAACAGACATTTAATTTTAAATGAGGTTTAATTTGACATATATAGTCTATTTTGCAGCTAAATCTCATTTAAACTATATTCAAACTTCATAAATATACTATATATGTCAAATTAAACCTCATTCAAAATTAAATGTCTGTTGATAATACTGGGGGTTAGGCTAGTAAAATAGGCTCCGTTGTCGAAATAAATGTTGGAAAGAAGAAAATCAGTTCACTCGCTTTATTTGACGTCAAATTAAAGAATCGTACGTGAGGGCGCCAAAAAAAATCACGAAATGTTCGGCCTAAAACGGTTCTTCCAAACGAAAACTTTATTATTACAGAAACTAAAGAGCATTCAATTCTGCATCGAATGAGTGCCAAAGACTTTAAAATAAGTCCAGTGGTACGGTCGAAATCGACAGTCAAAAAACGATAATTTTTACTACATTTGCCAACAAATCCAATATAGTGACTTTCAAACGTCTGTTACACGAAAACGGCTATTCTAAATGAAAAAAACTTGTGCAATAAAAGTTGTAGAGCATCAAATTCTGAGTTTAGAAACTATTTAATATGTATTTCCATTTCGATTAAGTATACAGGGTGCTGGAAAATTCGCGGACCAACGCAATGGTGCGATGTTGAGGAACTCTTAGAGAACAAGGGAAAAATAATTAAAAAATTCTTTGTTGCTTTAGCTCGAAGTTATGGAAAGTTAAACTTTCAATTTTTTACTCTTTTAATTTGCAATATTCCCATATTTATGCTTTGGTATGACACGTAAATTATGTAGAAATGCAAAGATATTTAGCCTTGTCCATCCTACTTAAGAATGGTATTGTTAAACGTGCTATTTTACATTTTAAATATTTGAATTTTGCACATAAATAAACACGTTGTAGCTTAATTACAAATGGTACAATTGTCAGTGTCAAACTGATCTGACTGGTCACACTAATTTGTCAAAAAAAATAGTAAAATGTATAGTAACAATGAATATGCTGATATGTTTTTAATATTGGGCGAATGTAGAAATAATGCTACAGCAGCTTCCAGGCTATATGAAGAGAGATATGTTGGGAGAAGACATCCGAATAAAAATGTATTTAGAAGATTGGAACAAAGAGTAAGAGAAACCGGTAGCTTCCTATTAATAGGAACAGATCGTGGTCGAGGAAGAAATGTGAGAAATCCAGAAATGGAAGACAATATTCTTCAGTGCATCGAAGAAGACCCTACACGAAGCACCAGAGGAATTGCAGACGAATTAGGTGCTGATAGAAAATTAGTTTGGGACGTTTTGAAATAAGAACAGTACCATCCATATCATTACTGCAAGGTACACGAATTGTTACCTCAAGATTACAATCACCGACTAATTTATTGTAATTGGTTACTTAGAAAAGTTGAGGATGATCGAAATTTTACGTCAAGGGTGATTTGGACTGACGAGGCAAATTTCAGTAGGGATGGAATGTTTAACCAACATAATAATTACTATTACGCTACAAACAATCCATACCTTACACATGAAAGAGGACATCAACATCGTTTTAGTGTAAATGTTTGGGCCGGAATATTAGGGAATCGATTAATTGGACCTTTCATTATACCAGATCGATTGGGAGGAGAAAATTTCCTTCAATTTTTAGAAAACCAATTAGATAATTTCGTGGATAATATCCCACTAGCAGTAGCACGTAACACCTGGTTACAATTAGATGGTGCCCCCAGCGCATTACGCGCTTCAGGTGAGGGGCTGGTTAAATCAAAATTTTCCAGGCAGATGGATTGGTCGCGGAGGTCCCATTGCTTGGCCTCCAAGAAGTCCTGATTTGACCCCTCTCGATTTTTTTTTCTGGTCATTTGTAAAAAAATATGTGTATCGTACTAAAGTCCACAATGTGGAGGAACTTACTAACCGTATTTACCAGGCTGCACAATTAGTTAATGCTGCCGTGCTAGATCGAGTCCAAAATAATATTGTAAGAAGAGCTGAGATTTGTTTAGATGCAGAAGGACGTAATTTTGAGCAGTTCCTTTAGTTTAATTTATTATTGTCGTTGTCTGTTATTTGTTTGTATATTGTTTATTGTGTTCGCTTTAGCAATACTTTAAATTTTCTGAATCGCGTAGTTTCTCTTGTTATTAGTTCGAACTTTTTGTTAGTAATCCTTTAAGTTTGCAGGTTTTTGTGTATTATTTAAAGTATGTTTTTTAAATGTTTTTAGTTATTTATGCATGCCATTGGTTGTTATGGAAAAATTAAATACAAACGAATTACACCTGATCATGGCATTTTAATTTAAATAACTAAAATTAACACAGAGTTGCCAAATTTAAGATTTTAAAAACACATATATCTTCGAGGTAAAGCAACAAAGAATTTTTTAATTATTTTTCCCTTGTTCTCTAAGAGTTCCTCAACATCGCACCATTGCGTTGGTCCGCGAATTTTCCAGCACCCTGTATATATAGAAATTTGAATTTTTTACGCCTAATCGAAAAAGGTTTCTGGCAGTTTAATGGGTATATTCTGGTCAAAATTAAAGGCCTTTAATTAGAAGCAAATAATGTAACCATGGAAATTGTCCATTGCAACCCATATAACAAATTTAGATTTAAAAGCCTTTAAACTTAAATGATTTGACCAGAATCTGGGTATAAACTCTCGATTTCCAGGCATTTACTTAAATCTGGTATTCTGAATTATAAACATGTTTTTCTACAAACGTATTAAAAATGAGGCTGGGCACACCGGAAGGATCAAGCTGGTCCGCGTACCATCAAACAATTTGGTCTACGCGCGTTTACATCGCAAAAGCAAACATGACCTAAAAGTACCAAGAACCGTTGTTCTATATTTATAAAATAATTTATAAATAATATAATTTATTAAATCGCTATTTACACCTCAATTCACGCAAGCGCCGAACCACCGAATTACAACGGGACTAAAACAGAACATGCTTGGACCACCCTACTTGGAAAAGGACTAAATCGAAATAGTCCGGTTGGTACGCGGCCAGCTTGGTCCACGTTTGGTCCTTCCGGTGTGCCCGCAGTGAATAGAACTTTTGACAATCATGGAAAACGTTAAAATAATGATTAAAAACGTATTTTTCTACAAACGTGTAAAAAATTTTTGACACTCGTGACAAACGTTAAAAACGATTGCAACTTTGTTTGGTTAAAAACTTATTTTTTTCACAAGTGTCGAAAGTAACACCAGTGTAGAAAATTTTATTGATATTATTCGTTTGTTGAAAAAATATTGTATCATGTGCGTGTTAAAAATGCAATATGGCACTTGAATGAATTCTAGAACTCGCTTCGCTCGTTCCACAAATGTTTATGCGCGGTGACATTAACTATTTTTTAACAAGTGTAGAAAGTAAATTGCTCTCTACACTAGTGTTAAAAATACGTAACAAAACTGTGGTTACTATGTAAACAACTACAAAAATATTAATTTTCATAAATGTCATTAATATTATTGGAAACACTCTCGTTTGTAGAAAAAAAATATTGTACCATGTGCGTATGTATATGGTCCGATGTGACCATAGAGCAAACCGCAGTGCGGTCAATGAAAGCTGAAGGGGGTGTGAGTCGTGGATGATGAATAACTGATAGTGTTCTCATGAAATGGATTACTTTTATGCCTGCTATCGTAGAAATATCTCTGCAAATAGAACAATTTTGTGGCATCAATTTCGCCTCATCGGAGAAACATGTAGATGCCAGATTGTCTAGGGTTAGAAGAGACAACTCAGATGTGTTGAAGTTTGAAGTTTGTAGACTGGATTTCTTCACATGATTCTTTTCCTTCAGAAGAAAGTATTATGTCAATATAAGCACTAGAGTTGTAGTGGACGAAAAAATAAATTACCACCAAGGTTTTATGATTGGAATAAGCAAAGTATTGCAAACACAATTGGGAGCAACTTTAAAGACATAACATACATACCAAAGATAAAATCGAGTGACACCCCTTACATCTATCATTTTTCAAGAGGTCTGACAAAGACCTAAGACATACTTTGAATTTGAGCTGGCACCCTATCCACTTTCCATTTTTGATAACTCTGGAATGCGAAAAATGAGTAAATCTACTTTTTATGAATTATTTGAACTTTTGATCAACAAAGAAGTGAAAATTAACATGGATAATCCTGTATACGTCATTGATGGTGGATTTCTTTTGCGCCAAGTGGTCTGGCAGTCAAAGAAACATTTTCAGCCATCCTATCGAAGTATGTGGATTACATAAAGATGTATTACAATAAATCTGGGACCACCATCGTTTTAGATGGATACCCATATGATGTACCCATGAAGAGCACAAAAACAACAGAACGCCTTCGACAGAAAATTAAATTATCTGCAGCAAACGTAGTATTCGACGTAACAATGACAGCTACCATGTCGAAAGAGCATTTCCTGTCCAACAACCACAAAAAACAACGCCTCATTTCTACGCTCCGTGAAAAACTGGAGAGTAAAGGATTTCTTGTCCTCGTCTCACATCGTTGTAATGAAGCCTGGAAAGGGCTGTAGCTCCCTTGGGAAGCGAAATCGAACATTATATGTTCATGACAAGATTTTTTCTTAAA
Organism: Stenus bimaculatus; assembly: GCA_963971135.1. Taxonomy (NCBI): domain Eukaryota; kingdom Metazoa; phylum Arthropoda; class Insecta; order Coleoptera; family Staphylinidae; genus Stenus; species Stenus bimaculatus. The sequence goes on from OZ020181.1 coordinate 44,124,122, forward strand.
ATTAGTCGTAGAATCGCTTCCAATAATTTGGCTGCTTAATTCCGGAACTCCCTGTATACAATATTTGACCCAATTTAAAATTATTATTCGATACTTCCTAAATTCAAAATGTGATAATCTACAACAATTAGCCACGGCGCACACGGAGCTACTCAAAAGAAAGTAATCACTGACTCAAATCACATATCAGTCCGCGGCATGTGTATTTAAATGGGACACTGCATACGGAGCTACTTGTTACCAACTAGTTAGTAACGCGTTAGTAATCAGTTTCAAGCGACTCAACTGCCGAGTCACTTTCAGGTTCAGTTACCAGTTTCTCGTGCCAATCTTATTGTAACTGATTATAACTTTCCTTAGACATATTAGAAGTAAACAAATTCAGCACCTTAAACTTGGAGATCTTTTGCAGGAAGGAATAATCGTTGGTTGACAAAAATTTTTCTGGGTCTGGATGAATCCAAAATATTTTTCTTATTCTCTTTCTTCTATAGTGTAGTGTAGTAATATAGTATCTTATCGTCATAAATGAAATCATCATTCGAATGCATAACAGCCACCGACGATTTCGATAAGGTTTCACTCTCCATGATCACACAGAAGAAATATGGATTTGTATCACTTTTAAGTAGCTTGTGTGTAAGGTACCGCATCAGAAATAAGTTACTAATCGGTTAGTAATTTGAATCAAAAACCAGTTTAGTTTCTTTTCAGTAAGTCTGTGTGCGCCGTATCTTATTTTATAAGTAATTTCATTGAGAATAGTCGATTTCATGTAACATACGTTTGAAAGTCACTATATTGAATTTGTAGTAAAATGTAGTAAAAATTATCGTTTTTTGGCTGTCAATTTCTACTGTGCCACCGGGCTTAATTTAAAGTGTTTGGTACTCATTCCACGCAAAATTTAATGCTCTTTAGTGCAGGCAAGAATACAGTTTTCGTTTGGAAGAACCGTTTTAGTTTTATACGCGAAAAAGTAAAAAAATCCGAAAATTTCGTGTTTTTTGGTGCCCTTACGTAAGCTTGCCTCGAAAGACCGTCCAAACCTAGGATACTTTAATTTAACGTAAAATAAAGCAATCGAAACGATTTTCTGCTTTCCAACATTTATTTCCACCAAGGTCTAATTTTACTGGTCTAACTCTAAAACTATCTTCTAAATAATAAGATTGTAATAAGTAAGGTTTTCATAAAATTATTAAAAATGGTAAATGCAAAATTGTATCGTAGTTTTGCTTCGCATGAATTTTATATCACCATTTACAAATCTAATTCCAAGTTTTGGTTCTATAAAAATGTACTTTTACCGAAATACTATACCTTGGTAATAATGCCATTAATTTAGCTATAGGTCTTAAAATGAAAAGGAGAAAGAAGCAATTATTAAAAAGGTAAATGGTCAAATCGTTAGTTATGTTTCATAACAATAAATTTATGAGCTTACCCGTTTTCTTCTTTATTTGTTTCAGTGATGTTCCTATTAAACCATTCCGTAATTTTAGCGTCAGCTACAACTTTGCAAATTAATTTACGATCACCTTAAAAATAAAATTATTAGTGAATCGTTTTTAAATTATTCATAGTTTTACATTCAGGTGACCATTTCCAGCCAGGTTCCTCCATTTTATGTAAAAAGTGCAACAATTCCTCTTCCACAGATTTAAAACTATGCTTATCGTCAAGATAACGACAATAGTGCCTAAAATAAGGTTTAAAGTTACTCTTTAATTTTGTATTGTTCTATGCTATATTTAAATATTTGAAATTGTTCAAAAGCTTCAAAATAGTTCAAATCCATCTAACATCATGAAAGCGAAAATATTTTTTTTTATTCATAATAATTAACGTTCATAGGAAAATTCAAATTTTCCTAACTTCGTAAATATTGAACTTTAAAGTTTAAAGAATATAACCTAACCTAACCATATAATTAATCAACTGTTCATTGAACTAAGCACTATTGTTATTGTTTATTTTACTTTTTAAATTTAAGATACGGTCACTACGCTTATTCCGCTATATCTATACATAAAAAAGTTTGATCAAATAGGTACTTTTTAAGCATGTAATTTATCCGAAAGAAACATGTTCGGATCGAATTCTACTATCGGATGAAGCGATAGTCCAATCCTTTAAAATTGTAGGATTGAAATATTCGATCCGATGCAAGCATAAAGCGTCCAAATTTAACGAAATAAACAGCACTTCACTGAAGTTATTTGCTCACATTCCCCGAAACGTTGTCCCAAACAATACAAAATGATAATTGATAAACAGTTTCTTTTATTTGGAGGCGAATATGAACATAAGTTACTAGGGATTTGTATTTTTGTGGATGTTTTAATTTAAAATCTCACCAATCAGGACGTATTGTCCAATTTCCAGTAAAGAAGTGTGTTAAATTATTTTTATTGGACCGCATTCTATGGGGATCGTCCTCGATCGGATGCTGTATTCTGTTAAGTCCATATTTATCAGGTAGAGCTACCACCACGGAGAATGGAGTTTTTGGAATTCCCATATAGTAATAGTAACGTTTTCCAAATATTATACGATTCTGTAAAAAAATAGGTACTATTTTTGTAATTTTCGAGACTTCAAATAAAATAGTCAAATGTAAAAAATTGGCAGAGTTTTAAACAATACAAGTGCTACTATCGATATGTACAGGGTGTTTCATTGAATACTTCAAATGTCGTTTATTTCATAACCAAATTTTTTTTCAAAAAATTAACCGAACACGCCGATTTTTGTTTTGAGGGGGACGCATTATAAGACCGATTTAAGCACTTTCACGTCACTCCCTTAAGCGGGGGCCATTAACTCCCTAATTTCATAAATGGCAACAGGGGTTGAGTAATATACCATTTGAAAGCTGCTTTTAATTTGAATTCAACGGTATAAATTAAATTAAAATTGATCGATTCGTTTTAAAGAAAAAAAAAATAAAAACCTATTGTAATATTCAAATTTAAAGTCTACAATAATTTTTTTTTTTAGTTATAAAATAATTTTATTTTTAAATAGACAATTAAAGTAAATGTTGGAAATGTTTTCCAGAATTTTCCAAGCAGAAATAGAGACGGTCTTCAAACTCTGCGCGAACATTTTGTAGCATTACTGGTGTAATATTTCCACATTCGTTTATGATCCTTTGACGAAGGTCAGCTAAAGTATGAGGTTGGTTCGGGAAGACCTTATTTTTTAAATAGCCCCAAACGAAAATACAAGGTGTCCCAGACCACCCGTACCATCTCTTTATTTCAAGAACCCTTTGTCGTACATTGATGATAATAGTATATTAAAAAACGAGTTTCATAAGTCGCATATTGTAGCACGCGTTCAATTTTAAAATACGAGTCGCGTAGCGACGAGTATTTTAATGAACAAGTGCTACTATCGATTTATGAAACGAGTTTTATATACTATTTTTTCTATTTTGCGCCTTTTTATCTATTTAAAATAAAATATTATAGTTTTCAATCTTAGTAACTTTTTTGGTAGTTGGCAACTCTAATGTCAGGTTTGTCAAATCATCAAATAACCTGTAAATCGCTTGGCAACTGCCACTTTAAAATCAATAAACTTCAGTGCTTCCAACTTCGAAAAATAAAATTTACTACTCAGTAACGCACCGATAGCAGTGCGGTACTGGCTAATAACGCACTGCTGTCAATGTGTTACTAGCGACTAGTAACGCACCAAAATAGAAAAAAAAAATATTTCACCACTAAAGTGAACCTAAAGAATCTATTGGTGCAATTCGTAATTTCCAGTACAAGCCGAAAGTATCCGAAACCGGAAGTAACTTTGAAATTTTAAACGGCGACCTAGGTCGAATAGGGTATTGTTACAAAGGTCTTTTAAAAAGAAACAAATTTTATTAAAATAGTTTCTTAATATCTGTCATAAAACAGGCCAGCGATGAAAAAACTTTTTCAATAACTTTAGCTATTTTCTGTGTAATTTCGTGTGCTGATTCCGAAAAAAATAACAAAAAAGTCGAATCACCCTCCAATTACTCACATTTTAATACTACCTATGAGAAGTAGTCGCCCTAAAATTTTTAATAATATTCATCCAGCCAATCAAGAGAAAATAAATAAAAATAGAAAATTAAAAGAAATTTCAACACCCTGTATCTCGGTAACAGTTGAGTTTCGGAAAAATGTTTGTACGTACTTTTTGTCTTATTTTTACTTGTAGTATAAGCACACGAGCCCGTGACCATCATTTTATAAACACATATAGTAGGACCGGCCAGCAAACAGGAATTCCAACCTAACTGACATTGAATGAAATCAGCGACGTTGAATTTTCCTACCCGTGCTAGAGAGTTGTATTAGTAGTAGTTCCCATTACAACCCTCCACCTAGTAGTACTAGTCCCTACTACAACCCTCAACAATGGGCAGGAACATTCATCATCGCTGATTTCATTTAATATTAGTTAGGTTGGAATTCCTGTTTGGTGGCCGCTCCTACTATACATTATATTATGTAGTATTCGGGGTGTTGTTGACCTATGGTTCAAATTTGGTTGCGATAAAAAAAATTCTGTGAAACTTATGGATTTTACCTTGAAATAATACAATTCTCCATTAAAAAATCTTTGTTTAAAAGAAATTTTTGTTATTAATTAGATAGACTTTTTTTGGTCTTAGCTTTATAAGTGTAATTTCAATTTTTAAATATTTATTTAAAGATCTGTCGTATGATTTGTTAACTTTTTATTTAAAAAACTTTATTTTAATATACAGGGTGTTCCGTAAGTAATGCATAATAATGAATGGGGTTGTTCAGGACACCAAAACAAGCAACTTTTGTTAATAAACTCATATCCGGAAATTAACCATTAAGTCACTAGGTTGAGACAAAATTTTTTAAATTTAATTTACAAAAATAGCTTTATTTTCTTTTTTTTTGTAAATAAATGTTTGCGATTTATTGTCAGGTCTTTACAATGGACCGTGCACAACAGATTTTTAAGAAAACACGACACAAATTTCGAGTGAACAACTTTAAATACGATAGTAGTAAATCAACATCGGTTTATTCTGTTGTGCTATTCTAATTACGTTTGTTATTAAAGTTAATTACTTTCGAAAATTTCCAATGCGAAATTAGCTGATATGCATCTCATTTATGGGGAAGCTCTTTGTAACTCTTTGGGAGCTGCGCGCCTATACCATCAAAGCTTTCCCCAACGTCGTCAACCGCATTATTCTATCTTTGCTAGGATTCATAATCGTATTCGAGAAACTGGATCTGTCGAACCTCGTAGAGCTGTTGGTCGTCCACGTTCAATTCGCACTATCCGATTTGAGGAAGAAGTGCTCAACCGTATAGAGGAAGAACCAAGTACAAGAATTCGTGCCATTGCACATAACATGGGAGCAAGGCAAACAACTGTTTGGAGAGTTCTCCATGAACAGTTGCTACACCCTTATTCAATTCAACGTGTTCAATCGTCCAGCAGATTATCCATCTCGAGTAAATTTTTCCCGCTGGTGGTTACAACAGCATTTGGTTCAACCTAATTTTGGCAGTTTCGTGTTATTTACGGATGAAGCATGCTTCACGAGAGACGACTTTTATAATAGCCGAAATAGTCACATTTGGGATGATGAAAATCCTCATGTTGTATGTTTCGCGAAATCAACACCAATTTTCTATTAATATTTGGGCTGGAATTTTGGGAGACAATTTAATTGGTCCATACCCAGTAAACCAATTTGTAACTTATATATAAAATACACATAGATAGCTGGTAAATTCTCCTATGTAGCTAATTTAACGTAAAATATATGTATATTTTACATATATAATATTATATTATTTTCTCTATGTAAGTAATAAGTAAAATTTATAATGTGTTATTTATATAGAATTATTTACATATACAATTCATAAGTTCGTATACTGTATATTTTATATATAAATAATTATTTATTATTAATGTAAAATATCGCCTGTGTTATTTACATTAGACATTTAATTTAAAATATACCTACATAAATTATTTACTTATATTCTTTATGCAAATAATTCATACATAAAATATAAAATAAAATAACTTATTAGAAAAATGTATGGAAGTTGGGTTAGAATTTATTTATTTTGTTATAAATAATTTTAACTACTTAATTTTTATATTTAATGTCTTTATTTTGAATATTTTTAAAGTTTAGAATTTTTTCTTAATTTTTTCTGCAAAATTGCGCTTACCAAAGAAATCCAACATTCAACACCGACATTATTAGAAAAAAGTTGAGTTATAATTTATAATTTATTTATTTTGTTAAAAATAATTTTAACTACTTAATTTTTATATATAATTGAACTTCTTTTAACTTCACTAATTTATTTTTAATTTTTTTTATTTGTATTAAAACAAATATAATATTTATTTAATGTGGAATTGCTTTAAAACAATGTTTTTGTGTATTCATTTCATGAAGCCTCGATGGTCCAACGGTTAGGTGGCTTGATTCGACAATTTGCGACTGCAACGGCGTGGGTTCGAATCCCGCAAATCCCACTTTAAGTTTAACATGGTTTAAGTTAAGATAATATTGATTTATTATACTTGTGATTACTTACTAGAAATGGCCTGGTTGGCTGGTTGCTGCTAATTACTACATTGTACCGTCCAAGCAAAAAAATGATATTTTTTGTTTTTATTTACTTATATCTGATATATATTTTGTATATAAAAATTTACATAATTTACACATAATAACCTATCCCCAAATATGGCTGACATCCTTACATGATTTATCCCTAATTTCTCTCTAGATTTTACATAAGTTTTCTTACATGTTATATATATTTTACATATATAATACCTCTTTTGGTTTACTGGGTACCTACTACCACCACGTTTGAATGGTGTAATGGATCGCCATTTCTTGGAGGAAGTTTTACCTGAGCTCTTGGAGGAAGTGCCGCTTATTATTAGATAAGGTATGTGGTTTCAACTCGATGGGTGTCCTCCTCATTTTTCTTAAAAGTACGTCAATTTCTGGATGAAGTTTTTCCCAACCGTTGGATTGGTCGTGGCGGACCTGTTAATTGGCCTGCACGTTCCCCTGATCTCACAAGCTTAGATTTTTTCCTTTGGGGATATTTGAAAAGTCTGGTGTACGAAACGCCTGTTACTACAGAAGAAGAACTTCTCGCAAGACTTATGGCTGCTTGTACCATTGTCCAAGACATCCCTGGGATATTCCAGAGGGTTCCAACATCTATGAACCCGCATGCAACCTAGTGCATTGAACAAAATGGCCGAAATTTCGAACAATTTTTGTAAATTTTATTAAATAATTAACTTAATTACCTTAAATCTTTTTTATTTACCCTGGCTTAATGGTTAATTTCCGAATATGGGTTTATTAACAAAAGTTGCTTGTTTTGGTGTCCTAAACAACCCCTTTCATTATTATGCATTTCTTACGGAACACCCTGTATAAAGAATCATTAATCTTTGATAAATTTATACTTAACCAAAAATTTATTAGTAATAAATATGGCGTCATTTCTAAAATTTACTTAATAGGAAATTTTACTTATTTTCTAGCCTATTAGGTAACTTTTCCTTGAAACTTGCTAAAAAATTCTTATAAAGTCTTTGTTCGCGATTTCGATTACCTGCAGGAGGCGCTGTTTTGACAGAAACAGCTGATTCAAGTGAGGTAAAAATTTATTTATTTTGTCTATAATTTACATATAACCCCATGATTTAATGATTTCAACTTACGAAACTAATAAAACAGGTAATTTTCGCTTTTTTTAAGCGTTAATGTATAATTTAAACGTAATTTTTCTTTTTGACGTTACCTCACTACAGTAGTTTAAAAAATCGCGAATAGTAATTTTGCCCGAAATTGACACTTTTTACTTTGTAGCAGTGGTCTCTTTTAAATTTAAAGGTTTACTTAAATTCTGTGAAGAATACTAAGATTATAAATATAGATGTGGAATCAATTTGACTTCCTTTTGAATTAGTCCTTGGGCCCGTAACCCTTTCGAAAGATGACTAACACCCGGCTGTAACTTCGTGTGCGCCTTCATTATGACGAGTCTGCCATATTTTTATTTGGGAAAATTCACGAAAATGCGGCGTTTTCTTTCAAGGCGCCCGGAAAGTTGTTAATTTGGTGCAGTTTTTAAATTTATGAACACCCATTTCTGTTTTACTTTAATAGGAAGACAATTGAATATAAAACGCAAAAATAAGTTTGTCCGACAAAAATGTTGGGTCATTTAGCGTGACCGACATCCCAAAAATGTTAAAATAAAGGAATTATAAAATTGATTAACACCATGCTGCTTTTTTCAGAATTGCTAAATAAAAATATTTAAAATGAGATGGTAACTTTGTCCGACAAATTTTCTAAGCCATACTTCCTGTCCGACGCATTGAAAATGCGATTTCGTGTATAACCCAAAATTGCCTAACACCCTTTTAATTTCCATTTGGTTGTTCTTGTAATAAAGTATACAACTCACTGAATTGGTTGTCCGACAAAAAAAACTGTGCCATTAAAAAAAAATAAATAAAAGTATTGAAAAGAAAATATGGTTTTTAATTAAAACCCTTGGAACAATATTCAAGTTTTTATATTTACTTTTAGATATAATTAAGCAGTGCACAAATCCATTTTCTACGGACTTGTCGGATAAACGTTTGTACAATATCTCATCAGGGCACTCGGTTACAAATGACATGTGATTTTTTTGTCGAGTGTAGAAATAGCAGGAAATGAACAGCGTATTATATTTATTAACGAAAGTAATAGTGATCCAGAAAGGTTTGACAAAGCTATTGCAAAAAATAAAATCACTAATTTTGATTCAAATTCTAAAAAAGTAAAAGTTAATGGTAAAGTCAAACAAATCTCAATTCAACGAGACATCTTTGGAAGGTTCCTGTATGCTTCGTTAAAAAAACGACATTGATTTAGAAAAAGCGTTAAGCTATCCATTAACCCCTGTGCCGTTTTCTTTGTGTCATAATGATTGTATTGTATGCAAAACGCCAAAATCAATTATTCTGGAAGAATAAAATCACACCAAGCTGAAAATGTGGATCCCCAAGAGCCTGATATTGCAATTTATGTTGGTTTTTATTTCCTGCACAAGTTGAAGAATCCTTCAAATACATTTGGAGAAATTTCGAAATATATATGTAAATTATTGGTATTAAATAGAAAACAGGTACACATTGTGTTTGATAAATATAAAAACACAAGTTTCAAAGATCATGAACATCAACTGAGAGGAGAGGATGATACTAGGTATATTATCAGTAAAAACCATAAACGGTCTACAGAGTTCGGGAAATTATTGCGATGTTCAAATTTCAAGGAAACGTTCATCAAATTTTTGATAGAAGATTGGCCAAACGATGAATTTGCAACGATGAAAACCAGTTAAAGTTAATTACGATATTTTTTTTTATATACTAAAAATTTCCGAACGGTCGGACCGCAGCAGTCGACTGCCAACCGTCATGACGTCACAGCGGTTGACTGCGCCCTCCACATGACATGGCAAACGTCGGCCAACGTTGGCGTTGGGGCATTTGTGTAGGTTTGCGCCTACGTTGGCCGAACGTATGCGTTTGCCAAACATTGACTTCACTCGATGCGTCCAACGTTGGTCTTGATTGTTTAAGCGAACCTGTGTACCAACGTGTGTCCCAACGTAGAGACACTATACTGGAAATTCCAGACTTCATGAAGCATACAAGTTTCTTTTTTAGGATTCTATAAGTCGACATTAAGCTTTCTTTCTTTTTAAATAACTAATTGAAATGTACACATTTAATTCATCTTAATGGCACTCCATGTGTCAGCAAACAGATTCCTGTTCTTGTGGTTTTTATTGTTTGCATCCCTTTCCGGATATTTTTGGTAAATACTGATAAACTCCGAAAGTAAATCATTCATTCACTCAATATTAACTTCTTCCATAATTGCTATATAAAAATATAATTTTGAATAATCTAAATTTCTAAAGTTCTATAGAACTACAAAATGTTAAAAACAATGCAGTCTTAACTGCAATATAATTTATAGATATACCTGGAGTCACCCCTGAAAATAATTTCATCTATTAAATAAGAAAAAATCAAAATTTAAAAAATATACAGGCCGGTGTCTACTATGACTTACTATCTAAAAAAAAATTGTTGGTAAAAAATAAAAATCCAACAATTTTTCAAGATTCCAAAAAAATTTGTTGTCACATAATCTACTCTAAACTTTCAAACGTTTAATAATTTATAAAAACAGGGTGTTGCATGTTACATTTAAAATAGGAAAGAAAATGATATTTCCGGAAGTGAAATTAAAGAAATTAAGTACATGTAAATTAGTTATTTTTTTAATAATATATATTAAACATATATGTATATTTATCATAAGAGACGAAGAGACAACAAACTGCTTGGCAAGTGTTCACAAATCGTGTGTAGGGAGCGCCGACTGTGTTTGTGCACATAGGCCAACATTGGTCTTTTCCTTTGATGAGTGGAACATTTGCCGCCTAGTAAGCGAACGTTCCCAAGCGCCAACATTTGTCCACATTTGCGATGCGTTGAGCCTCCACACGATGTGGCAAATGCTGGCCGACGTTTGCCATGACGCACAGTGTGTCGTTTTCACGATCTAGCTGGACAAAATTATTTAACTCAATTAAGGCAAGTAAAACACCGTAGTAAATAATAAAATAAATTAAATTAAAAAATTAAAAAATTAAAAAAATTAAAAAAATTATTAATTTTTGAAATTTGAAAATCAAATAAGTCGATAAAAATACAAAAAAAAATTAAAATAAATCCTTAGTCAGAATCTGCATCATATTCATAATCTGACTGTCCTAATTCCTCTGGTTCAGATGAAGATTCCATTTCCATCTCAAGAAGTTCGCGTACTTCCGGAATAATTTGGCCACGTACAGTTTTTGGAGGAGCTCGTAAACTGGCAATTACTGGATCAGATGAAATGAGCAATCTATTTATTAAATCCCTGTTCGTATCAACTCTTGATGTTTTTCTGGTAAATAATTCTCTGAATTTCCTGTTATCTTTGTTTCTAGCTTCTAGAGCTTCTTCCGAATGTTGGCCGATTGGAAGAATACTTGCAGCAAGAATATCTTTTCCGTGAAAAAGTATTTTATGTACGCTTACAGGCATTGAATACCATGAATATTCCATAATATACAATTCTCTTGTTGTCTTAGTGTATTCATGGAATTTATTAATATCGATAGGTAATCCACTATTGATGCACTCTAATATGACACGGAAGCGCTTGATTAGCTCAATATTTACACCTGTTATTTCAGCTGAAATTTCAGCATTTCTAAAAAACTTACGGGCCGTGTTCCCATCATTTGTATTACCTGTTTTTTGTTTAGGCATATCCACTAATAAGCCTAACTCAGGTCTAAACTTTTCTTGAACACTTTTTTCTGCCACTTTATTTTTATGCTCCTGTCCCCTAGCCTGCCATGTTTTTATATCAAGGCGATAAGATATATGTAAAATACACTCGAAGAATCTTATCCAAGCGTGCAGAGGAGAAAGGGAAAGAGAAAGAAATTCGCTATTTACTGTCTTTTCTAACACAACGCTTTCATTATTCATTTCCCTAGGCTTTGCACCACATAAGTAACAAGTTTGTGTTGATGCACACGAAGCTACAGCATTACAAATTTTGCCATCAATCATACAAAATATTAATGTTGCTTTTACCAAGACTTCCGCGTCATTTACTATAATTTTAGTAGGTGTCAATGAAGTTACCTCCTCCTTAACTTTGCCAACTTCTGCAACAATCAAATCCACAGTTTCCTTGGCAAATACAAACTTTATGGGTCTGCAATATCTCGTAGAAGATGTGGAAGGATTTTGCCATACAATAGTTTTGATGCTTTCGTCATTCGTTGCATACATTTGGATTGGCACCATCGAAATGCTGAATAAACTGGCATCACTGCAATGTTCTTCGGAAAATTTTTGTTTATATGTAGTTTTTGTTCCGCGCCATCACAACCCCATTTTATAATTATATCAAGACTTTTCAAATTAGTTATAGTCTTCAGGTCCTCTTCTTGTACCTTGCACAGTCGTGTAATCGTGTGATCCATCAAAGATTGTAATTTGATTTCAGCTTGCGTCTCTGTAATTTCAATATCACTAGGATAGCACTCCCGTTTTGCCTCTTTAATTTTGTAGTAAGATGGATAAATTGTGCTATTTACTGCTTTTGCTTGATCGCGTATAATATTATACTGATGTGTTGAAAGATTCGCATCGATCATCATCGCGAGAGCTTGATTTTCTGACAGTCCATCTTGTTTTGGGCATGCTACAAACTGTCGCGCTTTTTTTATATTAGTACCTCTATGAGGTGAACTAAAACAAAGCTCCTTTACAATGGATGCCAAATCTCTTTTTCCTGCCTGGCGAAGCTGAACTTCAGTTGCCATCAATAATTCTTCCTCGTTCGAAGAATCAAGCAGATGTTGAATTCGTCGCCTTTTTGTTTTTTCGCTTGCAGCTTCAAAGTCCTTTTGTGGTCTTCCGGGTTGGTTACTCGTTCTAGGAGTTGCTACATATTGGGTAGGTTCAATGACAATAACCGCAAACGAAATATTTTCATCTAGCCACGAAGAATTTGCTTTTAAAAAGCGACCTCGATGTCTTCCAGATTTCGCCCATTTTTCATCAATTTTGGAGCAATTATTGCGAATGGTAGCTTTAATACTCCTTAAATCGTCATCAGAGAGGGTTGGGTCACCAAGTTCTTCAATAATAAAACTCAATAAAACACTGTGTGACGTGTGGACGGCGTTTTAGCAGTTGCAGCGAAATGCCTCGTATTTGATCTCATATAAACCAGTTGCCGACTGCTGACCGCGACTGCCAGCAGTCGCGGCGGGCAGTTTCAGCGAAATCCTACCTTTAGGTTACCGGCATTTTAATAAATAAATATAGTATTTAATAATAAATATAAATTATGAAAGAATTTTAAGTTTATATTGTCGGACTACGTGTACAGCCCAATATTTTTGTCGGACAACTACATCTTTGATCATAAAATAAGCTATTCTACATACTTCATTTTTTGTAAACCAGGTGTTAGTCAATTTTGTGTTATACACGAAATCGCATTTTCACTGCGTCGGACAGCAAGTATGGCTTTGAAAATTTGTCGGACAAAGTTAACATCTCATTTTAAATATTTTTAATATTCTGAAAAAATCAGCTTGGTCTTAATCAATTTTATAATTTCTTTATTTTAACATATTTGGGATGTCGGTCACGCTAAATGACGCAACATTTTTGTCGAACAAACTTATTTTTGCGTTTTATATTCAATTGTCTTCCTATTAAAGAAAAAAAGAAATGGGTGTTCATAAATTTAAAAATTGCACCAAATTAACAACTTTTTGGGCGCCTTGAAAGAAAACGCCGTATTTTCGAGAATTTTCCCAAATAAAAATGTGGCAGACTCGTCATAATGAAGGTACACACGAAGTTACAGCCGGGTGTTAGTCATCTTTCAAAAGGGTTACGGGCCCAAGGACTATATTCCCTGCTAGTATTTTTTATAAGTAATATGTTGTAGACATCCGATATGATTTTATGAAAGTTCTTCCCATCATGATAAATCAGCTATGCATTTGAGACAGAATACATTAAACTCGTTAGATTTAATAATAATCTATAATCTTACAATTTTAAGGTAAACATAATGTTACTACAAAAATATTATATTAAACATCAACAAGTAGTTGTGCACAACTTTGAATTAAAAAGTGTCCTAAATTTCATAATTTTTTCTTAATCCACCACTACATAAATTGCCTAGAAAGAATTGTGCCTTTAAAGTCCTCCAAACTAGTAAGTTTGACCATAAAGTATTAATTTAAATTTATTGACTATTATAACCCTACTTTCGACCAATAAGAAAATTTTACTATTATGGGAAACGCAACCAAATTTACTAAAATTTTACTATGAAGTATTTCTCCCTCATAGTCATTGCAAAAGTCAAATTACAGTAAGTTTTACTATAAATTTGACTAACAGGACATTTTTACTTTAAAGGCGACGTTAGGTAATATAGTTAGGTAAATCTTATTTCAAAATTTCCCTATTTTCAACTTTAAAGAAATATGACCAATTAGTAATAAATAAGGTCAAATAATGGTAAATTTTCCCTAGTATTCGCCTTATCAGTAAAAATGTCTACCAGGTAAAAATGCCTTAACCAATGCCCAACGAAATGCCTTTAAAGTCGTTATTTTAGGCAATATTACGTAAATTTTCCTTAATTAGGTAAAATTTACTTAAGCACTGGGAAATTTCCCATGATCTGTTACTTGGGTATATTTAACCCCGCTGATTTTACTTGATTTATTATTAAAATCATTATACAGGGTATCTCACTTTTTTCCAGCAAAATTTTTTTTTAGATAGTAAATGTCATTTTGAACATAAATGTTCCTATAAACTACTATGTTTCTCGACTCCTTGAAAAGATACAGTAATTTTAAAATTTCAAAAATTTAACAATTTTTGTGGGACACCCTGTATAAATTTCATTTAATTTTATTTTTTTTATTTAAATCAAATATGCTTTAGATTTTGTATATCTTTTAGCCAATAGGATGCTAAATTTTACCGAGGGAAATTTAACCTCGTCGTTCACTTATTTTAAATACAGCCAATAATGTTCAAAAAACCAATTTGGCAAAGAAAAAACCCAAATAAGAATTGTTTTAAATAAAGAAAACATAAAAAGAAAGAAGATTATACAGGGTGTTCCACAAAAATCATGAAAATTTATCAATTTTAAAAATACTAGTTGTGTGACCACCCTGATTTCGTGTGTATTTTTGATTATTATAGTTATCATTGTAACATTAGACTTTTAAGTTTGAAAGTTTATATTTTTATGTTTGAAAGCTTATATTTTTTATGAAACGTGCTTAATAATTGTATATTTTAAGATTGTTCTGGAAAGAGCAAATTGTGAATTTTCAAAGTTTTTGCTGAATTAGTTGTTTGAAAAGGAAATAAGTTTAGCCATATGTCTTTGTTAATTTTGTGTTTTTTAATCATTTTAAGAAGCTAAACTTATTTCCTTGTCGCGGATCTTGGCAGCCATATCTAAGATTAGTTAGTTCCACGTTACCATCTGCACAGTTAACAGTTAACTTCCTAGCTAAAAATCGTTTAATTGTTTATAAACCATTTTATCAGGAAATAAACGCAAGAACCCTAAACAATTATTTTATTTTGGATCTTTCCTTAATCTAAAGGAACGCAACATACTGTAACTTTTTAAGAAGTCGAAAAAACATAATAGTACATAGGAAAATATTTGTTCAGAATGACATATACAATCTAGAAAAAATTTGCTGGAAAAAAAGTGGGACACCTTCTATAATTAACTTTTGTGTAAATTTTAAATAAAATAGTAAAAAAAATTATTCGTTTCGATCAATTGCTTACGTCAAAACAGCGCCACTTACAATTAGGTACATTTAACTAAAAATATTCGAGAAACGTCTATGTCAATTGATGTGATCAAAGGTTATGTTATGACTTTTGAGATGTACAAAATATTAATAAAGGTCGCAAATCTTCATGGTCGTCGGAAAATTAGCGTACGCAACTCGCAAGAAAGGGAATTTAGTGCTCGTGTGAAATCCTCACTCGGCTGGCGTCTCGTTCGGCTATATTCACACTCACACAAATTTCCTCACTATCTAGCTCGTTACGTAATATACTATTTCGCACTATTGACGTAAGTCAATAGTGCGAAAATATTTATCCGGTACTCTACCAATGGTCCCTCACAATGTACGAGTTTTGGGACACCTTGTATACTATTATTTATTAAGTCACGTGAAAGAAAAATTTAGGTATGTTAATTGGAAATATTTAACTATTATTAAAGAAAAATAAAATCATTTAAAAGAAAGCAATTTTTTACACTAAAATCGTAGCCCAGAGTACCTGTTCTTATTTACTTATACAGGGTGAGTCGGGAGGAGTGCGTCAAACTTCTGGAGTGTATTCTACACGTCAACACAAGGTAAAAAACCAAAATCTTGTTATCCAATTATTATTAGTTTTCAAGTTATGGCGTTTTAAAAATTTAAGTAGGCTTAGTTATAGCATAGATCATTTTGAAAGATATCCCCACTAGCCTATAAAAATTTTTCCGCTCTTCTAAGAACACTGCCCATATTACTATTCTAAATTCTTATAGTTTTTTTTGTTAGAGCTGCAGCATTTAAAATACGTCGGATTAGTACATTCCAAACTCCAACCTTTTCTTTATAAATCTTAATTTTCAACCAGTTCTTCAAGCAAAAATCTAATGATTGAAGATCTGAGGACCTTGAAGGTAAGTTAAAACCATCGTGACCAATCCATAGTCAAAGAAAAGAGTTATGCAAGTATTGCCAACTGTAAGTTTTAAAACGCTATAACTCGAAAACAATTGGATAACAACATTTTCGTTTGTTTACTTTGTATTAATGGGTAGATTAATTACTCTTCCCGTGTTTGGCGCACTCCTCCCTACTCACCCTGTATAAAACTTATCAAGAAAATATTAAAATCAGTTTTATATTTACCATATCATCAATATGTGTTTTAACTCGAAAAACTTTTTCGCCAGTAGTTTGGTTTACAACAGCCTTTCTGAATTCCTTCAATTCCTCACTAAATTCTCGTGGATCACTATCATCATCCAATAATTCAACTTCTATCATATCGACACGATTATAAGCTGGTTTTAATATTCCTTGAAACTACAAAAATTAATATAAAATAATACTAAAAAGTGACCCTTAGGGTGGGTTGAAGGAAAGAGTTTAAGCTCGGTTTTAACTAAAAGTAAAACATTTTTTGCATGTATTTTCTCTCATACTTGTCAGTTTAGAACTGGTTTTAACTAAAACTTTTTTATGCAACCCACCCTTTGACTTACACATATAGGATATAGGATGGTACTAAATTGCTAAAGTTTGGAATAGGTTTAATATTTAACGTGTTTAAGGTTTGTTTTCCTAGCGACGGAAATTTCGTCGTCTGCGACTGAAAACTACGAGCGGAATATATTGCTTAGCAACTGAGTAACTTAGCTGACACGTTGCTAAGCAAAGTATTTCGCTTGGCCTTTCCGTCGCTAGCAAAGCGCACTTTAAAGCGATAGTCGGCAAATTTAAGCGCTTGCTTTTTAAATTCTCTTGATATTTGCGGTTTTGGTCATAACTTTTTTTCCATAGGAGCTTTTTTAAAATTTATTTTTTTGGTACACGGATGAGTATTGTGGCTATCAATTTCTTCTTTTTTGTGTTAGTAAGTCAAACCAAATACTCATACGGTACAGTAAAACGAGCCTGTTACAAAAAACGTTCGCTTAGCGGCGTTGTCCACAAAAATAAAAAAAAACTAATTCAAATAAAATTTATTTTTCAACACTAGCAATAAGTTAAGGTATAAACGAAGAGTTTGACTTTTGGTTTTTTGTTTTATGTATATTTTTAAACTTTTTACAGCGATCTAAAAATTATAAAAAAATTTAAGAAATTTTTGGAGTGCTATACAAACTTTAAAAATGTAGCCACAAGACTCTTCGGTGTCCCAAAAAAAGAAATTTTTAAAAAGGCTCAATGGAAAAAAAATTATGAGCAAAACCGCAAATATCAACCGAATTTCAAAATCATGCGCTCACATTTGCCGACTTTCCTCTTAATGTTTTTTATTTTTAGAAAATAGACAGGTCAATTTTTATTTGTAAAATGGCATCTTTTGATGTCAAAACTTTATTGATCATTCATGAACGTTTGCATAGTTACGTCATCATCATTTATGTTTTTCAAATATCAACCTTCATATTTTTCTTGTTTTCGATAGAGCTTTAAACAACTTAAATTATGTACCTCTAATTAAATTTAAATTTTTCAAATTAAATTAATATCTTCCAAAAAAACATTAAATATGAAAATTATTATCCAGTTTCCAAACTTTAGCACCACCCTGTATATAAACATTGCAAAACTTGTATAGAAGTAAAACAACTTAAGTTCAAAAGCTTACCACGGGTCTTAAATCTGGATGTGTTAAAAGATATCCATTGTTGGTTACTATGAATGCATATCCATTAACGCCCAACTAAAATAAGAAATTGATTATTATAAAGATATGTAATATAAAAAAGTAGGTATGTACTGCATAATATTTGGATAGTTCAATCAGGATTAAATTCAATCTGGGATATCTTGATTGCGATTATTTCTCTAGCCAGTAATAGAAAAACCTGTATTGAACAGAACCATTAGAAATCCCCAAAATCTTAATTTGTAGAACATGTACATCGGAAAAATTGATTCGCCAGACAAATTCGCTGGATAGTGTTTATAAAATCTTCCAAAGAAATTTTCTTCGGGAAATTTTAAAACTGCTAACCAACGAAATTGCCTGCCGAATCAATTTTAGGGATGTAGATGTTCTACAAAGTAAGATTTTGAGGGTTTGTAATGGTTCTGTTTAATACTTAGGATTAGATAAAATTTAAATAATAGGTGATTGGCTGCAAGAAAGTGATTCATTTATAATCAGCTTTAGCGCAGCGATGCGATAATAAACCCGTTCAAACCGAAATGTAATTTTTTGACGATGCGAAATTAACGCATGCCCATAAAATAGTAACCAGCAGTTTCTTCACCGTTTCGTGGCTGTACAAACAGTGCTTGAAATAAACCCTTGCCAACCTGTGATGTGTTCGAGCTCCAAAAGGTAAGTCGCTACCGATTGTCACTGTGTGAACAGATAAAGGTTCGTTTATTCCAGTTGTTATGATGTGATGATTAGGGACACCTTCAGAGCTATTGAACCAGAGTTGCCCAGATGTCTTTGTCACAACGAAGGGTACTGTATACAGGATGTTTCACGTTTTATGTGCCGATGGGATGCAACGATTTACTTAAAGCGCACTCATTTGCGCATACGCCTATAATACAAATCTAGCGTCTGGCGTGCGGGCATGGTCAGCGAATTTGTGAATGCGCTTTAAATCGTTGCATCCCATGGGCCCATAAATCGTGAAACATCCTGTATATCTTGCATCCATTCATGAATAGTGAACCACACAGATAAAGTAAAAACGGATTGAAGTAGCAATCATGACAGACTTAAAGACAAGATTCCTATGAGTTTTTGCCACCACCTCCTCCTAATGTAAATAAATTTTATTGCCAACTTTGTTTTAAATTTTATTTAGTTTTTTCATCGTATTAGAGCACATAATTTCTTAAATAATGAGGTTTCTGTAAAACCAGACTTATAAAATGACGAAAATTTAACTAAAAGCGTTTTGAAAGTGACATTACCCACCCTCTTATGTTAGCTTCGCTAAGACATCGAATGACAGCAGATATGCTTCCTTCTAAAATGAGTCCCTAGAAGATCTATGCAAAATGATACCACATACTCCTTAGACGATTTAACCAAATGGATAAAAAATGGTGCGCAAAATAGGGACTTTCAGTGAACCCAAAGAAAGCTGAGATGGTCCTTTCACTAGAAGGAGAAATACTGGCGACCTAAAGTAATTTACTAAGTATGGAGCTGCGGTCACAATGAAATCGGAAGCTAAGTTCTTGGGACTCACGTTAGATACAAAACTAACCTTCTAAACACCAGAGTGCTTTTCGCCACCAAAAAAAATAGTTGGTCGCACTTGGAAGCTATCGCCCGATATGACCAAAAGGTTATACACGATGGTGATAAGACCTATCATAACGTATCCCCAAATGCACAGCGGAAAAACTGCCTAAAGTGCAGAGGATAGCGTATCTGCTGATAGCCGGAGAAACAAGAACTATTCCCAAAGCAGCGATGGAAACACTACTCTCACTCCCACCACTACACTTAGTTGTAATGATGGAAGCAAGACAAGCAGCCTAAAGGTTACATATAAACGGTCACAAGTTAATCCCCAGAACTCTCAAACCGGAGATAAACAATGTGCTAAATGAAGAAAAGATTCTAGAAATGAGATCGGACTTCATGAAAGAATACCACATCCTGAAGTCTTTCAGAGTAAAAATACCGTCAAGAAATGAGTGAGAAACCAACATATAGGGTGTCTCAGACCACCCGTCCACCCCTTTTATTTTGAGAATGCCTTGTCGTTCAAGGCTGAAATAAAAAAAATTATTACCAAAGCAAACCCTAAGAATCCATTGGTGCACTTATTTTTTTCCGGAACAATCCGAAAGTACCCGGAACCGGAAGTAACTTTCGATTTTTAAATGGCAACATAGGTCGAGTATGGTATCGTTTGAAAGGTCTTTTAAAAAGAAACAACTTTTATAAAAATATTTGTGTAATATCTTGCATAATTAACAAATTAAACGAAAAAAAAATATGCAAACAAGTGACCATTGGTGTCTTAAATTATGGAAAAATTAAATCGTTACTATCATCCGCAAATGAGCAAGAGAGAGATTTTTTTAAATTGAAACTCTTTTTTGCGTTTATCGCTTTATTTGTTAAAAATAATCAACTTTTTTTATTTTTTTGAATTAAGGTAAATACATTACCTAAAAAAGTTGATTATTTTTAACAAGCGAAGCAAAAACTACATGTTTCCATTTAAAAAATCATAATTGCCTCTACCCTTACCCATTGATGAGGATGATGGTAGTGTTTTAATTTTTCCATAATTTAAGAAACCATTTGTCACTTGTTTGCTTTTGTTTTTCGTTTAATTTGTTAATTATAAAAGATATTAAAAAATATTTTAATAAAAGTTGTTTCTTTTTAAATGACCTTTCAAACGATACCATACTCGACCTATGTTGCCATTTAAAAATCGAAAGTTACTTCCGGTTCCGAGCACTTCCGGATTGGAAAAAAAGTAAGTGCACCAATGCATTCTTCGGATTTGCTTTGGTAATATTTTTTTTATTTCAGCCATGTACGACAAGGCGTTCTCAAAATAAAAGGTGTGGACGTGTGGTCTGAGACACCCTGTATAACCGGGCGTGGTTAAGGGATCCGGCTGGTACACAGATGGAGCCTAAAACCATAATGGGACCGGGGCTGGTATTTACGGGGGCAAACACCGGGGACAGCAAATTACGCTCTCCCTCGGTAAACAGGCCTCAGTTTTCCAAGCAGAAGTTGATGCCATTGATTTCTGTGCTAAGAACTTGATCGAGTCGGGATCGAACAGAAACAGACTGATCACGATCATGTCCGATACCCAGGCGGCACTTCGTGCACCAGTCATAACATCAAAACTGGTTATGGCCTGCATCAACACTTTAGAATATCTGTCAAAAAATAGCAAGGTTCGGCTGGTCTGGATTCCAAAGGACCAAAACATAAAAGGAAACTTAAAAGCAGACTTGCTAGCTAAGAAAGGAACAACTGGAACGTTTACCGGACCCGAACCAGCCTTCGGGATTCCCCCCGAGACTGGGAAAGCGGCAATCCGTAGAAAGTTAGCAACGGACCATACAAATTTATGGAACAACCTTCCGGGGATACCAGAGTCTTCCTCTCAGGGCCTACAGCGACAACCAATAAAATGGTCGCAGGTATGAATCGACACAAAGTGCGCAAATTCACAGGACTAATAACTGGACACTGTGAGTTAAATAAACTCATGCATAGAATTGGACTAGAGACAAGTCACTATGCCGTGGTTGTATGAAAGAAAATGAGATTCCACAGCATCTACTGAGTGAGTGCAAAGCATACGTTACTCAACGCATAGCTATCCTCGGGAAGCAGAAACTAACCGAAGGAAAACTGAAAACAATCCCATGGCAAAAAGTACTGGACTTCATTGAAGATACAGGACTGCTAGGATAATAAAAACCAGAGGGGCACAATTAGGAGCAAGAGACCGCAGTGCAGGGACGCTATAAGCGAAACCACCTCACGTGAAGAAAACAAAAAAAAAACCAAACTTATCTCTATCCAAAAGTGGTTCATTGGAAAGCTACAGACCATCAAAGTTCTTGAAAATACTTCAATTTTTTTAAATGAATAAAAATCGGTTTAAACGATCGAGATTTTATTTGGTATGTGAATTTGTAATAAAAAAAGGTTATACCTTAATAATATGTTTTTACATTTAGACATTACGAAAGTGGTCAATAGTATGTTATGGATATACAAAAGAGCATAAAACGTTATTTGTATTATAATTTTTTTGTCTATTATGCAATTTCTCTATCTGCCTCGATTTAGGCAGAAAAAAAAATTATCTGCGCACGCACAGTGGTCGAAAAATCGAAAAAGCTGGCCAAAATTAAAATATATTTATGTACCATTGGTGTAAAGTTATAGGTTTAAGCGTGAGTGTGAAAATTGTCACGCGAGCGCTTTACACCAGTGGTACATACAAGATTTTTTGCACTTCCCACACTTATTATCTTAATTTTAATTAAAATGTTGTAAAAATAAGATGGCATACCTGATATTTTTAGCGATAATTTTCTTGTACGTCATCTATCGGAGCTTTTATGTATTATATTATAATTGTTTTGCGAAGTTCTCTTCATTACCGACAATTTTAATGGGGTCATATTTGAAGTTTGAAATTTGATAATTTTAAAGTTTAGTGGAGTGTTGTAGTTTTTTGTTAAAACCAACTAATTTTGTGATGGAGGTGGACGAAGGTGTGTTTAAAACTTTATTGGATATTGGAGGTTATAACGCAACCAAACTTAATTAACCTAAAAACACTCAATTGTAAATGTCATTTCAGAACCAGAGAATAAAAAAACTATAAGAAGTGTCAAATTTTTGGCCCAAGGGTGTAAAGTACGGTCGCCATTACTTTTACGCCCTCTGGGCCGGGGGAGCGTAAATTTGGTGCTTTACGCTTGCTAAAGTTGGCGTAAAATCATTCATTATATGTAGGAAGTGCAAAAATAGCTAGTATTTTTATTTTTGTAATTTAAATTTTTGTAATCAGTAGAGTAGGATCCTCTACGATGGTTCCAGATGCCAGATGGAGTTTAGTGCACAATAATCAAGTCACATTTTAGTACACCAGGTGCGCCTGTGAAAAAAAATATTTTTATTTGTAGATTTTTAATACAACAAAATGGATTCGTTCAGTGATGGTATGTGTAATTTGATTGTGAAACTCGGAACTCTTTATCTATCCCACATATTTTTATAAATCTACAATAATTTTGTGGAAATCTACTTAAAAAAATCACTTAATTGGCTTAACATATGACAAAAGTTAATTATCCTGCAGTATCCTATCTAATAAAAATATGCATAGTATTCGAAATACATTTTTCTACAAATTTGTGAAAAATTAGCTGCGGATAGCTGCGGGTGAATGATTTAATTGAATAATTGTATACAGGGTGTTCATTTTAAAAGTAGCCACCCTAAATAACTCTCGAAAAAACAATTTAATGTAAAAATGTCGTGACAGGTCCATATTTATTTGCAGAGCATCATTTTATAATAAAACGAAAGTTGTCATTGCAACCCCCTTGCCTACAGAACCACCCTTTCATTTTTTTCAATAGAAATAAGGATCGAGTAATATATCATTGGAAAGCATTTCTAACCCTGATAATGGCAGTCATAATTTTTGGCAACTGTTTGATTCCAAATCTACCTAAAAATTTTAAAAAAGTACTTAATAATTGTATTATTTATGTACTCTTAAATCTGATTTGGTTAAATTGTCAGGTTTTGACTTCAAGTCAATTGTTCTAACTTAATAAAAGCCAATTATTTATAATTATTAAAAAAAAATCAGTTACATATTTTTTGATTACCTTTTTGTTATGCATTACTTTGTTCCTATTGTGTTTAGTCGTGTCCTGCAAATGACTTAATGAATATAGCCAAAATAAATCATATTTTTATTTTCAGGGTAAAAATAAACTTTCAAGTTGGTTATCCTACGGTAAGGGGGTTGTAAAGACAATTTGAATTTTATTGTAAAAATATGTCTCTGTTTTTTTTAATTAAGTTATTTTTTGGAGACTTATTTAGGAAGGCTCCTTTTAAAATGAACCCCTGTATGATTTCATAAATACCTAAGCGTAAATATTATATACCGGGTGTCCACCGAACTAGTGCCACCCCTGTAATTTCTTTATTTATGAAACTAAAATTTTGAAATTTTACTATGTTATATGGCATAAGAAAACGCATTTATTGAACAAAAAAAATCAATTTTACTTACTTACATCAACTTTCTTATTTTAATTGTAGCACCCAATTTTTTTTGAAGTTATTATTAAACACTGGTAATTTCTAAGTATGTTATTGACAAAAAACAATATTTTGAACTTTCAAAAAAAAAATTTGGATTGTGTTAGGGTGTTACATTTAATATAATAATAATAATATATTTGTGCTATAAACATAGTTTTTACACAGGTCTATTCAGGTACAATTTAAGGTCTTAAGCTACCATATAACAATATTAACCATTTTAAATATATATACAATATCTAACATATAACTATAAACAAAATAGAAGTAACGTATGACGTATAATAATTTAATTTATGTAGTGTAAAGATTATTGAACTATTCTAATTCAGTGTGGCGGTTGTTGAGATATTCCCTATGAGAATAAAATGATTTATCAATTAGAAAATTTTTAATTTTTAAATATGAAAGTTGATCTCATTTCCGGTAAAACCGAAAGGAAAATTGAAATTTTTTCAATTCAATTAATGCGCTTTCTTATGCTTATACTGAGTTCGTGGAAAATAAAATAATTTTTTTGAAAAACAGTTTAAAATTTCGATAAATCTATCTGAATTGACTATTCTGCTTTTAGTTTTGTACTCAGCGACCTCAAAAACTCCTATATACCGAGTTTCAAATAGATTAAATAACTTTTTTCCAAATTTGTCCGCCATATTGGATTAGCCATTTTAAATTTTGAAAATCTGAATTCAGTATCGTAATCATCTACTTCGAAAACGTAATTGTACTAAAAATTATGAAAATCCAATAACACCTTCATATTTTGGCCAGCTTTTTGAATTTTCCGACCACTGTGCCACGGTCTATAGATTCCTTGCTATAAAACATATCGACTTGCGGTTTTCACCAACATATAGATACGTGCATTCCCCACAATTTAAAAATAATTTCGATATATACAGGGTGTCCCATCATGGCCTACTGAACCAAAGTTATATTTTTTTAAAAGGAACACACAGTATATTATGACATTTTTGGATTCGTTATTGAAAAATCATTGCTCTAAAACAGATGAATATTTTGGCTTGAAATTTTGTCAAAAATTTTTCAACATCGTCTAGTCTGCAACTATCATGTCAACTTTAAGTTTGTGATATTTTTTATCAGGGTACCTTATGAAACGCAAATTGAACAATTAAACGAAATTTTCAAATGGAACACCCTGTATATTTTAACATCATCGATGGCATTTTTTACAAGCTATCTATTGATATAATGTTTGTATGGTCGCTTATCAATCGTTTAGCAGATTTTAATATCCAAACTGAGAAACAGTGAAAAATAGAGAAAATAGCGCTCTTGTTGAATTTTGTTGAGGATTTTTTTTATATTTGCTTATTATTTATTTCTCTCTTTCTCTATTTTGCTTTTTTAATAATGTTGTTTTATTAAAATAATAGTTTTTGTTGTTTTATAACAAAAATAAAATCGAAATTTGCAATTATCAATTTTGGTTTTCTAAGTCTCAGTATGCTTTGAAAATTGAACAATTGATGTTACCAAGGAAACCCTTATTTTGTTGAATTTTGTTTTAACGCCTTTTTCTGTACTTTTGATAATAACTAAACCGAAATAATGAGCTCTTCTAAAGAAGAAATGGTAAATATGTTGTAAGCGCTTGGTGAAGCTGAAAGAAATCCGCTTCTAGCTATCAGAAGAGAGCATAAAAACGAAATTCAACAAAATAGGGGTTTCCTTGGTAACATCAGTTGGTAAATTTTCAAAACATACTGAAATTTAGAGAACTAAAATTGATGATTGCAAGTTTCGATTTTATTTGTGTTGTAAAACAACAAAAACTGCTATTGTAATATAACAACATTATTAAAAAAGCAAAATAGAGAAAGACAGAAGACAGAAATAAATATAATAGACAAATATAAAAAAAATCCTCAAAAAATTCATCAAGAGCGCTATTTTGTCTATTTTTCACTGTTTCTCAGTTTGGATATTAATATCTCCTATCCTAAACCATTGATAGGCGACCATACAAATATTATATCAATAGAAAGCTTCTAAAAAATGCCATCTATTGATGTTAAAATATACAGGGTGTTTCATTTGAAAATTTCGTTTAATTGTTCAATTTGCGTTTCATAAGGCACCCTGATCAAAAATATCACAAACTTAAAATTGTAGACTAGACGATATTGAAAATTTTTTTACAAAATTTTAAGCCAAAATGTTCACCTGTTTTAGAGCAGTGATTTTTCAAAAATTGATTTTTTTTTGGTTTAAATGGCAAATATCAGCAAAACGAGTGATGATAGACCCATAAAAGTTTATACAAAGTATAATTATTGTTTGATAAGGAATCCAAAAATCTCATAATATACTGGGTGTTCCATTTAAAAAAATATAACTTTGGTTCAGTAGGCTATGATGGGACACCCTGTATATATTGAAAATATTTTTAAATTGTGGGGCATGCATGTATCTATATGTTGGTGAAAACCGCAAGTCGATATGTTTTATAGCAAAGAAACTATAGACCGTGGGCAGATGACTGGGTCACCCTATATATCCTCGTTAAGTACCTGATGCTTTTAGGCATAGGCTGATGTAGTCAATGTCCTTTTGCAGCATCGGAAACCGTTTCAATTCTAAAATCATTTTGCTTTGTTGAAGACAAAAACCATCCCTGCCGAACTACGAATCTTTAGTGTACTAAACGAATTGTAATGAATGAAGATAGTATTCTATAATTATGCAGGAAAGAGCCTTATAATACCAAATGCACAACTCATTAGGCTCTTTCCTGCATAATTATTATGCACAAAACTTCTGGAGATTTTCGTGTCTTCTATATTTTCACGGTAACCCTCTGAGTAAATTTCATTAAAACCGATTTTTAACGAAATTTGAAAGATAAATATCAGCATCGGCATTCTACTACAAGATAATAATTTTAATAAAATATTTACTCCTGATATTTATATACCACTTTTACAGACTAACCCAATCCTGATTGATTTAAATCCTGATAAACACAATGATTTGTTACCTCTGTAAACTATTATTGCAACAATTTACTCAATTTATGATGAAATACAGAAATTATCACTATTAAAGATTTCTTACCCGATATGGAAGCATAAGCCTTTGTATGTACTCTATAGGTACATCAGTTCCTGCTACCCCCAACAAATTGGCAACACGTGTCTGCAAAATAAATACCATTAAATTCATCCAAAAAAATAATTATCCTAAATTATCGAGTACACCTATTCTTTTACTAAAATTTCTATTAGTAAATAATTTCATTTAACATTTAGTAAAATAATAAATGTTTTTCTTTAAAAAAATTTCATACAACAGTAATTCTATCGAAAGGAGCTAGAAGCTAAGAAACTACTATTAGTTGGTTTTTTTTAACTAAGCTATTACACTCACACTAGTCTGGCGCTCTAATCGAATTAATTAATATTAAAAAGGGTTAATTACTCTAAGAGTCTAATTTTCGAAAGCATAAAAAAGAATTTTTCGTACAAAATTTAATTGAAAAACTAAACAAGACAGTTTTCTCAAGAATATATTTTTAGACAGTTTTTGTGAAATGGAATATTTCGATTTAAAATATACCTTTTAATTTTGATCCCTTCGATCAACTTCTAAATTTATTTATTATAAAATTATAAATTTATCTAATAAATGTTCTCTGTTATGCCTTCGATTACAAACAATAAAACTTAACGTTTCCACATCTTTTTTGCATCTATCATTTTGGGTTACTTTTAGCTGCTAGAAAATCAAAACACACGCATCTATAGATATAGACAAATTAAAAACTGCGTTTCGGTCTAAAACCTTTTGATAAGAGACAGATTGGCTTTTGTTACGTTTACCTCTCTCGTCACCGTTATCCATATTTTTTCGTTGATTTGTATTTTTTCAGAAATGTTCTGCAGACACACACACACAATAAATTCACTAATAGTGTTACAATAAAAATTAACAATAAGATTATTAATAAAATCTAATGCCAATCGGGAAAATAGAATATTTTATCAAATTTTCTCATCAGTGAGTTGACTATTTTTTTCGTTTATATTTTTGGACTTGAAATTGAATTGTAAAATTTAATTCTGAATTTTATTGTTTATAATTCGATTTAAAATTACCCTATTTATTCATAAAAAACATAGAGTAATTGCATCATAACGAGAGGCACCGAAAATGACACAAGTCTTATTTTCGGCACTTCATATTTGGAATATTTAATTAAGTACTAATTAAGTACTAAACACGTGATAGTGAAGATTTTATTAAAAAATAATATAATCATTTGTATGGAATACAACTTATAAGAAGTTTTATTTTCAGAATTAAATATTAACAATAAACACTAATTTAATTTTATATACTAATATTGTACATAAAAATAATGAAAAACTTACGGCATTTTGGCGTTTATCATAAACTGGAAGCGATACAGAAGTCATTAATCTATAAATTTGTAGTTCACCAAGCTCATCGTGTTTCTAAAAATAAAAATATTATTAATTTTTTTAATATTTTAGCTTTTCCAATTATTTTACTGACGAAACTGTAACCATTTTGTTAAATTAATCAATGGTTAGGTAATAAAATTATTTTTTCCGTTTATGTTTATAGAAAAGATACTTTCCTTCTTTTGTTGGTACACAAATTTTTTATCCATGATGTCATCAATTAAAGTACGATTTCTGCGATACATTAGAAACTTATCGCGTTGCTTATTTCTTTCGCGGTTTACCCACAACCAATTGGTTAATTTAGGATCTGTAACATCGGCGTAAATGGGACTCCAAGTTGGATTTGGTTTTAAGGTTGGATTTAAAACCATAGGTCTTGCCATAACTGGAATATAATTTAATACTTGCTCCCTCACTTCCGCGTACGTACTAAGATGTACGTAGTACCCTACAAATAATATAATAATTTTTTGTATATTTAGTATACTCAAATTTACCTTGATTTGCGCATGCCATCCATTTAACCTCCCGAACATCAGAAACCTCTCTACCGATGAGATAAGTAAAAACACGAACTGGCATAAAAGGTAAATTTTGCCAATTATATTCCTTAAAAATTTCTTTGAAATTATAGTATACCCCATCTGTTACCAACATTATAGCCTGATTGCATTGTGCACCTAAAAATAACATAACATGTAAACTCGTAGATATTTTTTTAATATATTAGCAAAAGCAATATTTAATTTAATAAATACCTTCGCCTATCCTATTATCGCGATAATCTTGTAACAATTTAAAAGCAACAGTTAGAGCCAATGAAAAATTTGCTATTTGTTCTGTGCGAAAAGTGGCCATAGCTTCTTTGAACATACGAACATTCGCCAGATTTGCCTGCAAAATTATTTTAAATTACAAATCAAAGTAAAATTATTTTCTAAACAAACTAAACTTATTCAGTATTTAACTTAATTTTACTCATCATTTAACTTGAGACAAGCGAATAATTGAAAAACTAAAAGGTTTGGAGAAAAACCTTTCAAATAAAAGTTGTTTGGTTTAAAGGAGGAAAAACGATAGTGCAAGTTATTTTTTGGTTAGGGGTCATTTTTGTGTTAATTTCAGTGTAAACCAAGTTTTTTTTTTAATTAAAACCTATATTTTTTTAGCATTTTTGAAACTTACGGTGTCTCAAAGTCGGACCGACAACAGTAAACTGGAGACAGTAGAAATAAATAATAAGTTGTTGGAAGAAATACAGGGTGACTCAGTCATCTGCCCACGGTCTATAGCTTCTTTGCTATAAAACATATCGACTTGCGGTTTTCACCAACTTATAGATACATGTATGCCCCACAATTTAAAAATATTTTCGATATATACAGGGTGTCCCATCATGGCCTACTGAACCAAAGTTATATTTTTTTAAATCGAACACCTAGTATATTATGACATTTTTGGATTCCTTATCAAAAAATAATTATACTTTGTACAAACTTTTATGAGTCTATCATCACTCGTTTTGCTGATATTTGCCATTTAAGCCAAAAAATGATCAATTTTTAAAAAGTCACTGCTCTAAAACACATGAACATTTTGGCTTGAAATTTTGTCAAAAATTTTTCAACATCGTCTAGTCTACAACTATCATGTTAAATTTAAGTTTGTGATATTTTTTATCAGGTTGCCTTATGAGACGCAAATTGAACAATTAAACGAAATTTTCAAATGAAACACTGTATATTTGAACATCAATCGATGGCATTTTTTACAAGCTTTCTACTGATATAATGTTTGTATGGTCGCTTATCAATAGTTTAGGAGATATTAATATCCAAACTGAGAAACAGTGAAAAATAGACAAAATAGCACTCTTGATGAATTTTGTTGAGATTTTTTTTTATATTTACCAGCAGGAATTAGACAATTTAGTCGACATTGCTAATACCCAACACCCAAATATAAATTTTACATTGGAATTAGAACAAAACAATTCAATCAATTTTCTCGATTTGACTCTCACTAAACTTGAAAATAACACGATTTCTTTCGATATTTTCAGAAAACCCACTACTACAGACGTGTGCATCCACAACCTTTCTCAGCATCTTTTTTCACACAAGTTCGCAAATGTTCCCTTCCTAATTAATAGACTTTTATCATAACCTTTATCAAAACCTTTATCAAAACCAAAGTTAGACTCTGAATTAACAACTATTAAACAGATAATGGTTTTAGTGATTCAATTGTTGATAAATTATTACACAAGAAATTAGTTAATCGTTTTCATAATTCAGCCTTCCTAGCTGATAGTATAACTAATCCAATGGAACCCAGACGTTATCTTTTTGTTATTTTTCCAACATTTCTTATAAAATTTCTAAAATTTTCATGCATAATTCAGACAATATTCGAATAGTTTTCAAACCTCATAAAAAATTAGGTGAGTTATTAGTGAAAAATAAAGATCCAATCCCTTTACTTAAAAAATCTGGAGTTTATAGAATACAATGTGAAACTAATGCCCGTTTTCACCAACGATTCCTAAAACGTAGGCATTGCTTATATGCTAGGTATTGCCTAGTTGCTAGGTATTTTTTATGAAATGATTAAAAATACCTACCAACTTTTGGATTCATTTATGTTATTCTTTTGTTATTCTTTTGTTATGATATTTTTTATATACATATCCATGATTATTAAAAATATCTGAATGTTGTGTTAGACAGTTCATGTTTGTCATATTGTGATAATAAAAGTTTATAATAATCTCCTGTTAGTTTTCTAATTAATACATAGCCAATAGGTTATGGGCCCAGAGTAAATTAAAAGAAGAATAATAGATTACAGAAGAAAATTTATAAAGATCGTAAAATTAAAAGAAAAATGTCAGAAATTACTGGAATTAATATTGTAAAACTAAATGGGAGAAATTATCAAGTATGGAAATACAAAATGGAACTACTTCTAATAAGGGAAGATTTATGGGATATAATATCTGATGATAAACCAGCACATGTAAATGCTGCTTGGAAGAAAAGAGATAATAAAGCAAAAGCAACTATTGGATTATTAATCGAAGATAGTCAAATGGCCCATATTAGAAATTCAAATACAGCAAAAGAAGCATGGGATTCTCTTAAAAGTTATTATGAAAAATCTTCTTTGTCAAGCAAAGTATTTTTACTTAAAATATTGTGTAGAATGCGACTTAATGAATACGGTAATATGGAAGAGCATTTAAATGAAATGATGAATTTAGTTTATCAAATCAAAACATTGGGAGAAAATATTGCAGATAATTTATTGGTTGCATTTTTATTGAGCAGTTTGCCTGAAAGTTACAATTCTTTAGTAACTGCATTGGAAAGTAGAGAAGAAAAGGATCTTACAATTGAGTTTGTAAAAGAAAAAATGCTTCAAGAATATAGGAGAAAGTCAAGAACGAAATGGTGATACTGAAAAAGTTTTAAAAACCAAAAGTTTTAAGAAGATAAATACTCCTATTAAATGTTTTCATTGTAACAAACTAGGACATTTGAAGAAAGATTATTATTTTTACAAAATATTTTTGAAGAAAAAATCACAAAAAGTAAATAATGTACAAGTAGGTAATTATCACTTAAACATAGATGATGATTATAAAGATGATAATAAAAATGAAGAATTGCATACATGTTTTAATACTGCGGATAATAATAAATCTGATGGATGGTTTATGGATTCTGGATGTAAGTACATGTCATATGACCTACAATAAAGATTTTTTCACAAAATTATTTTCAAATGTACAAAATGAAATTAGATTAGCAGATGGAAAGATTTTAAAAGCAAAAGGTACAGGAGAAGGAAATTTAGAATGTGTAGTTAATGAAAAAACTATAAATATAACAATTAAGAATGTTTTGTATGTACTAGAACTTAAAAATAATTTGTTATCAGTAAGAAAATTGGTAAATCAAGGTTTTCAAGTGAATTTTATTGATGACATTTGTCAAGTTCAAAGATTTGGTACGATTTATGCAATAGCAAAATTAGAAAATAATTTATATATACTAAGATGCACTGAAAAACTTTATTCAGCTTGGAATACAAATAGTATTGGTTGTATTCATAATTGGCATCGTAAATTTGGACATCGTGATAAGATATACAACTAAAAAATTGCAAAGAAAAATTAGTATGCGATTGTTGTATTAAGGGAAAAATGACAAGATTACCATTTCCAAAAGAATCACATAACTCAATTTAAAAAGAAACCAAAAATTATACGGTCTGATAGAAAAGGTGAATATATTGTAAAGGAAGTTAAAGAATTTTTAAAAACAGAAGGAATTTCATATCAATTAACAGCACCATATACACCACAGCAAAATGGAGTTGCTGAACGTAAAAATCGGTCATTGATAGAAATTATAAAATGTATGTTATTGGATGCCAATCTTGATAAGAAATATTGGGGTGAAGCAGTTTCGACCGCTAATTATCTACAAAATATTTTACCTACAAAAGGAAATACGGGTGAACTGCCATATAAATTATGGTTTGGAAAGAATCCAACCTTAGGACACTTACAA
This sequence comes from Stenus bimaculatus, assembly GCA_963971135.1. Lineage (NCBI taxonomy): Eukaryota > Metazoa > Arthropoda > Insecta > Coleoptera > Staphylinidae > Stenus > Stenus bimaculatus. Next base: position 44,157,462 of record OZ020181.1, read on the forward strand.
ATTTTTAGGAAGTCAAGCATATGCGCTTATTCCTAAAGAAAAACGCAAAAAAATCGATGAAACATCTAAGCTATACGTTTTTGTTGGATATGAAAATGGTTCAAAAGCTTATAGATTATTGGACAAATGGTCAAATAAAATCATTATTTCTAGAGATGTACACTTTATTCAAGAAGATCATAAATGTTATTTAAAGCCAAGTATTAATAATAACGATCAAGAAGTTACAATTGGAATAAAGAAAAGGACAGAAGAAGAAGAAGAAGAAGAAGAAGAAGAAGAAACTTTTAGAAATGATAATGACATAAATGTTATAAATATCAGTAATGCCATTAATGACATAAATGTCAGTAATGACATAAATGTCAGAATGTCTTCGCGAATAAATAAAGGAAAACCACCAATTCGTTATAAAAATGATGAAATTCTACTGGAAACAATAATTCAAGAAGAAATTAAGGAGGATCCACGTACTTTTAAAGAAATATTAAGAAGAAAAGATAAAGATAATTGGATACAAGAGAAGAAATGAACTAGTCTAAGCGGCGGCGACACTAGGTCTAGTGTGATAAAACTTTTCAAGGTCGTATACATAATTCGTTAGGTCATTGAGGGGGGAACTCAAAATGGCACTGCTGCCACGTGTAGACCGAACGCCACTATAAATTTTTTTTTTAATTTTTATTTTTTTTCTAATGTCTAGTATCATAAAACTTCAGGATTCTGATTTCTCCTCGCGACAGGGGAGGGTTAGGGCTATAAAAAAATGCGGTACTGCCAGTCTCCGAGAGAACCCTTATCAGTGGCAGCAGGAAAATAAGAGATCCCACAAATTCGATTTTCAAAAATTGGCAACCACTTTTACTGACGTCTCGTAAAAGTGGTTGCTTATTTTAGAAAATGATTCCCACTTTCGGGTTGCTGCCTCGGTTCCTGTCAGGTTTGGGGGCATTTTTTTATAGCCCTAACCCTCCCCTGTCGCGAGGAACGAGGAATAATCAGAATACTGAAGTTTTATGATACTAGATATAAAAAAAAAAATAAAAATTTTGAAAAAAAATTTTAATAGTGATGTTCGGTCTACACTTGGCAGGAACCGAGGCAGCAACCGAAAGTGGGAATCGTTTTCAAATATAAGCAACCACTTTTACGAGATGACAGTAATAAGCAACCACTTTTACGAGACGTCAGTAATAAGCAACCACTTTTACGAGACGTGAGTAATAAGCAACCACTTTTACGTGACGTCAGTAAAAGTGGTTGCCAATTTTTGAAAATCGAATTTATGGGATCTCTTATTTTAATGCTGCCACTGATAAGCGTTCTCACGGAGACTGGCAGCACCGCATTTTTTTATACCCCTAACCCTTCCCTGTCGCGAGGAATAATCAGAATCCTGAAGTTTTATGATACTAGACATTAGAAAATAATAAAAAAAATTTATAGTGTCGTTCGGTCTACACGTGGCAGCAGTGCCATTTTGTTTTCCCCCCTCAGTGACGTAACGAATGATATGTACGAACTTGAAAAGTTTTATCACACTACACCTAGTGTCGCCGCCGCTTCTACTAAACTCTATGAAAGAAAATAATGTATGGATTTTGACAAATGTACCTGAAAATAAGAATATTGTTGGTTGTAAATGGGTGTATAAAATCAAGACTAATGAAAAAGGACATATCGAACATTACAATGCAAGAATAGTAGCAAAAGGATACTCTCAAAAATATGGAGAAGATTATGATGAAGTTTTTGCACCAGTAATTAAACAAGTAACTTTAAGAATTTTATTAGTTATAACCGGACAAGAAAATATGATTGTTAAACATTATGACATTAAAACTGCATTTTTAAATGGGGAATTAGATGAGAATAATGAAACAATGAAGCAACCAGAAGGATTTATAGAAAAAGGAAAGGAACATGTGTATATAAATTAATTAAAAGCATTTATGATTTAAAACAATCAGCTAGAGTATGGAATATCAAATTAAATGATACATTAGAAAATTTTGGATTTAAAAGGGGAACTGGTGATCCATGTTTATACACAAAAGAAAAAGATGGAACTCTTATTTATTTATTAGTGTATGTTGATGATATTATTGTGGCATCAAAAGAAGAAGATCTTATAATGGAACTAGAAAAAGTGTTATCAAAAATGTTTAAATTGCATTGTCTTGGAAATATACGTTATTATTTGGGCATACAAATTGAAAGAAACAATGATGGAATATTTCAAATATCTCAGCAAACGTATATTGATAGAATATTAAAGTATTTTAATATGATGAATGCGAAAGTTTCAAAACTACCACTTGACACTGGATATTACAAAAATAAAACTAACAAATTTTTAAACGACAATGATAAATATAGAAAGGCAATAGGTGCACACTATATTTATCAGTAAATACAAGACCTGATATTGCTATAAGTGTTTCAGAAATATATGCAAACCAACTGAAACAGATTGGACATAAATTAAAAGGATATTTAAATATTTAAATGGTACCAGAAACTTAAAGATATTTTTAGGTGATGCAGATAAGCATGACAATATATTAGAAGGCTATGCAGATGCAGATTGGGGAGGAAATGTTGTAGACAGAAAATCAAATACGGGATATTTATTTAAGTATAATGGTGGACTTGTTAGTTGAAAAAATAAAAAAACAAGATTGTGTTTCACTTTCTTCAACAGAAGCAGAATTTGTAGCATTATCTGAAGCATGCCAAGAAGCAATATGGTTAAAAGAATTACTAAAAAATGATTTTAAAGAAAACATTAAAGAAATAATTATGTATGAAGATAATCAAAGCTGTTTTAAATTGATTGATAATGAAAAGGTATTAACCTTAAACCTTTAACCGGACTAAACAGTACTAAGCATATAGATGTTAAATATAATTTTACAAAGGATTTAAAGAAGAGGAATATATTACGTTTTGAATATTGTGCCACAGAATTTATGATAGCAGATTTATTAACAAAACCACTGGAAGCACAAAAATTGGTCAAGTTAAGAAGTTTTTTAGAATTGAAAGAATAATCATAATTGAGAAGGGGTGTTGGATTCATTTATGTTATTCTTTTATTATGATATTTTTTATATACATATCCATGATTATTAAAAATATCTGAATGTTGTGTTAGACAGTTCATGCTTGTCATATTGTGATAATAAAAGTTTATAATAATCTCCTGTTAGTTTTCTAATTAATACATAGCCAATAGCAACTAGGTAATACCTAGCATATGCCTAAATTTAGGAATCGTTGGTGAAAACGGGCATAAAGGTTGTAAAGCTACGTATCTGGGTCGCAGTGGGCGAAATATAGGGACACGGATAAAAGAACATTTGCTATCATTAAGACCTGAGTAGACGACTCGGTTTTTGGCGTACAATTAAAGTTGGATGACCATTCGTTCGAATTTAAAAATGTTAAATTGTTACACAACCATAGTTTTGGTACACGAGAGAGACATCAAATTATTAAATGTTTCTTCAACTTCTACACAAAATGTTCCTTCCACATTTAAAATTTTATTTGATTGAGGTAGACCACCCTGTTGACAGGCAGTTCCTATTGCCTTTACTTATTAAAAAGTTTTCTTTTCTTTTATTGTATCAATAGTAATTTATGCGATTGTATTTATTATTATTTCTTCTCGTGAATCGAGATGTCGCTAGAGCCAACAACACAAGGTGTCCCTGAATAACATTGACAATTTTATTGTGGTGATAGAGGAAGTGATACTAAGCGTTTTTGACTCATAAAGTATTGTCCGGAAATGCTTCCTTAAAAAGTTATGTCACTTCAAAAAATTTCAAAAAAATATATTTTTTTGTAAATAAAAAATATAAGAAAAATATACAAAAAAATTCCTATGAACTATGTTTTTTAGACTCCTTAAAAAGTTACAGCAATTTTAAAATTGATAAATTTTCATGATTTTTATGGAACACCCTGTATAATATTTTTTCTAATTATATTTTTTTTATTTAAATCAATTATTATTTGGATTTTTTCTTTGCCAAATTGGTTTTTTTAACATTATTGGGTGTTTTTTAAATAAGTAAACGACAGGTTAAATTTCCCTCGGTAAAATTTAGCATCTTATTGACTTAAAGATATACAAAATCCAAAGCATACTTCATACTTGATTTAAATGAAAAAAAATAAAATTAAATGAAATTTATACAGGGTGTCCCACAAAAATCATAAAAATTTTGAAATTTTAAAATTGCTGTAAATTTTTAAGAGCATCTTCCTAGACACACGCGATAAATTTTCCGTTGCAGATAATAATAAGGAATAGAAAATCCATCCCACTTTTCTGGAGCCTCTTTGCAAATTATGACCAAATAACTGATAATTAATGCGAACTCCTAGAGGGCGCCCGAGTTTGAAAGGAAAAATTGTGAAAAATCATGAAATCGAGCATTAGTTCTGAAGTCATAACTCAAGTTTCCCTCGTTAGATTTCCAATTTTTTTTTCAGATTTATGGTGCAATTCTGAGCAAATCTGTAAGCCCTTACAGGGAATATATGTAAGGTAACCAAGGAAACCGTCCATTACAACCCATATAACAAACCTTACAGATTTTTCCTGTAAGGACTTACAGATTTGCCCAGAATTGCACCATTATAATCTAAATTGATTAGGCTACATCCTGCCAGAGACTTACCTTCTGCAACCTAGCACAAAATTAATTAGAGGGGTCCAAATTTAAGGTACTTTTAGATCATTATATTTTTTTTGTACATTCTCCAATTTTTTTCCTTCTGGCAGGAATTAAAGAAATGACTTATAAATCATCTACAAAAAAAATTATACAAAAATGTTGTTCGTACTAGCATTTATGACTGCAGAACTAAACCACTATATTTTCCGTTTAGGAAATTGGTCTTAAGGAGTCGAAAAAACATAATAGTTTATGGGATAATTTTTATTCAGAATAATATTTACTATCTAAAAAAAATTGCTGGAAATGATAGGGTAATGATAAAGTTTGGAACATTATTCATAACTGCCGTATTTAATTGTTTTGAGAAAATCGCTCGGACAGGTCAATTTTAGTTTTTAAAATGCCATCTCATGATACAAAAAAATATTAATGACGTTACTGGTGCTTTAACAATGACGTCATCAGCGATTTTTTTAAATGGAAGCCCCACTTTTTTTACTCATTATCGATAGAAATTCATGTCACTTAAACAATGATATAAAAAACAATGAAATTTTTACACAAATTTTTGAATAAAATATCTTTTTAATTCGAAAAAGGAAATTTTTATTTTAACGAAAAATGTTTTATAAAAATAAATTAAAATAAAATTGAAATTACCAATAATAACAAAAGAAAGTAAATGTTTAAATAATCCGCATTCTAATGCAAATGTAAAATGTTAAATGTATTTAACAAAATTTAATAAATAGTCTTGAAAAACTAATTTTTTGATTCCATTTAATTGTAAGGAAATTTACAAAAAATAAAATTTTAAATTTACCATTTATTGAAATCGGCCAAAATAAATCTTATACAACATTCAAATTTTTCAAATTTAATAGTACAAATTAATTTTATGTTTATATTAAAAAAATTTTAAACGAAAATTTAAGTGACATAAATGTCTATCAAAAACCAGTGAAAAAAGTGATGACGTCATAGCTAAATCACCAGTGACGTCATTAATATTTTTATTATACCAAGAGATGGGGTTTTAAAAACTCAAATTGACCTGTCCGAGCGATTTTCTAAAAAAAAATTAAATGCGGCAGTTATGAATTAGGTTCCAAACTTTATCATCACCCTGTATAAAAATATATATAAAAATATATATGTATAAATTATAAGAGATACTAATTTAAAATTTTAGCCACAGTTTTTTCACATAAGGGCACACATTTTCAGCCAATAAAAGTTTAAAAAATATTTTCAGGGCCATTACATGTGGGGGGTCATCAACTTTTTTTGATCATATCTTTTGTTTCTTTACGTTTTTGATAATTTTAATAGTACCAAAATAATACTTGATCTACAGAAAAGGTACTTTGTTGTATGTCGTTCACTTCCGAGTAAAAGTAGATTTTATAATTTTTAGCTAAAAATATGAGTGCTACACAAAAAATTGACAGGTGTTCGGTCTATGTATAACAATAGAAACCATAGAAGTCTTTGGTTCAGACCAAGTGAATTTTTTTCGGCGGTGAGATTTTGACGCATGCGCTTCGAGGAAGGTGAGATTGAGATTAATTGAGTGAGATTTCTATGATTTTTGATTCGATAGTTATTACCAAAGGGACAACCAAACTTGAGTTGATTAAAAGCAACAATATCCAAGAAAAAAGCTCAACCTCGAGTTTATTTTAGGAAGATTAATAAACAACTCAAAATTTTTGTATGAAACACGAAAATGAAAGCAGCTAGGGGAAGGAGCATTCTATGAGCGAAAAATACGCGTACGCGCATGGACATTTTTCGCTGATAAAATGGAGGTTGCTTTTTGTCGCTGTAATATATCATTTCTGACATTTTTGAGTATAAACGTCATATTATTGGACAAGACAAATCAAATCTCGTATTTGGATTGTTTCTAAAATGAGGTGTTTATTAATCGCGGATAATTTGTCGCTGTAATAAGTCATCTCTGACATTTTTCAGTATAAACGTCATATTACTGGACAACACAAATCAAATCTCGTATTTTGATTGGTTCTAAAATGAGGTGTTTATTAATCGAAGGAACTTTAATTAAAATTATCCACCTCATGATCCATTATCCACTAATATTCAAAAACGCAATTTGGTAAAGATGAAATCCAAATCACAATTGATTAAACTAAAAAAATGATAATAAGAAAGAAAATTATACAGGATGTTCCACAAAAATCATGAAAATTTATCAATTTTTAAATTAATGTAACTTCTTAAAGAGTCGAAAAGTTAGTTAGTTAGGAAACTTTTTGTTCAGAATGATACTGTCTAAACAAAAACGAACTTTCAGCCCTTTCAGCACGTCTTGATTAGATTTTGGGAAATGTAAGTAATTGTGGTAATTTTTAAATGAAGAAAATGCAAAAATTTTCCTTATTGTAAAACATTATTTGAATCTACTATATTCACTTTGGTTCCTTATTCATATATTAACGGCATTTTAAAAATAGTTTCATACAAAATTTGATATTGTCAATTTTGATAGCTTGAATCGATCTTGAATTTGAACGGTTGTCAATAAAGTTCTAGTTAAACATAATAATTTTTTGAGAAAATATAATTACAGGTAACTGCTTTTGTCCATTTTTTTTTGCAATCGACTGTATATTAGAACTATATCGGAAAAAAAAACTAACCTGAACCAGTAAATCATCAAAACATTCAATTAAAGGCTCAGTGGTGTTGCTAAATGTGAAAATGTTAACGTAGTCATTACTTCCGAGGGTATCCAGAATGTTATTAACCACATGTTTGGCAATTTCTCTTCTCATTCCTGTCATAGACCCAGATCTGTCTATTAAAATGATTATATCCTTAGGAGAAGATGCTGCTTCTATAAACCAGGACCTTGTGCGACAATCAAAAAGATCGACAGGCTCCTGAGTCCAAATCATTGCTAAAATATAAAAAAAGGAATTTTATTAAATTCTATATTTTAAAAAATATTATTTGGATATAATAATAAATTAGTTGCCTTTATCGAATAAATCTTTATTATAAAAAATTAATTCTGTTTTAAAAAGGGACTTTAAAAATTTATTAATTAGCATGATCAATTTTTTATATTTTGCGTCTATAAGGAAGTTATAAAGACACTAAAAACAGTTCGTTTATACCCATAAACGAACTATTTTAAATGCATTTGAGTGCGTTTATAGCAGTGGAATATATCTTTTCGAAGTTGGTAGCACTGAAGCTAGTTGATTTTAAAATGGCAGTTGCCAAGTGATTTGTAAGTAATTTGATGATTTGACAAACCTGATATTAGAGTTGCCAACTACCAGAAAAGTTACTTAAATTGTAAACTACAATATTTTATTTTAAATAGGTAAATAGGCGCAAAATAGAAAAAAATAGTATAAAAAACTCGTTTCATAAGTCGATGGTAGCACTTGTTCATTAGAATTGACCGCGTGCTACAATATACCACTTATGAAAGTCGTTTTTTAATATACTTTTATAGCAGTGAAATGTATGTATTAGAAGTGGTAGCACTGAAAGTTTTGATTTTAAAATGGCAGTTCCCAGTCAATTTAAATTTGACGATTTGACAAACATCAGATCAAAGTTGCCAACTACAAGTGGAAATTTTAAAAAATAGGTACCTGGAAATTGTCTCATAAAACCTGTTGAACTTCCGAAATACTGCCATGATAACATTGGATCAAGTTTATAATTATGTGTAAATATTTTATCCAATTCTTCTGACCATTTTATACCTTTGATAACTTCCTTAGCTACAATTATTCAAAAAATATTTATTTGGTAAACTTATTAGTTGTTACAAATATTATCTATTTATCTTACATCTATCGTAAACATTGCTGGGAACATGAACCGCACTGAGATTCGTATTTACAGGTATATCGTAAAAATGAGTATTCGGATAGAGCGGCAATCGACGTTTATCTTCAGGAGGTTTTAAACTTGCCATCGGCTCTTGCTGAAAATCATCATCCCCCTAAAAATATCGGACAATTGGTAATTATGTATCCAAAATTTATTAAAAATAATGATATAAAAACAAATATTACTTCAGAAATTTTCCTAGGTACTTCTACATCTTCTGTTCCTTCTACCGCCTCCTCTTCTTCTTGATCTAACTGGTAGTAACCATCATCAGCATTGATCATAGAACTAAATTTCGTCCGATCACTAACATATTTATTCCCAGTTGAAAATTTTTTATAACTGGCACCTTTTAATGCTTCTTCATCGATGAAGTCATTAGAATCTTCTTTCTAAATTTAAAATACAAACAAATTACTCTTCTAATAAACAATGAGGAACGGTGACCGATGATACCCAGAAAACTCTATTAGGTGATCATTCCCAATTTTAACTCATTTATTTGAATTTTAGAAAAAGAAAAAGAAATTTGTACCTTCCTTAATTTTGAGAATAATTTCTGGATGATTTCATCCCTTTATCAAGCTTAGCCAAACTTACATCATCTGTGGAATCCTCATCTTCTTCTTTAATTGCGGAGTTGGTTAAATCTTTTGCATTAAAATAGTCAAAAGATTCATCTACGTCGTCTCCTTGAGCAGCGGCCACGTTTTCGGCTATTTCCATAATTCGCTGAAAAATCCCAATAAAAAATAATAGATATGTTACTGTAAAATCAGTGGCGTAGCTATAGGGGTTGCAGGGGTTGCCTAGTAACCCGGCGCCAGCAAAAAATAGGCGCCTGTCCCGAAAATTGATCTAATAATAAAGTAAACAGTGGCGTATCCAAAATTTTCTTCTGAGGGGTACACTTTGTCATTGAAAAAACCAATACTTCTTCTCCCTTTACAGTCTTATACAGGGTGCGAAAATGAAAAGGACATACAATTTTGCAAAACGCTCAGGGATGAAGAGATTTATGCGTCAGTTGCATTGCAAAAAATATCCCCCTTTAAACTAAAATTGACCTGTCCGAGTGTATTTTCAAAATTTTATGTTAACTAAAATTCGCCGTTGGGTCTTGGGCGTACAGTAATGAAAGGTAATTTAATCTACTTTCTGATGTAGAATGCCTTAAATAGTTCTTCAAATGTTTTAGAGTCGAAAATATGATCTTTCTGAGGAATAAGTCGTAACGTATAAAAATAAAGTAATTTTTAATATTTAACTTAAAAATATTATGTGAATATAGATTGTATTGTCGCACTTCTACAGAGTTCCATTTCCACTAATTCAAATTTTAGGTGGCATAACTCATATTCAGCAATAAAAATTGCTAAACTACAGTTTTTTAAAGCCCCTCTGATTACGCCACTGACGCCACTGACGCCACTGACGCCACTGACACCACTGACGCCACTGACGCCACTGACGCCACTGAAAGAAAATAATAATAATAAACAAATTACCTACAATTTGAGCATTTTATGTAAACAAAAGGTGTCTTCATATTATTAAACGAATAAAATTATTAAAATATTTGTTTTTTTCTTATTAGAATTCTGAAAATGTATTATTTTTTATTATCCGCGATAATGTGAAAATCCAATATGGCGGCCATAAGAAATAAAAAAAAATTAATATCGCGGCTTCGATTCTAGGACACCAAAAAATTCTTTTAACATCATGTAACACAGAATAGTCAATAAATTGAAGGTAACAAATTTCAATGATTTAGCAGTAATCGTTTGGAAAATATAAATTATTTTCTAAAATCACATTTTTTTTGGCTTTTGGCCATAACTTTGCAATGAGTTTAAATATCTTATACCTTCTAAATAATTACCTTTGTTTAAGGTAGCAGGCAAGGTGGCACAATACAATGTTAGTGTATATTGGGTTGCCTAAAATTCCTTTCTACTCCGCACTTTTATTTATATGCAAAGTAGTAATTTCTACTCCTAGGCAGTACAAAGTGACCATAGAATCAAAGAACATAAAAAGTGACAGTTTTTTTATTGTCTGCACTACGACTCTCCCCCCCCCTATTTAGAAGTTTCTTTTCAATTATGATAAATAGGCGCTAATCATGATTTTGCAACCCGGCGCCTTGACATCTAGCTACGCCACTGTGTAAAATCCCGAAAAGCGGTAAGTCCTAGGATTGACGCATCAAACCAATGTGATGTGATAAATTTGTGAACACTTCTGTTTTTTATTCAAATTCATACGTAAACCTTAGAATTTGCCAGTTCATCTTGATAAAAGCAAGTTCAAAATTTATTAAATAATATTTTCTTATTTGCCTTGACAAACACTATTATATAAATAACTAAAATGATAATTCTAAAAATATATGAATTTACTAATAAAAACACAAATACTAACGAATCAGCTGTTAACATTGTGACCAAGGACGTGCAAAAATAAATAAATAAAAAATAAATATTTACCAACAAGAACTGGTAAATCAGAATAATATTTAAAATAAATAAAATTTGTAAAATAATTTATTTAATTATTTTTAGTTTGTTTGAAGTATTTTTTTGTCTACTTCATATTTTCTTAATATTTATTTGTTTTTTTTTGGGGGGGGGGCATCGCAGAGGGAGATAGATAAGCGAGAGCATTGCTTCCTTGGTTTTTCAAGGCCTGGCAGCCAATTGTAAAAGTAAAAGGTAATTCATGAACTCCACTAATATGATTTCGATAGAAGGATTGGATTTTGTGAACGAATGATAAAAATCATTGCCCAAATATTTGTTCGCAATATTTGCTTTACTGATGAATGCACATTCTATTTAAACGGTTTTGTCAACAGACCCTCCTTATTAGGAAAATGTAAATCCTTATCTAACTACTGAAATTAAATAATAGGACCATATTTATGGAAGCAAATTTAAATTGATAACGATATTTGGACATCCTTGCAAATATAATTAATCCTCTTATAACAGAAAATCAATGAGGAAAAGAACTTGTTTCTTGGCAAAGAACAAGATGAAGCACCACCACATTAACTTTTACCGGCAAGAAAGTGGTTTGCAGATTTGCAAAGATTGATCGGACAAAGAGTTTCGATAGAATGGTCAGCAAGGTCTCCCGATCTTTCGCCATTGGATTTCTTTGTTTGGGTAGACTTAAAAACAATTGTATTCAAAACACCACCTTCAAAATATGAGAAATAAAATAAATGTTGTAGGAATATATCTCGAGAAACATTTGCAAAAGTTAGAAATGTGTTTGAAAATAGAATATTATTATATACAGGGTGATTCAGACCACCCGTGCCACCCATTTATCTCAAGAACGCGTTATCGTACATGGCCGAAATAAAAAGTTTTGTTACCAAAGTGAACCCATTGGTGAACTTATTATCTTCCGGAACAACCCGGAACTATCCGGAACCGGAGGTAACTTTGATTTTTTAAATGGCAATATAGGTCGAGTTTGGTACTATTCGTGTATGGGACTAGCACAGGTTTCCTCGGAAAATTCCCAGGAAAACTTCAGAAAATCGGCGATTTCTTGAATTATTTAGTATTTTAATCACGGTTTTTGGGGTTTTAGTAAAAAAAACATTGCTTTTTTATTTTTATAAATATTTTGCCAAAATTTTGTTCAATCGTGTGTTGTTCCTTACTATTATTTATCACTGAAAATCGTCGATTTCTTGAATTATTTTGTATTATCAACAGACATTTAATTTTAAATGAGGTTTAATTTGACATATATAGTCTATTTTGCAGCTAAATGTCATTTAAACTATATTCAAACTTCATAAAAATACTAATAACTTCTTTATTTTAATAAATATTTTTACAAAATTTTGTTCAATCGCGTACGGGACTATCACTTGTCAGTGGTACAGTTTTCGCGGGAAAATTCCAAGGAAAACTTTAAAAAATCGGCAATTTCTTGAATTATTTTGTATTTTAATCACGTTTTGGGGGGTTTTGGTTGGAAAAAACTTAATCATTTTTTTTTCATAAATATTTTTTAAAAATGATGTTCAATTGTGTATGGGACTATCACTTATCAGTAGCATAGTTTTCACCGGAAAATTCCCAGGAAAACTTCAGAAAATAGGCGATTTCTTGAATTATTTTGTATTTTAATCACGTTTTTGGGGGTTTTAGTAAAAAAACTTAAATGTCTTCTTATTTTTATAAATATTATGCTAAAATTATTTATTACTGGTACAATTTTTACCGGAAAATTCTAAGAAAAACTTGAGGAAATCGTCGATTTCTTGAATTGTTTGGTATTTTATTCACCTTTTTGGGACTTGCGTTGGAAGAAACTGAATAACTTTTGTATTTTTATAAATATTTTTACAAAACTTTGTTCAATCGTGTATGGTACTAGCACTTATCAGTGTTACAATTTTTGCCGGAAAATTCCAAGGGAAAATTTAAAAAATCGCCGATTTCTTGAATTATTTTAATCCCGTTTATTTGGGGCTATAGTTAAAAAAAACTTAGTTACTTTTTTATTTTTATAAATCTATTGCCAAAATTTTGTACAATCGTATATTGTACTATTATTTATCACTGGTACAAATTTAGCTGGGAAATTTTAAGAAAAACTTGAAAAGTTTTGTTTTTTATGGCACAAATTTTCTATTTTTTTTATCGCGCGATATTGGGCCCCTTAGCTTCGTCGTCCCTTAAGCATTGCTTAACCTTGCTTATAGGTAGTTACGCCACTGCCATTGATCCTACTTAAATTATTTAGTCGAACGTTTTGACGTTTACATGACATGTGTTTAAAGTTTAAATTTGACATTTGATTAAAGACTGATGTTAAAATTTCCAAACAGTTTTTTTTAAATTGCAGAAATAAGGCTTGAAATAATCTGTCGAAATACAATTCGTAGGTTGAAATCACTATAATAATAATTGACAGAATTATTGCGGATTTTAACCTACTCAGGGTATTACTATTGATAAGGTGTCCCTGAGATTAGTTTACTGTTTAGTGATAATAATTAATACTTAAAATAACTTACCCTGACTGCATCTACTTTATCATCCATCATTTTTCTTATGCGTTCAGTTATATCCTTTAATAGGGCCATTCCATTTTCTTCCACAATTTGAGTATGGCGGAAGCTCTAAAAAAGACACAATTTCTCAAGATTAATCAACAAGAAAAATTATCCAGCAGGAGTTACACATTCGCGCTCGCCTCGTCAATGCCCAAAACATTCAACGAAAAGTTCGCGTCCGTTTGTAAACACTAGCCTGTATTCAGCGACCTTGATGAAAATTTTAGAGACGTCGTTAACGTTAAAGGCGTCTTTAAAAAAATATTTCGTATGAAGAAATATTTTATAATCACGTGATTAACGTTAATGGCGTCTCTAAATTTTTCATCATGGTCGCTAAATACATGCTACTCTCTCGAAGTGCCTCGCGCCAATGTTTAGTTCAGTCTATCAACTACCAATTAGTAATAATGGAAGAACTAGACCTAAACTGATTGTCCAAATTTTGAAAAAAATAGAAAAACGACATTTTGAGATTTTTTAAGAATTGAAAATTTTCTCGCGAACTATTTTCATTTATTTTTTTTTTCAAAAACTGTAAATCATAACATTCGAGATTTTTAGTAAAAGTAAATACTGTGCCTATACGCGCGTGTTACAAAATAGTTGGTTCAAATCGGCTATAAAGAATTTTCGGAAAAAAATTAGCAAAATTAAATAACTTCCCCCCTGAATAAATAGGTTCAGGTGTGTTGAAACGGTCGTTTTTAGAATTTTGTAACACACAACATACTATTTCGGACAGTTAGATCGGTGTAAGCAATTTTCCGTTTAGGGTTGGGGAAAAACTATTAGACTGCTTTTATCCTAGAAGCTCATAAGAATCTTAGCTTCAGGATCTTTCATGATTCCTCCTTCTGTGCATCATCGGTAAAGCTTCTTCGAGGAGATAGTAAACTGCAAAGTCGGGAAGTGCATGGCTATTCCCACCATCGACGGTGGGGGCGAGATTAGAGGATGTTCCAAGCCGCACGAAAGTGTACCTTAGCATAACCCTGGATGCACAGTCGAAGCTTAAGCACCAAGTAACACTTAAACTAAAAAAATGAAAGAAATTCAATGGGAAATGAATGGGAATGAATTTTTTTAGTTTAAGTGTCGCTTGAATCTTAAGCTTCAACTGTACAACCGGACCTTAGAAGTATTATTATACCAAATATTGTCTAAATAATAAACAAGTTTCAAGCAACTTACCTCAACAACATTATTTCTTCTTGTAACAAGTTCTCCGAAATGCCAAAGTTCACCTCCTAATTTTTCTGCCCAATTTCGTACCCTAAAAATAACAGCTACTTTTAAAGTTGTAGTTATATAGGTAAATTAACAAATAATTAGTACTAAACTTAAAGTTTGTATCATAAAAAACCCATAAAAAAATTGGAATGCGCCCCTAGTTGGCTCAAGGGTGGAAAATTTAGTAAGTTTTGTAAAATTTTTAAACTTTTCCTAAATTTTCAACGAGGGGCGCATGCCAATTTTTATGGGGCTTTTATGACACGAACTTTAATTCTTTTGATTACAGTATGGAAATGCAGAAAATCGTATTATTTATTACAAGATTACATGACCGTTGGAGCCCTTTGGGACCGAGCGAATCGCATGCCTATAATTTTCAAGTTCTAAATTTATTTTAACTATCTTTTGCAAAAGGGCAAGCAATAATAAATCAGAGAAAAACACAAAATTTTTGTGAAAATGGAAATGGAATTTTCCATATGATCGGAAAGCGTGCAGGGGTTTAGTACCCGATTTTCTCTGTTATTATAGGGTAAATATGCTCTCCTCCAAAAGGCATGCTGTATGAAATCGGAGACCAAAAACTGCCATGAGCTCCCGGTCTATGACGAGACAATATGCGCATGACTGACGTCCAACCAGTTCCAGTTCTCGAGTGTGTGCTGAAATGACGGTCACGAACAAGTCCCATGAACTGCTTAAGTCGGTCACATCTCTGATGAAATGAGTTATATCTATTGCGCATGACTGTGACTGTCAATGTACGGTGTCTCGCTTTGTTGAAACGATCCTAATAATAGTTACATTATTAGCAGCAAACAGGAACCCCAACCTAGATGACATTGAATGAAATCATCGACCCTGAATTTTCCTACCCATGCTGGAGGGTTGTAAAATGGACTACTACTACTACTACTAGCTAGAACGTTGTAATAGAGACAATAATAATAATAATACAACACAGTTTTAAATCATGAAAAACTCTTCTCTTCTTTGATTGAAGTTGGTAGTGAATTATACAGTTTAAATCCTTTATAATAAATAGATGTATTTGTTGATTCCTTTGTAGCAAAGTTGATATTTAAATTATTATTTCTCATGAAATAATTATGCATACGTGAAGGGAAATTTACATTTTTACCAAGATAATTTGGTAAATATCCATTAAAAATTTTGAAAATAAATAGCATATGTTGATAAAACATATACTGCTTAAATTTCAAATTTCATGCATAATATCTATTTTTGTGTATTTATTACATTTCAATATAATTCTTAAAGCTTTATTTTGAAGTTGTTGGAGAGTCTCCAGATGTTCTTCTTTAAAATAACATATTATTGTTGGGCAGTAGTGAAATAATGGACTTATTAATGATTTGAATACCAATAATCTATTATTAACATTTAAACTTTGAGCCACTCTCCAGAAATATTTAATTTTACTTGAAATTGTTTTGATTAAATGAAAATTTAATTTTATATTAATATAAATTACCAAATATTTAATTTCATTTGCCCATTCTAAATTCAACATAATCTAATTCACATTTTTCGTGTCCAAGTACCATTGCTTTAGATTTTTTAAAAATTCCCTATAGGATTTTGTTTCTTCGATATCGTGAAAAGCAATTCAATAGGAAGAAAGAACTTTATCTATCTTCTGCAGATGCCCCTGAGAAAAATGCGTGACCTTGAAAATTAGAAAAACTTCGATGATATAATGAAATGATGATTACCAAATATAGTTGATCAACAAAAGTTGAATGAAATCTATAAAAAAAAAGTTGATCAACTCTATTGAAACAAAGGTTCTCACTACAGATTTCGTTCAAATTTTGTTGATCAACTATTATGGACTTAAATCCTGAGAACGCCGCTTTATTTCAGTAATTTAAGAGTTATTAAAAACGCAAAGAAAAAAGATATTACCAACCGATAGAGGCGCTGATCGCAATTATTCGCACGACGCGTATAATGTAAAGCCTATGATTTTTTTTTAAACTTTTAGTACCCTTATGGGGTCATTCTGAACAAAACTGTTAGCCGTAACAGAGCTGTTAAATTTGACAGTAACCCTGATGTCAAAAAAACGCTATTCTGTAAACTTTACTCTGTAACCTAAGTGCGATCTAAAATCTATCAAAATAATAATAGTTCATTGGTGCATAACGAAAATGTTATTTTACATCGAGGTGAACTTATAGTAATATTTACAGAATAGCGTACTTTTTGACATCGGGGTGACTGTCAAATTTAACAGCGATGTTAAGGCTATCTATGGTTAAGGCTATTATTTTTTTTTGTTCAGAATTACCCCATTAATTGTGTATCTTTTAATAACAATAAATGGAACATGGCACCGCCATAACTTCGACTAGTTTTTGTAATAATGTGTTTACTATTCTTATTACAAATGTATAATAAATAAAATCATTACCATATTTTATTGCAGATATTTATATAGTACAGGAAATTAGCCTACTTAGATGATGTTAGTTAAATTTACTTCTCGCGTTTTAATTAAATAAATTATAAACAAGACTTACATACAAAAGTTATATCTACCATCTGTGAAACAATTAATACCAATCAGAGAGTATATTACTCATAGTTAGTCCGTGTGGTTTTGAAGATGAAATTTGCAAATAAATTATGATTCGTATATTAAATGTCTTTCAGACGGTAGTAATGACTTTTTATGCAATTCCAGAAATTTGTTTAAAGACCTATTTAATTAAAACGCGAGATATAAATTTTTTTATAGTAAAATTCGCGTATGTCAAATTTTAATAATTGTAAATTTCACCATTAAAACCACACTGATTCGTATTTTAATTGTCCACCTGGAAGGTGATAACATTTTTTGTGTAAATTATAAATTATTTTTTTATTGTTGAACAAGGTGATTTTTTTGTAGTTTTATAGGCTAAATCGAACGTACTAACTCCCAGTATTATCAACGGACATTTAATTTTAAATGAGGTTTAATTTGACATATACAGGATACAGGGTGAGTTTTTAATGTGTATATCTTTTATGTTAAGAGATAGGAAAAAACTTAAATTACAAAATTGCATGGTTTGTGAATCCGCATAACCAGAAATTATTTTTGTCTATACTGGGTGTTTCGTAACTGAAGCGCAAAAGCTATACATCCCTATCCAGTTTTCATTTTTTACGCCTCCATAGCTGTCGCCATTTATAATAAAATTCGAAAAAAAAAATGTACTAAAAATACATCGAAGTCCATGTTTCAAAATGACATAAAAATTGTTTTTAAAATGTTTATAATAAGGCCAGTATAAATTTCTAAAAATATGTCTAAATGTGATAAATTTTATAGAAAATTATTTTATTTCTGTGCAAAATTAGATAAAATTAGGAATGTCTTGAAGAATACAAGAGTCTGAAAAAAAATATGCAAGAAAAAATGAAATTATGAAAAAATGAGTAAACTTCAATGCCCTGCATTTCCGAAATGGAGCATTTTAGCGAAAAAAACTATTCTTACTCTTTGTCTTAAAATTGGTCCAAAAACACATTCCTAGATTATTCGACATTTGTTCAGAAACACCCTGTATGTCAAATTAAACCTCATTTAAAATTAAATCTCTGTTGATAATACAGAGAGTAACTGTGTTAAATACAGTGTACAAAAATCGAGTACATGTATACTGGGTGCTCACCATTGGTATCTTTTAAAGTGGAAGAGATACGAGGTCGGTTAAATGAAAGAAAAGTTGCGCATTTTTATGGCCATTAAAAATCTGAAAGAAAATTTAAGATATTTAAACTCACTGCAAAATTATGGCCAAAAATCTAAAAAAATGTGATTTTAGAAAATAATTTATATTTTCCAAACCATTATTGCTACATCAATGAAATTTGGTACCTTTAAATTGTTGACTATTCTGAGTTAAATGACGTAAAAAAATAATTTTTTGGCCTCCTAGTTCGAAGCCGCGATATTCAACTTTTTTATTTCTTATGGCCGCCATATTGGATTTTTACCTCATCAGATAATAAATAATAATACTTTTTCAGATTGCTAATTAACATTAATGTGTTCCCTTAGAAAATGTATTAAATTTGAAAATTTGAATAAAAAACAAATGAAATCAATGTTTTTTGGACAGTTTCCATGGTTACCATAAAATATCGCCTCAAATGAAACTTTAAATTTGATCAAAATTCTAATAATTAAAAAGCAAATACTTTAATCATTTTATTTGTTTAATATTATAAAGACACCTGTTATTTAAATAAAATGCTCTTATTGCAGGTCATTTGTTTACTATTATTATTAGAGCAATTCTGAGGAGATATTTTTGTGGTAACCATAGAAACTGTCCATAAAACATTGCTTTGATTTGTTTTTTATACAAATTCTTAAATTTAACACATTTTCAAAAGGAACATATTAAAGTTAATTAGCAATCTGAAAATATATTATTATTTATTATCTGATGATGTAAAAATTCAACATGGCGGCCGTAAGAAATAAAAAAGTTGAATATCGCGGCTTCGAATCTAGGGGACCAAAAAATTATTTTTTGACGTCATTTAACTCAGAATAGTCAACAATTTAAAAGAACTAAATTTCATTGATGTAGCAGTAATGGTTTGGCAAATATAAATTATTTTCGAAAATCACATTTTTTGTTATTTTTTGCCATAACTTTACTACGAGTTTAAATATTCTAAAATTTTTTTTCAGATTTTTAATGGCCATAAAAATAAGCAACTTTTTTCTAATTTAACCGACCTCGTATCTCCTCCACTTTAAAAGATACCAATGGTGAGCATCGAAATAATCACCACCCTGTATACAGGGTGAGTTTAAAGTAACGCATAAAATTCATAACTATCTTAGTTTCTGGAATTTTAAAAAACGGTAAAAAACGTTTCGCACTGTTTTTGAAAAACTTTATTTTGAACTGAACAACAAAAATTCTCGGTAGACGTGACGTCACTACAACGTCATCAAATTTTGTTTTAAATAGATTGATATGGTTTTTATACCATAAAACAATACCTTATTACAAAGATTTCTAACCTATAATATCTAGATAGCCGACGCGCATTTAAACGCTGCTCAAAAGTTGGTCGTAAAATTTGAGCCTACTGGGGCAATCGGGAGCCCCTTATGTAATCGGAATGATTCGGAAACTAACGAGTGGTTAAGCAGGAAATTTAAAATAAGCCAATCGCGTTACAACTGAATTTGACTAGTGAGGTCATTTCCTAAAAGAAATAGTAATATTATATAATAATGAATTAAATTTGATTAGTTATTAAATTTATGTAGTGTAGTTAATATTTTCTTAATTTAATTCTTAACAAATTTGCGTTCCAATCTAAATCACGTTAATATATCGAAACCAGTGTTTATCTGATAAATATGTACATTTGACTTCTGCAGTGGAGTGCGACAGAGTAAAAACATAAATAGAAAGAAACAGAGATACCCCCTTAGAGCTCTCCATAAGTTTTGCCAGAAAAATGGCGTCGTAGTTGCCGCTTGCCTTATTACGATTGTTTTACAATGGCACAAAAAAATATTTATACTAGCGCCATCTAGATGTATTTAATAAAAATGTTAAATTTTCCCGTAAATGATAGTTTAGTTTAAAGTAACGCATAAAAATCATAACCACCTTATTTTGTCGAAGTTTCAAAAAGCGCAAAAGACGTGTCGTATTCTTTTTGAAAAACTTTATTAAGAAATCAACAAAAAAAAATTCTCATTTTTTTTAGGTTTTCAAGATCATGCATTCTGCCTTCGATTCTCGATGCTTTTTTTAAAATTGCAGATTAACTGCACAATTTTATGATTCCCACTGCACAGTTTAAAATTCCCACTACACACTTTGTGTCCAGCTGGACGTTAGAATAAGGTTTGACGTTACTTTAAAGTTTAAACTATACTTTAAGGTGAAATTTAATATACGATACGTCTTTTTCCGTTTTTAAAATTCCAAAAAATAAGGTAGTTATGAATTTTATGCGTTACTTAAAACTATTCTTTAAGGTGAAATTTAATATTTGTTTTAATGACATCTAGATGGCATTAGTATAAAGTTTTTGACACCGTTGTAAAGCACTCTTAATAAGGTATTGTTTTATGATATAAAAACCATATCAATCTATTTAAAAAAAATTGATGACGTCATAGTGACGTCATGCCAACCGAAAAAATTTTTTTCTTCGGTTCAAAATAAAGTTTTTTAAAAACAATGCAACACGTCTTTTACCATTTTTGAAAATTTCAAAAAATAAGATAGTTATGATTTTTATGCGTTACTTTAAACTCACCCTGTATGTCTTTATGTACATGTATGTATGCATTGATTTTTATTGTAATACTGGACCTAAATTGTTTTAAACTGTGAACAAAGCAATGGGAAATTGAATTAAACAAAGTTATTTCCAGTAAGATCGGAAGTGATATTAAAAAAAAATGAGAGCATAAAATGTGTTTCCTTGAACTATATAACATAGTCAAATTTCAAATTTTTATTTTCATAAATATAGAAGATAATATAGAGGTGACCTATGTTTCGTTTACACTCGGTAAATAATTTATACAGGGTGTACAAAAAGTTCGGCAACGTCCATTTAATTTTGAAAAGAAGAAAAAAGTTTCAACTAAAAGTTATATAATTCTTATTGGGCATTTTAACTACTACTAGATGGCGCTGTAAATGTAAACAAATATGGAGGAAAGCCGGTGGTAATTGACAGGCAACAAGTATATTTACATTAGGTTGTGTCTGGTTTGTGCAGTTTTTAGTGTTTATTTAAAATAAATTATAGTTTTATTAAATTATAAGCTCTGAATTTAGTATTTCTTGTTCTTAGGTAAGTCTAATAATACCTAAGGTGGCCAGATTTTTATTTTGTTAAGGCGGTACAGTTGGTCCCAGCTGGAAGTAGGACAAATCACGATCGCGTATTCTTTGTCCTGCTTCCAGCTGGGAGCAACTTTACAAAGGCGGGTGTATTAAAAAAATCCCCATTTTCATGAAATTTCATTTAAACCAAAAAAACAGTTATACAACATTACCATCAAGAAACAAAACCAAATTGGACAAATAAGATAATACAAAAATCTTGAAGACAAAAAGCGGGACTTTTTTAAAATTCCGCGGGACGCTGGACAAGTGTTAATGGCCACCTTAATAATACCTAAAATGCGTTTCCAGAAGAAATTGAGGATGTTGGTAAATTAACAGACGATACTACAGTTAATTTAAGCTTAGGCTGCACTTTACAAACACCTATAAAATCGGGATATTTATGAAAATGAAGGTCCGGTTCGCGTCCTTTATAGGAATCGCAGCCGTAAAACCGTAAAACATGGCGTAACCCACCGGCTTTCTAGGTTCACAATTTCGCCACCATTATTTATAAATATTACCTTGACCAGCAGGTTGAAAAAAATGTTTTGACAACGCCCATTTATTTTTGGAATGAAGCATTTTTGAGAAAAATGTTTCAAATAAAAGTTGTAAACTTCTTTCAGACGCATTATTTAGGAATATTACCATTTACCATGACCTTGAAAAACAAGTTGAATGTCAAGCGATAAGCATTTAATTTTCTTTAGAAACAAGTATCTAATTATACGCGGCGAGCGAATAATTGCGATCAGCGCCTCTATCGGTCGGCTCTATGCATTTTTGGAGGTAAAACTTCTATGGTTGGAACTGTCAAGTTAAAAACTTAGGTTATGTAATTTGATTTTAGCGTTATTTCAGTGAAAATAAAATATAAATAAATACATATTTTAGCTTTCTTAAGATTTTATTCTAGTAATATAGCATTATTATACAAAAAACTTAGTGTATAAACAGTAAATGGATACAACATCATACTTTTGATTTTTTCCAGTAGAATTCTATTCAAATTTTCATCGTCTTCATTGAATTAAACTCATGAAAACATTCAATATTATCAGTATTGCTAACACACTTATCACTAGTTCGTTTAAGCAGATGACTATTTGGGATATATGCAGTAGTTTCAATATTATTTGAAGCTTTTTAGAAATGACATTCAAACGAAAAGCAAATTTCTTCTTCTATAAAGTCTTCGTCAAAATTAGCTTAACAACTAAAATCTTCCGTAGTTAAGTATGAAGAGATTTCTGGTGAAAATTCTTGAACTTGGACGGTTCATGAAGTACATGCAGAAATTGATTCTAGATTTTTTAACCTCTCAAATCGGTTGAGTTTGGACTATTCGGTTCTGTAGGAATTTTATATTCCTAATACCATAAAATATGTATTATAAATTAAACTTATTGTTAACAAATTATAAATATTTCCTTAGGAAGTTTTATTTTTCATTTCAATGAATTGAGCACTACAAATCCTATCATTTTTTGTTGGTTTCCAAGCTTCACCAATGGGTCTAAAATAAATATTTTAGAAATAAAGGTATTATCGTAAAATATAACATTAATATGCAACACTAATTTTTATACTTACGATCTTCTCTTAATCCTATTTATCCTAATTTTTGGTCTTTTTACCGCATACGACTTTACAGGAAATCTACAAAATTTTCTATTTTCCTGTGTGTTGGAGTAACTATTATGGCATCCAACAATACAACAAGATATGTTTGACCTTCTATTCATATTAATTGTAGTACTAACTATTTACAATTTACTTTTAATCAAGTAATTGTAAATAAGAACTACCTAACCAACAATTTGTTTTCCCACCAAAAATGCAAATTACTGCCACAGGGGGCGCTGCAGTAAAATTCGCTCGTCGCCTATATGGTAATTTATTGTAACTTTCAAACTATTCACATTAAAACAAATAAAAAAATATGATCTACAAACCTGTGTAAAGTGTAAATAGGCTATAATAATATACAATAAAAATATGCAATAAAAATGGTAAAAATGGGTGATTGCTATTAAAAAAAGTTATGTGATTATCCCGTAACCTTCAAGCTGCTGGTCAAAGTCATGGCAATTTTCCTAAACAATTCATCACTAAGAATCGAACATCTTTTACTTAACAAAAATTCTCAAAAATGCCTAATTTCAAAAATAAAAATCAGATTTGCCGAATTTAACTATTGAAAATTTAAACCATTAAACCTTCCATTCCAAAGGCAGGCTATTATAATATGCAATAAAAATGGGAGATTGATATTTAAAAAAAGTTAAGTGGTTATCGTGTAACCTTTAATATGCTGGTGGAGGTCATGGCAATATTCCCGAATAATGCGTCACTAAGAACCGTGCAACTTTTATTTGAAACATTTTTTTCAAAAAAGCTTTCCTTAAAGGCAAATATTTACGGCCACCACAACAAGATACGCTATTGAAAAAAATACTTTATACGAATTATCTAAAACCTAAAACCGAACATAAAAAACTGATATTCTTAAAAAATAAAAAATATTTACGACTAGACAGTATTTACCATTTAAATTAGTTTGTGGAAAACATTCATAATTTCCATAAATATCATTATTCAATGAACACTTCTCATTAAAAAATCCTGTATCAGATTTTATTAATTGTTCTTCGTTAAATGCCGCCTTTTTTTCTAATTAGACAATACCGGTTCCTTCTGCACCTTCAAAAACACTTTGCAAACATACAGTCTTGGCTTTAGTGTTGTTGAACAAAACTTTTTCTACTTCAAAATTTCCTAAATTATTCAAATTTTCATGAATCGAACTTTGTTTTTGCTTTTTTTCATCTAGGGAATTTGTTTCCGTTTCGAATTTTCGTTTTCCCAAGGTCGCCATTTTGATTGATTTTGATTTTTCTTCGGAATTTGTTTTATTTGTATGAATAAGATAAGATAAGATAAGATAACTTTATTGGTGATAACATTTTACAAGAAATAAACTTACACCAGTCAATCAATACACAATATTAATTAATGAATAAAATACACAATGAAATAGATAAAATAAAAACATAGATATACACTAACATACATAAAACATGTATTGCCATTACATAAATATACATATTAATCAAAAATTTATATCAAGAACCAAAATCAAAGTTCAGGAATTCATCCCAGCTATAAAAAGCTTGCTTTAATAGCATATCCTTTATAGAAATTTTAAATTTTTTATTGTCTAGTTGTCTAAGACATGGAGGTAGCACATTATAAAATTTTATACAAAAGTAATTAACCGAGCTGCACGATCTTTTTAGTCTATGATAATATGGATATATATTGTTTTTATTTCTTGTGTCATGTTGATGTAATGATTCATGGGTGAAAAATTTCTCAGGGTTTTGCTTTAAATATGATAAACATTCAAAAATAAATAAACTGGGTAAGGTCAAAACTTTTAAACTGACAAAAGCACCTCTGCAATCTCCGTCATAAGGAAGATTTGCTACTACTCTTATCGCCTTCCTTTGAAGCCCAAACAATCGATGTCTTATAACAGAATGACCCCAAGCCATTATCCCATATGACAAATTGGACTGAATAAGTCCAAAAAATGCAGAGCGTAATACACTTTGATTTACAGAATCCTTGAGTTGTCGTAACAGGAATATATTTGAACAAATCTTTTTAGCAACTGAGTTACCTTGTTCATGCCACAATAATTTCGAGTCGATCTGTATTCCCAAGAATTTAGCGGATTTTATATTATTGTCTTCCCATTTCTTTAAGTTGAAGCAAAGAGTAATAGTCTTTTCAGAATTAAGGGTTAGGCAGTTTGAAATAAACCAACCCAATGCTTTCTCCTTTGCTGAATCACTCATTGAGAGCATATCATATTTGTTTTCACTGGTATTGATAAGGGTTGTATCATCTGCATATAAAATAACTTCAGAGCTATTTTCCATAAATACCGGGAAATCATTAACAAAGATTATAAATAAAAGTGGCCCCAGCACAGAACCTTGTGGAACACCGTATTTTACCTCAACGAAATCTGAATATGTATCATTTACAAAAACGCTCTGATACCTATTTCTTAAATAAGATAAAATCAAGGTTATGCAGTTAGGATGGAAATTGTGAGCATATAGCTTCCTTAGAAGTAATTCATGGGGCACACAATCAAATGCTTTACTTAAATCTAGAAAAGTTACATTAGCAGCATTACCAGCTTCCAAAGTATCATTGATAACATCAATTAATGCCATTAAAGCATCGATAGTAGAAAGTCCACTTCTGAATCCAAATTGACTATTATTTAATATGTTATTTAAGCTTAAAAAATCTATAATTTGTGCACTCATTATTTTTTCCAATATTTTCGATAAGACAGATCTTATTTCAAGGTAAATCGAACATTTTACTTTTGAAACGAAAGCAGATTTCGTTTTGATGTTTCGTTTAAACGTCAAAAAATGTAGAAGATTTCAAATGCTAACACTGAATAAAAATTCACAATTCATGAAAAAAAATAAATTGACCTAAAAATTACCTTAACCTTCCCAAAGGACCCATCCATCCAATTACTTCTGCATAAAGGCTGTATGACACTTGCGAGTTTACTGTATAAAATCTTCACATGTTTTCTCGTGAGTTTTCTATGGTAAAAACTCGCAAGTATCATACACGTTTTTGTAAGAGAGTTTTTTCGCGAGTTTCTTGCATAAAATTTGCTGTACGACACTAATCATTTTTTATTAGAGAAAACTCGCTCTTGCTCTTTGTTAAATTAAAATTTATTTACATTTACTTGTTTGTAAAAAAGGAAAAAAAAACTCGCGAGAAAACTCTATTAAAAAACGAGAAAACATGTGAAAATAATCAAAAATTCCAAGATAAACGGCAAAAACGAAAAATGGGAGTTTTTTAAAAGTCGATTATTTGGTACAGGGTGAGCTAAAATGATTGTGGTCAATTCAAATTTCCCGCCTAAAAATCTGGGGAATTTGTTTGCTTCAAGTTCATAGGAACACAAAATCATGTCAAAATCAAAACAAAGTAACAAGACTTCACAAAAGCAGAGGCGTAGATGTAATTTTTACCGTTGTGTCAAAACTTTAGATTTTTAGATTTCGTTATTGTGCCTTCTATTTCATAAACGTCAGTTTTTATCAAAATTGGATTTTCAATATTAATATCGTAATAACATTTCACCTTTAAGGCTGACTAAACTAAATTGTTTGGCGATCACTTAATCTCGGTTTTTAGACGAACATCTATGAAATTATCCAATTGCAAACAACTTGCAACCAATTTATAAAAATGATCAAAAAGAGACAAAATCGCAATAAGTCGAAAAACGAACGTTAGATTAATCTGTAAAGACTGTAATCGCCCAAAATGTTTGGCGATTACTTCCTGTTGGGCTTTTTTATGTTTAAATAATTTACACCAAATACCAGTTGGTGCAAGAAGATTTAAAATTGTAAATTGTTTAAAAATATTCTTTGGGAAATTGAAAACTAGTACTCGAGTTCAATATTAAGTTTTTCAAAAAGAATGCGGACACGTCTTTTGCCTTTTTTAAAATTCCAGAAAATAAGGTAGTACCTATGATTTTTATGCGTTACTTTAAACTCCCCATGTTTTTCCGATTTCGTAGTGAATGAAATTCCTTAAGGCGATAGTCCGGAAATTTTAGCGCTTGATTTTGAAATTCTCTGGATATTTGCGGTTTTGGTCATAACTTTTTTTCCAGGGGAGCTTTTTTAAAATTTCTTTTTTTGGTACACAGATGAGTTTTGTGGCTACCAATTTCTTCTTTTTTTGTTTTAGTAAGTCAAACCAAATACTCATACGGCAGCCGTAAAACGGGCTCTTTACAAAATACGTTCTTTTAGCGGCGTTCTCCATACAGATAAAATACTATTTGAAATAATAATTTTTTTCCAACGCTAGCAATAAGTTAAGGTATATACGAAGAGTTTCCCATTTCGTTTTTTGTTTTAAGTATATTTTTAAACTTTTTACAGCAACCCAAAAATTTAGTAAAATTTTAAGAAATTTTTGGGATGCTGTAAAAAGTTTAAAAATATACCTAAAACAAAAAATAGAAATGGGAAACTCTTTGTTTATATCTTAACTTATTGCCAGCGTTGGATAAAAATACAATTTAAATGATGTAACACACATTGTTCTTTTACTTTAATTAAAAAAAAAATAAAAAAATTGAAAAAAATATTAAATTTTTATTTACAAAATCAAGTTGACTTAAAATAACAAAAGAATAATTTTATTATTTTATGCCAACTTGATTTTGTAAATAAAAATTTAATATATTTTTTAATTTTTTAATTTTTTTTTTAATTAAAGTAAAAGAATAATGTGTGCTACATCATTTAAATTGTATTTTTTTTTTCTCTCTATCCAATGGTATAAAAATCAAATATGCCGCCCATAAGAAAATCAAAAGTTGGATTAAAATAAATGAAATCTAGTTAACCTAAAAATTTTTTTCTTAAGGCCAATCGATAGAGAATGTCAAATTATGTAAAACTGCCAAATTGCAATCGAAAAAGTTAAGCGATTACAAAAATATGGAAGGAAAACGAAATTGCGAAATTTCAGATTTTTCAGATATTTCAGGACTAGAGCAAGGTATCTCGAATTTCTAAATAGATTCTAAAGGTGTTGGAAAAGGGGCAACTTTTTTCTAATTTAAGCAACTTTGTAACTCTTTAGGTTCACATTGACGTTTTTAGTTCTTGAGACAGATATCTTCATTTTGTTGATATAGCAACCAATTATTGTTTTATAAATTGCAATGATATGTTTTCTTTACACATTTTAAAAGAGCGAATTTTGCTGTATTCGGCAATGCTAATTTTGGTTTAATAAAAAATAATGAAAATGTTGGAAAAATTAAAGGGTGTCCTATGTATTAACCCGAAAAAATTTATTTGGATTGTAAATATTAAATATCATTATAAACAAATTATTTCTTAACGTAAAAATTATTAAAATTTTCAAATTGTTTAAATTTTTGAGAATTCACAAAAATATAGGTTCATGGGAAACTTTTTCTTCAGAATGATATTTACTATCCAAAACAATTTTGAGGGTTAATAAAAGCGACGCCCTTATTTTTTTTTTATTTTAATTTTTTTATTATGAAATAGCATTGCGAAATACAGAAAACTTAACTCCTTTAAAAAGTGCAAAGAATATACAGAGGGGTGCACAAAAACGGCCAACGATGTAGCTTCCTTATTTCTTATCCGATTTTAAAAAGTGATATGTCAAATTAAATGGTTTGAAGAATACTACTATCAGATAATATTATAATAATTTTATTTTTGAAAACAACAGAGGAGGAGGGGGTAACTTTTCTTTTTCAAATGGCAACATATTTTTTTGATTGAAAAAATCCTTAACAAAAATAATCTAAACCAATTATACCAATAGTTTTTTTTTGTTTTTGAGTATTCTGTTATTTTATTTTTTTAAGTTTTGTTTTTTAATTTATTATTAATAAATCATTTATTATTAATAAATCATTTATTATTAATAAATCATTTATTATTAATGAATCATTTATTATTAATAAATCATTTATTATTAATAAATCATTTATTATTAATAAATCATTTATTATTAATAAATCATTTATTATTAATAAATCATTTATTATTAATAAATCATTTATTAATAATAAATTAAAAAGTATTAAGAATAAATTAAAAAACAAAACTTAAAAAAATAAAAAACTCAAAAACAGAAAAACAGAAAAACAGAAAAACGGAAAAACGGAAAAACGGAAAAACGGAAAAACGGAAAAACGGAAAAACGGAAAAACGGAAAAACGGAAAAACGGAAAAACGGAAAAACAGAAAAACAGAAAAACAGAAAAAAACAATTGAATTAAATTAAAAAAAAATTAATAATAATAAAAAAAAATAAAAATATGAGAAAAAAAAATTTAAAAAAATTAATTTAAAAAATAATATTGGTATAATTGGTTTAGATTATTTTTGTTACTTATTTTTTCTATCGAAAAAAATATGTTGCCATTTGAAAACGAAAGGTTGCCCCCTCCTCCTCCTCCCCCCCAAAAATTTGTACCAAAATATTGCCAAAACTGCGATTTTTTTTTGGAAAAAAACTAATTAACCTATTTTAACCAAGAATCTTCTAAAATGCGCCTATCAACGGTAATTAGTTTCAATAAAAATTTCAAATTGCTAACTTTTAAAATTTTGAAGAATAAAAAACGAAAGGCAAAAAAATTTTCAAGTAGAATCATAATAAAAATGGAACTACTACACCCCACACCCCAAAAACTTAAGAAATTTTTAAAATGTTTACTTAATGTACTTTAAAAAAAATAAAGTGATCATATCGATTATTTTTAGAAATTATTTTGTACCTACAATTTTAATTTTTAATATGTAATACACATTTTCACATTTATCATAGTATCATTTTAGAAAATAATTAAAAAATTTAAATTATATTAGGAAAAGTCGTAAGGACTCGATTTTTTCTTTTATTTTTTCTAGGTTTCTTAAACAATAAATATACTATTAATTAAAGGTCCATGTAATTTATATAGTTCAAAATTAGAAATTATTTCGTAGGTGAATATAAACATTTGCATTTAAAATGTAAATTTTAATTTCAATAAAACATGTTAATGTTAATCTGCTTTGCGTGATTATAGATACAAGATAGATAAAATATTTAAATAAAAATCAAACACTTTATTTATTTTTATGTCATTTTAAAATTTTAATTTTCACGTTAAAATAATTTAAAATTAAATTAGTATAATTTATTTATAAATTTATGATAGAGGATTGAAATGATTAGACTACTTACAATTTAGGAAGTTCCGGGTGTTTCTCCTTGTAAGCTTCTTGGGCAGCATATTTTCCTAAACAAATTGTCAAAATAAAAATCCACAAACACCACAACACTATTAGCTTTGCCATTTATGATATGCACTCATAACTATATCATTTTAATAAATTCGAAAAATTGGGTTAGTGGTTAGTGAGAAATGTTCTGCCGCTGTTCTGTAAATCAATATTTATACGCTAGTATCAACATCGCGCACGTGCAGAACTACCGGAGAGTATTTATCAAAAATATCTTTTGAATTCGGAAAGATTTAATTAAAATGTATTAATTTAAAATTCGTACCAATAAAATTTAATTTGAACAAAATATGTTATATTTTAAATATATTTAACTTTAAACTGAATCAAAGGATGTCTCCAAATTATACGAGGTGTACAAGAAACTAGGATCACTCCTGTCGTTTCTTTATTTATGAAAATAAAAAATTGAAATTTTAGTATTTTATATAAAAGCTAAGAAAACACATTTATTGAACAATTTTTTTTTTCTAAATCACTTCCGGTTTATCCGAAAATGATATCGACTTTCTGATTTTAATTGTGACACTCTATTTTTTGTAAATATTATTAAACATTGGTAAGTTTAAAGTATGTTGTTGACAAAAAAATTTTTATTACAAAACTTGGATATGGATATTTTTGGTAAAAATAAATTACAGGGGTGGGCCTAGTTTCATGTGCGACCGTATATTTATTTATTAATTTTATCCCTTCAACTGTAAAAAGTTTAAAAACTTACAACAAAAAACTAAAGTATATGTTGAAGTTATTGAAGCATTACTTTAATTTTTGGATTTGATATTTAATAATCAAGTGGTGTTTTGTTAATAAAAAAATGAATGATGTAGTTGTTATGTATAATATTTTGAATGAGTTGAAATACAGAACTCCAACAAGTAACACTTATTTTTAATAAAAGTTAACAGGTTATGGGCCCAGACTCCAAATAAGTTGGAAGGATTTAATAATTTTTGAATATATATAAATAATAAAATATATATATATAATTTTAATTGAGTGCTGAGTTTCAATAGAAAACATGGCAGAAGGTTTTAAATTTCAGAACATTCCTCAAATAATATTGCTTGAAAGTAAAGCAAATTGGGAGAACTGGAAAGCAAAAATTAGAATGGCCGTAAAAATTATACCAAATGCAATAGAAATTGTTGATGGAAATTTAATTGCCCCAAGTGAACCTGGTGAAAAAGCAGATGAAGCAGCAAAAACTGCTTATCTAAATAAATTGGCATTATTTAATTCGATTGACAATAATGCTCTGCTTGTCATGTCAAATAACATGAAAGATGAAATGTTTCAAAAAGTGCGAAGATTTGATACAGCTCGAAGTATGTGGCTGGGATTATGTCAATTGTTTGTTACGTTTTCTGAAGATATTATTTTTGACTTGTATAGTAAATTTTTTGAAGCTAAACGGCTACCTGAAGATAATGCAGTAAATTTTATTGCCAAATTAACAGAGAGATGGGATCAGTTACATCAGGAAGTAATGAGACATCCTAAAAATAAAAGTGAGAATTTGCTTTTAATATGCAAAATTCTCAAGTCATTGGCAGAGAAATATCAACCATTTGCAGCTAGTTGGAGATTAATTAAAGAAGAGTATAGAAATATTGAGAATTTAACTCAACAGTTATGTACATTTGAGAGTAACATAGCTGAAGATACTGTTGAAGTTTTATATTCAAAAACAAGTGACTTTAAGTCAAATACAAGAAAATTTATTAAGAAAAAACAAGTTAAATGTTTTTATTGTGAAAAGAATGGACATGTAATTACTGAGTGTCGGTTTTGGATTACAGATGGTCGTCCACAAAAACCAGCTAAGGCGAAATTTGTAAATAAAGCAACCAATGAAAGAAAAGAATTTGGATCTTCTCTTGTAGCTGTTAGCGCAGTAGCAATTAATGGAGATTCGGAAAATATTGATGATAACTGGTATGTAGACAATGGTGGTACTAATCATATTACAAATGTACCTGACTGGTTTAAATCATTTCAATATTTTGAAAATAGTCGTGGAATTATTACAGCTGATGGAAATATGATAAAAGCTATTGGTTGTGGTTCAATTGATATACAGTCCTTAGTTGATGGAAAATGGAAAAATCATACTTTGACAGATGTCTGGTTGTTCCAGAAATATCTAAAAATTTATTTTCTGTCTTAGCTACTCAAGATAAAAGACCTTCTTCTAAGTTTGAATCATATGCTACTAGTTGTATATTAACAGATAATGAAGAGGTACTTATTCAAGGTGTTCGTCAGCAAAGTGGTGGACTATACAAATTGAAAATAAAACCAATAAAATCAGTGAAAGATGTTAATTTAGTAA
This sequence comes from Stenus bimaculatus, assembly GCA_963971135.1. NCBI lineage: Eukaryota > Metazoa > Arthropoda > Insecta > Coleoptera > Staphylinidae > Stenus > Stenus bimaculatus. The sequence goes on from OZ020181.1 coordinate 44,190,512, forward strand.
TTAAACAAGATAATAAATTACTTCAAATTTATCATGAACGCATGGGACATCAGAATAAACGTCATGTTAGAGAAGTTTTGAAAAGAGATTTGAATATTGATGTACCATTAGACAGTGAACTATGTGAAGGTTGTATAAATGGAAAAATTCATAGAAGAAAATTTGGTAAACGTTCAAGAGCAAATAAGTGTGGTAAATTGATTCATTCAGATGTTTGTGGTCCATTTGTATTGTCAAATAGTGGACTTCGATATTTTGTGTTATTTAAAGATGACTATTCTCGATTCCGTGAAATCTATTATATGAAGTACAAATCTGAAGTTGCAGATAATTTAAAAGAGTTTTTAATTAAAACTAAAGTTACTGGACATACAATAAAGGCCTTATTGAGTAATAATGGGGGTGAGTTTGATAATGATAATGTTCGAAAAATTTTAAAACAACATGGTATTGAATGTCGCTATACAATGCCATATACACCTCAACAAAATGGTTGTTTAGAACGAGATAATCGTACAATTGTTGAAGCAGCTAGAGCAATGATCTATGCAAATAAAAATGTGACATTTTCAAAAGAACTCTGGGCAGAAATGATTAATTCAGCGGCATACATTTTAAATAGAACTGGAGTTTCTTCAATAAGTGATAAATCTCCTTATGAATTATGGAAAGGTCAAAAACCAAGTATTAAACATTTGAGAATTATTGGTTCAAAATGTTGGGTTCATGTACCAAAAATTAAACGAAAGAAGTTTGATATAAAAACACAAGAAGGAATTTTAGTTGGATATGATGGTGATGAGGGTTATAGAATATTGTGTAATCAGAAATTGATACGTTCCAGAGATGTAATTTTTCAGGAATTAACTCTAAAACCAATTGAAGATATCATCAATCCATATGAAAATACCTTAAGTGAATTTGAAGTTAGGATATATCAACAAAGTGAAGGAGAAATTCAAGAAAATAATTTGCAAGGAATTGAAGAGAATATTAATGTAGAAGAAAAAGAAAACCAAAAAGAACAAGAAGTTTTAGAAAATATTAATTTAGAGAAAGAAAATGTACAAAAAGTTGAAGAAAATATATGTTTACGTGATAGAAGTTCTCTTTGTAAACCAAAATATTTTGAAGATTATGTTTTTATTTCCGAGCATAATGAAAAAATTCCACAAACATATCAGGAAGCAATTAATAGTGTTGAAGCTGAAGAATGGCAAAAAGCAATGGATTCGGAAGTTAAGTCTCTTATGGAAAACAATACATGGTATTTATGTGAATTGCCCAAAAATAGAAAGGCTATACCTTCCAAGTGGGTATATACTAAAAAATTTTATGCTGATGGTTCTTTGGAACGTTATAAAGCAAGATTGATGATAAAAGGATTTACTCAACAAAAAGGATTTGATTATGATGAAACGTTTAGTCCAGTTACAAAAACTACAACAATTCGTACTCTTTTAAGTATTGCAGCAAGTGATAATATGTATTTGGAACAATTTGATGTTTCAACAGCTTTCTTAAATGGAAAGTTAAAAGAAGAAATTTATATATTTCAACCAGATGGCTATAATGATGGATCTAATAATGTTTGTAAATTAAATAATAGTTTATATGGTTTGAAACAAGCTCCTAGATGTTGGAATGAAAGAATTAATAAATTTCTTAGGGATAAAGGATTTGAAATTAGTGCAGCTGATAATTGTCTATTTATTAGAAAAAGAGGGCGAAATAAGATTATGTTGGCACTTTATGTGGATGATGGATTAATTGCTGCTACTAGTAAACAAGAAATGGAACTATTTCTAAAAGAATTGAAACGAGAGTTTAAAATTAAATCTAAAACAGCTGATTACTTCCTAGGTTTTGAAATAACTCAGAGCAAGGAAGGCATTGAAGTAAATCAAAAGACGTACATAAGAAGAATTTTAGAGAAATTTAATATGGGAAAATGTAAGGCAGTTGGTTCACCAATATTAAAGGATAATAGTAATGAATCAAGGAAGGCTACTGACAAAAATGACAATAAAATCAAATTTCCATATCGTGAAGCAGTAGGCTCTCTTATGTATTTAATGACAGGAACGAGACCTGACATTGCCTATGCTGTAGGTGTAGTATCAAGAACTTTGGAAAATCCTACTGAAGAAGATGTTGTTAAAGTAAAACGGATTTTTCACTATTTACAAGGAACAATAAATTATTGTTTATTTTATTCAAGAAATGTTAAGAATTTTCAATTTGAAGCTTACAGTGATGCTGATTTGGGAGGCTGTCATGTTACAGGAAGGTCAAAAACTAGTGTTGTTTGTCTTATCGCAGGTGGAGCAGTATCTTGGATAAGTCAAAGACAAACGTCAGTTTCTATTTCAACCACTGAAGCAGAAATTGTTGCCTCAAGTGAAGCAGCACGTGAAATGGCATGGCTAAAAAGATTACTCCAAGAAATATATGACTATGAAAATACTCCAAGTCTGTATGTAGATAATAATGCAGCTATAAAATTGGCTGAAAATCCAGTTTGGCACAAACGTACGAAACACATAAGCATTCGACATTTTTTTGTTAGAGAAAAGGTACAAGATGGAAGTATCGATATCAGAAGAATTGATTCAGAGAATCAACTTGCTGATTGTTTAACAAAACCTCTTCACAGTTTAAAAAAGTTATGTAATGGAATGGGTTTGATTGAAAGAGTTTAATGTTTTATAAATTACAAAAATTAAATAATGAAAGAAGGTTTTGAAGTTAAAGCATTACTTTAATTTTTGGATTTGATATTTAATAATCAAGTGGTGTTTTGTTAATAAAAAAATGAATGATGTAGTTGTTATGTATAATATTTTGAATGAGTTGAAATACAGAATTCCAACAAGTAACACTTATTTTTAATAAAAGTTAACAGTATACACTGTTCGTTTATTCCTCAAATTATTGCTTTTAAGATTTTTTCAAAACGCCGTTAAACGAACGTTTTTTTTGTAATATACAGGGTGACTGCTAAGAGACCGTATTTCCTTCAGGAGGTGATAGACAAGCTCATTTGCAACAAATTTAACCATTACATGCATTATCCAAATCCTCATCGTTTTCGAGATATTCCAGGATTTAAGTTTTTTTTTAAATTTCACTACCTGCTATCCCTATTTTGCATTTTTTAGAAAAGTTTTTTTCTAATATTTCGGTTCACCGCCATCAATTATTTCTAAAATTCGATGATACATTTGGTTAATGCATGCAATCAATAAATTTGTTGCAAATATGCTTGGCTATCACAAACTGAAAGAAATACGCCCACTTATTACCAGTCACCCTGTATATGTATATCGTCACAATACAGAAAATAATAAAATGCTAATGCCTGATTTAGACGGGCATGTTTTGTTAAAAAAATGTCCATAAATCTGGACTCAGAGGGTGTAGGGTGTCTGTGCAATGAGTTGATTTGACATAACATTTGTTCTAAGAATACGATCTTCTGATACACTCTTAAACATTATGATAGTAATTATTATTTTTATTTGAAATGTGCGCTTTTTTCTTTGTGGGCTTATTTCCGTGTGCGCTTTTTTCTGTGTACGCTTTTTTCTATGTGCGCTTTTTTCTGGTCACCCAGACCAAGACCTCAAAATTACTTTATTTTTGAAATTAAATATAAAATCTTTTGTAAGTATCCATAAAATGTACTCATGTACAGAAACATAAATAAATATCAACCATTTAATTATATTTGTTTCTTTTCGTTCAAATAGCTAAAAGTTAAAGTGCAGAAAGATGTTTTTTAAATTCATGTTTTTAGCTAAAAATTATAAAATCTACTTTTACTCCGAAATGAAGCACCGGAGCGACATACAATAAGAGTACCTTTTCTGTAGAACCTTGAGCAAGGATTATTTTAGTACCTACGATTAAAATGATCAAAAACGTAAAGAAACAAAAGATATGATCAAACAAATTTGATGACCCCCCACATGTAACGTCCCTGAAAATATTTTCTAAACTTTTATTGACTGAAAATGTGTATCCTAATGTGAAAAAACTGTGGACAAAATTTCAAATTAATCTGTTATAATATTTACTTTATTTACAAAAAAATATTTGTTTTTGAAAATTTTTGAAGTGGTATAACTTTTTAAGGAAGCATTTCCGGACAATACTTTATAAGTCAAAAATGCTTAGTTTCACTTCTACCACCACAAAAAATTTGTCACAGTTATTCGGGGACACCCTGTAGAATTCGTATTCTACCCCAGATTTTGATGAAATCAGACTTTGTTCTATAGTTTTCCCTATAGATGTAGAAGACGACGAAGCCATTAAAATCAGAATACTTCTAAAACTAGATTCCCCATAGTTTATCTTTGTAGTTCATGTTAACTTTATAAAATTCCACTTCAAAGAATTTCCAAAATTAAGCCCTCTGCATACAGAGCTTGTTCCGTTTCCATTTTTGCCAACTCTCTTGCCAACTTTTACGAGTTATTGGATAATGTATTTAATGTACTTCTCTCATAATGTTTGAGGGATTTCATCATGCTAATTTCATGCTGCCACATGGACGTTGATTTGTAAAAATTTTTTGACTAATTTTTAATTTCTGGATATTTAACCCTTGATGCAATTTAACTTGGATTCTTGCCCTCGATGCAACCACTTGGACATATTCGCATTATTGTTGTTTTTGATGCATTAATGTAACGACACGCATTTCACATATTGAGTGTTGGTTGAGCTCAACTAAATGTAAGTTTCGTTTTCTAAAAAACATTTTAATTTTAATTATTACATTTATTATAGATTCTGTATGTACCTGATGATGGACACTTAAGTGTTCGAAATCGATAGTATGTAATTTTGTTGTTTGGTCAAGTGATCAAACTCAAGATAATAAAGTTGGATCAAGAGTTGGAGGTTTTCTCTTTTTTTATCCATCATAATATAAGAATTCGGGGGCTTTTTATTACAACTGTACAAACTTTTATAGTATAGTTTTATTACCATTAGTGGGTCCAAATTACAAATGTTTGTATGTAGATGTAGGAAAAAATGGAAGATTATCTGATGCTGTGGTGTCTTTGAGTATACAGAATCTAGTAGAAGGTTAAAACACAAACAGCTAAATTTGCCCAAAAATGAAAGAACTGTAAAGAATTTAAATTTTGTATTTATTGGTGATGATGCTTTTGGTTTAGGTGTTACAATACTTCATACAGCAATAAATGTAAAACCAATAAATATATTTGTCATGTAGTTATGGCAATTTGCGTTTTATATAATTATTTACGGTAATATATAGCGATTCGTATTTAACGCATTCTTCAGTTGACAGAGAGGATATACATTTGGGCACAGCAAAGGCAGGTGATTGGAGAGCAAACTCTGTAGAGTTGCTTAAGAGGATAGTTGGCAAAATGTGTAACTCCGATTTCTCTGTCCCTTGGAAATGCGATGGGCGAATGAAACATATAACTGTGCGAAAGAGATGCCACTAGAATTTCGGGCGATTATACCGATGTTTTTTAAATAAACATAACTTCATTAAGAGTTAATCGATTTGAATTTTGAAAATTAATCCTGAAAGTATATTAAAGGAACTAGCAGATGATGTTTTTAATTTTTTAAAATAGTTTCATAACATGGTTGTAAATTAAAATAAAATTAACAAAATAAAAAAAAATCTTATTTATATTAAAAACGAAGCATTTTAGAGAAAATATTTATTCTCTATTTTCGTCTTAAAATTGGTCAAATAGTTTTCTAGGAAGTCTCTGGTAATTATTTAAAAAAAGCCACCCCTGTTTAATGCAAAATTGGAATACAACTTCGTACATGTTTTTAAATAACTTCTAAACCGTACCAGCTGGAAAAAAATTAAAGAGATCAAAAATTTTCAGAAAAAGCAAGGAATTAGAATATCTCATTTAAAATGTTAAGTGTGGTAGCACAAAAAAGTTATGGCATAAAAAATGGGGTCTATACCCCCAAAATATATCCCCCTGTATTTTATTTCGATATTTGATATTTTTATCTTGTTACGACTATAATAACTAGAGTGTGTTTCAAATTTGATCAAATTATCGTAAAAAATAAAGAAATATAGAAAGTTTGACACCCCATAACTAAAAAATAGAGCACTTTTGAGAAAATTTTTATTCATTAATTTTGTCTTAGAATTGGTCAAGGAATCCCCTGTAGAATTTCTTCGCATATATTTAGAAACACCCTGTATATTGGTGCAACTACATATTTAAAAAGAAAACCCCCTAGTAAGCCAATGGCGTAGCAAATATTTTTTTCAAAATGAATACAATATTCATAACAAATCAAGAATTCTAAACAAATATACAAAGGACCTTATCGTTTTCCTATGTGTTTTTGGGCAAACATGAAAAATAAGTTAAACCTACAAAAATTAAGTAAAATACCCCCAATATTAATTATATTTCCAATTTCTTCAATAAATATGAATTATAAATACATTCATGAGATTTTACATTATTTAAAAAAATATTTATTAACACGACAACAGCGGATTTTAAAATTCAAATTTTGACAAGTACTGTCAGATAAATTTTAATTACCTTTCATTTACGTTTAAATTGAAAGCAAATGACACTTAAAACTAATAGGGTAATAAGGCACTTTAGAACAATGGTTACTGTTACAAACAAGAAGTAATGCCCGGGCTAACAAATTCGTACGCGCTTTACAAAGGTATCTAGCGACTGACTCACTGTGACTCACACTGGATTGAAATGTTTCCCACATTGGGTGTTATTGTCATGCGCACACATTGCTTGCGTTTGTACGTTTATTTATAAAAACAGCTAAAACCGGCGCGTACACATAAAAAGAAAACCGGTACGCGCTCTTGTAATATACTGGAATGAAACATTCTAGCAAAGGAGAAATAACTTGCCGAATGTCGTAAATAGTATCTTGCCTACTTGATAGGGGGTGCTTAGAAGTGCCAGAGGGTGTCCTACAAAAATAGAAGGAATTTACAAGCCCTTTGCCGCCACCGAGGTCCCTTATCGGTTCTACTTTTTACTAATAATTATTCTGCATAATTATTCTGTATTTAATTTGGACGTTTCGTTTGAGAGGTAATAATTTCAATGTTGCCTGATTGTGCAATAAAGTCTTACGATGACCTGTAAAAGATATTTTTTTTTAATTGACGCCGTAATATTACAAATCTTATTACAACTATTAAAACTATAGCCATTGAATTTACAGTAAAAGTTTCAGAGCTCCGGGGAACTGGAAAAGTCATTTTTTATCAAATATTTTAAAAATTGGAAAAAAACGACAACTGTGTAAAAATTGTTTAATTGTAAAAAATATATTCTTAAATTATAAGTTTATTTGAATAAAATAAATACTTAAAAATTAATTTCTAATGAAGTCATAACAAATATGTACTTAATTGTATAATTTTTATACTATTAAAGTCAATAAATCATAGTAAATAAATGGCATAGGCAACCAAACTACTTTGTTTGTTAGAAACACCGAGGAAAACACCAGCATGGTTGTCTAATTGTGCAAAAATTAATTAATTTCAATTGCGATTTTTGGCGAAAGCGGTCTCCTAAAGAGCGAAATATTTTACACTATTGTATATTTATTTCTTATTTATATGTGGCATAAGTTTCATTCTTGTACAAAATGCTCCCAAAACCCGATAAGGTCCTTTAAGTTATTTACTAAGGTTTCGTGTTTCTGAAAAAAAAAGTAAAATTAGCTCTCGAATTTTACAAGAAATGTCAAATGTTGAAAATTATGACCATCATTTTGGAAGCAGATGCTAACACAAATAAAGATTTGTGCAAATTAGTTTTGATAAAAACTGATATTTATGAAACAGAGGGCACATTAAGTAAATACAAAAATCCGAATAATTGACACAACGGTCAAAATTCGACCCACGCATCAGCTTTTGTGTAGTCTAGTTACTTTATTATAATTTTGACATGATTTTGTGTTACTATGAACTTGAAGCATACAAATTCCCCAGATTTTTAGGCGGGAAATTTGAATTGACCACGATCATTTAAGCTCACCCTGTATTGCATGCCCTTTTAGCAAAAGATAGTTAAAATAAATTTAAGTCTTGAAAATCGTCGCAAAGGGCTCAAACGGTCATGTGATCTTGTAATAAAAAAATATGATTTTCCGCGTTTTCATACTGCATGCCAATGAAAAGATTTAAAGTTTGTGTCATAAAACCCCCATAAAAAAATTTGGCATGCGCCCCTCGTTGGCTCATGGGTGGAAATTTGGGAAAAGTTATGTGGAATGACATTGAAGTTTGGTGAAAATTTTAAACTTCAGTGTCATTCCACAAAACTTTTCCCAAATTTTCCACCCTTAACCCAGTAAACACAAAACGATCAGTTATACAGGGTGTCCCGTAAATGGCGGATAAGCTCTCCAGTACGATGTAGGGTACCCTTCAGGGATCCTTAGAAAAATATTAAAAAAATTCTATGAACCTTCTTTCTTGTGTTATTGACTAAAAACCAAAAGGTACATTTGGCAACATGGGTGCCAGGTTTATAATTAAAGGTGAAGGATACACCTTTACCTTTAAGAATATCTCAAACATATCTGACATATGTAACTATTTTTTTTCAAATTGACTGATGAATAGGTATTTTATATGTGTACAAAACAAGTTCAATTCAATAAAAAAAACTGAGATGAACAAAACTTTTTATATTAAAAACACAATGAATGAAATAGTAACAGAAAGTGAGGTTTTTAGTTTCACTATATCAAAGAAATCAAGGAAACTAAAATTCAGACCTGGACTTCTTGGCGGCCAAGAAACATGTCCGTTGCGACCTATCCATCTTCCCGGATATTCTGCGTCCAACCATTGCCTTACTGGCAACGCAAAATGTGGAGGAGCACCATCTAACTGTATCCACATATTTCTAATGGTAGCTAGAGGAAGACCATCGAGACGTTCTCCTAGGTCATTTATTAAAAAGTTTAAAAAGTTTTCACTATTTAATCGTTGTGGTAATATTATTGGGCCCACTAAATGATTCCCAATTATTCCAGCCCACACATTCACACTAAAACGTACTTGGTTATTTTTCACGTGCGTTAATTCCGGATTTTCAATGGCATAGTAATGGCTAATGTGTTGGTTAAAAAATCCATCTCTCGAAAAAGTGGCTTCGTCTGTCCACAAAACACGGGAAGTAAAAGTAACATCTGCTTCTATTTGTTCCAGTAACCAGTTATCAGTAATTTTCTCTAATTGGGAAGTCATTTGGTGATAGGGCTTGAACTTTGGTGAAGTGATGTGCATGATAGCCTTCACTTAGAAGGAACCTGTTAACGGAACTTTTTGATACCCCTAATTCGTTTGAAATACTCCTATTGCTGCTTCTTGGATCTGCTTCCAATGCATTGAAGATTTGTTCCTGCATGTCGGGAGTCATCACGTGTCGTGGACGACCACGATCTAGACCAGCGACTGGTGCTCTAGCATTCCGGTTTCTCCACATCTTTGGTCTACCCTCCGAATTACATTGTTATTTGGATGTCTTCTAGCAGGATACCTTTCAGCATAGACCCTCGAAGCTTCCATTGAATTATCGTGGCATTCGCCCAATATCTTCAACATATCCCTGTATTCCTGGATACTGTACATGGTTTATTTTTATTATTAAATATTAAAAAGGTAAAAAAACGGAACTAAAATAATAAGAATAACGAAAATAATACTAAATTGAACTCAAAATAACAAAAACTATAAAAACCAATAAAAATGAACAAAACAGAAACTTGAATACGTTAAAAATTGAAAAAGCACTTTAAAATTATGATATGACAAATCAATTTGTCAAAAATTGTCAGATTGTTTACAAATAATTAGTTTTTATACACTGTTGCCAGATTCGTTTTTTAGAATTATTTCAGGTATTTTTCAATTTTAAATATTTAATTGTGATGTTAATAAAGCACAATTTAAATTAAATTTAATACTAAACAATAAAAGTGACACAGATCTTTACAGGTAAAATTGCTTTTTTCGATAATTCATGATAATAACGAAGTTGAATTCTCAACTTCAACTTTTCATATCTCAGTCAATTGATCAAGAGGATTTTTTTTACAATTTTTCTGAGGATCCCTGAAGGTTCCCCAACAACGTACCGGAGAGCTTATCCGCCATTTACGGGACACCCTGTATAATTGTTTTATCACAACTAAAGAACTTTGTTACATAACAAATGTTTTGTAACTGTTACAAACAATATACTTCGATTGTGATGCATCTGTTATATAACTGATGTTACGTAAGTGTTTTATCACTAGTAAAGAACTTTGTTATATAACAAATGTTTTGTAACTATTACGTAACGTTTGTGGTGCATCTGTTATAGAACAATGTTACGTAAATGTTACAATATTGGGGAACTGCCAAGTATCAACCCGAGTAGTTCCACAATGAACTCCGGATGGCGCTGACAAGTTCTACTCAGAGTTAATGCACGATGGTTGCTTTATAAGTTTGCCATCATTCGATTACAACAACTCATGTCGTGATTTCTGCTAAATGCGGGTCATAATTAAGAGTTCCTAGTGTGGCATCCTTATGAGGACGAAATACTTGCCCATATCCCATATCTCTACAATATGGGCCGAACGAAGGGAACAAATTCGTTTTAACATCAGTCCACAATAATAGTTACATATATTTTTATATTATAGTAGGTATTAATTTATATATCATAAAAATAAAATATTGCATTAATGTTATTATTTGTTAATTGTTATGACTTATGAATCATATAGAGAACACGCGTTCTGTAAATGTTACATAACAGTTACTAACCATAAAAAAATGTTCTGTAAATGTTATGTAACAGTTACAAATCATTTAGAGAACGAGTTCTATAAATGTTATGTAACATTTATAATTGTTTGTGGTGGACATTTTATAGTTCTGGTGTAGCTCGTGTAGAGCGCCTGTGATGTAACTGTTCTTTCACAAAGAACAAAGTTTTGTAACTTCTACGTAACAATTTCATATCCGTGTTTGCTGGGAAGCCAACGAGGGCCGCATGCCAATTCTTTTATGGGGATTTTATGACATAAACTTTAATTCTTTCCATTGGCATGCATTATGAAAACGCGGAAAATCATATTTTTTATTACAAGATCACATGACCATTTGAGCCCTTTGGGACCGTGCGAATCGCATGCCTATAGTTTTCAAGACTAAACTTATTTTAACTATATTTTGCTAAAAGGGCATGCAATATTAAATCAGAGAAAAACACCAAATTTTTGTGAAAATGGAAATGCAATTTTCCATGTGATCGGAAAGCGTGCAGGGGTTTAGTACACCCGCTTTTTTTTGTTTTTATAGGGTAAATATTATATTCTCTCCTCAAAAAGGCATGCTGTATGAAATCCGAGACCAAAAACTGTCGCGAGCTCCCGGTACTAGGATTTTATTATAGTCTATAAAATTATATGGGTATTTACTTTTTACCTGTTTTTATTTATCAAACTACGTAAATATTATTTTTGAAATGAAGCATTTTTGAAAAAAATGTATCAAATAAAAGTTGTACGATTCTTGGTGACTATCTGGAAATATTACCAATGACTTTGAACAGCAAGATGAAGGTCAGGCGATAATCGCTTAACTTTTTTCAAATAGAGCAGGCAACCCATTTTTTTGCATATTATTATAGCTTGCTTTCAGAGGTTTGCGGAACATATTTTTTTAAAGTAAATAGTTTGAAAGTTACAAGGGTTTTAATTTTTAATACATAGAGTTCGTCAAAACGCTGTTTTATTTTGAAACAAGCATTTTACAGAAAAATTTTATACGATTCTTAGTGACGCACTTTTTAGAAATATTTCCATGACCTTGAACAGCAAGTTGAAGGTAAGGCGATAATCACTTAACTTTTTTTAAATAGCAAAACACTAAGTATTACATTCTCATACAGAAATACAAGATACTAGATAATTAGTATTATAGATTTAGAACTTAATATCATAAAATTCTCTTAAATCATACATGAAATTTTCTCCTAATAGGTTTTTCACCTTGGCTTTAAATTTAGATTCAGGAAGTTTTTTGTAAAAGATTCTGGTAAATGAGTTTTGCTCCAAGATACAATGGAGAAGATCTAAAAAAATCATGCTCAACACGAGGTAATAATATTTTATTTTTGTATCTTGTTTCATGGGAGTGGCTCATTGATTCATGTAAGGTGTTTTTGTTCTTATGTGTATGAATCACTAATTTTAGAAAATGCCTATACAGGGTGTCCCGAAATTAAGCGGCCAAACTTTAGGAGGCGATTCTACAACTAATTTTAAGAAAGAAACTTCCTATAAACATGTGTCCGATTTTGCTTCCTAAGGGAGCTACAGCCCTTTAACTATTGTGACTAAAACTAGGTGTTTTGTCATTTATTTGAAAACGGTTGGTAATAAAGATTTGAAATTTGGTGTGAAGACTAATACGTTTAAGATATAATTTCTCAATTTTTTTCAGATTTTTTGAAAGCTCTGAAATTTTTTGAAAGCTTTCAAAAAATCTGAAAAAAGTTGAAAAATCTTAAACGTATTAGTCTTCACACCAAATTTCAAATCTTTATTACAAACCGATTTCAAATAAATGACAAAAAACCTAGTTTTAGTCACAATATTTAAAGGGCTGTAGCTCTCTTAGAAAGCGAAATCAGACACATGTTTATAGGAAGTTTTTTTCTTAAAATTAGTTGTAGAATTGCCTCCTAAAGTTTGACCGCTAAATTTCGGGACACCCTGTATAGCTATTACAGTTAAAATTTTATGTTTTTTTAAATAAGGTCTACACAATTCTCTATAATTTTTTAACATGCATTCTTACTATTCTCTTTTGAGTTACTAAAATTTGCTTAATGTATTTGGAATTGCCCCATAAAGCAATTCCATATGAAAGAATTGGGTAAACGAAACTATAATAGGTGGTTAAAGCACCGTTTAAGTCCAAAACTGACTTCATTCTGTTTACTACAAAGTATGACTTGTTTAATTTGGCTATTATTTGTTTGCTTTGGGTTTCAAATGTTAGTGACGAGTCAATCGTGATACCCAGAAAGTTTGTTTTGGATTTTACATCAATTGGATAATCACCTATTAACAATTGGATATTATTTGCAACTCTATATTTATTATATGAAATTCAACCGCAACAGTTTTTGAAGCGTTTAGAATTAGATTATTGGCATTACACTATGTTTCAAATAAATTTATTATTTTGTTTGCCTTTGTTCTGCAATCATCAGCATCATTTCCACTAATTCCAATTGATGTATCATCTGCATAGAGGCATAATTCTTCCGTTTTTATGTAATCTGGCAAATCATTCATAAACAGAATGAACAGTATTGGGCCCGCCACGCTACCTTGAGGTACAACTAATGAGCACGGATGAACTTCAGAAAGGATCCAATCAACTTTGACTGCCATCGACTTGTTTGAGAGATAAGAGCCTACCCACTTGTTAATTGATCCTCTTAATCCCAGATTTTCTAATTTATCAATTATAAAGCTAGCTTCCAAGGTATCAAAGGCGCTACTAAGGTCAAAAAATATACTTATTATACTGTTTTATTTTTGTCCATATTCTCATATATAAATTGTGTGAGAGATCATAGCTGTCTCAGTTGAGAGACACTTTCTGAATCCATGCTGATGTGATGAGATCTTTGATTTAGAAATTCTAGTATTCTTTTAAAGACCAATTTTTCTATTTTGGAAAATGACGAAATTAATGAGATTGGCCTAAAACACTCAACACTGTCCCCATGGCCCTTTTTTAATATGGGAGTCACAATTGATTTTTTTAGAAAACTTGGAAATACTCTTTCTGTGGCGGATTTGTTTATTAATTTACTAATTACTGTGGCTAGGTAATTTGAACACTCTTTAATTATATTAATAGGAATCTTATCAAAACCTGTTGAAGGGTTATTTTTAAATGATTTTATTATATCATCAACTGGGTAAAAATACATGCTACAACCGTTGGGTGATGTGGACACCGTTGGTGTACTGGAGAGCCCAATCTGATTAAAATGATTATTATTTTGAAAGTAAACATAGGTACTTAAGAAAAATATTTCAAATAAGTTGTACGGTATGTGGCTATATAAAAAAATCAGCGTGGCGTTACCGTACTTATCTATTAACATTTTAAACTCTTGTAACTTCTAAACTATTTACTTTAGTAAAATAAAAAAATATGCTCCATAAAACTCTGGAAGCAAGCTTTAATAATACGCTATAAAAATGGGTGGTTGCTATTTAAAAAAAGTTAAGTAATTATCGATTGACCTAAAAATTATTAAATACGTAAAATATGACCTATTTTATACTTATTTTTTAGACTTAATAATTTACTTTTTGAGAAAATCGTCCTTTAGAAGTCAAGTCTTGAATGTTATTTAAACTATGCAATTATAAAACTTATGTTATTTACAAAATGTAGTTTGTAAGAAATGCTAGGCATGTTTCTTAAATTTTGAAAGTGCATTTTAACTTTAAATGCAGTTAATATCATCGTAGTTTAGGTGATACAAATTTTAAAATATGACAGAAATGCAGATTTTTATTGGTACTTTTAATCCGATTGTGTGGGGTATACTGTGGTTCTTGATTTCTTCCCCAAATTCAAGAATAAGCTCAAAGTATATGTTTACTGTCGGAGCGCGGTCCTACTTAGCCTCCCAATCCTCTTAAATGTAATAATTATTGTAAAAGAAAATGTAAAAAAATCATCTATTCTATGTAATTTGAAATGCAATAGCTCAATTTCCGAAAAAAAGTGTTGGTTCCGAAAATCCTCTTGTGCTACCTCCAAGTATGCTTTGCCCGTAACATATCCATCGAAAAAAGCACGCCCAAAAAAAAAGTGGATATTTGACCCATGCGCGTTTGTATCGCAATAGATAAACATAACCTAAAAGAACTAAAAAGTGTTATTCTATACTAATTCTTTGATTTCTGCGTGCAATTTATAAAGCCGAAAATTACGCAGGCACGGAACCACATAATAACAACTACCACTTTGTCCATTTAACCGACTATCTATTTCCTGTAATAATAAAGGTAACCATGCAGTCCAACCTCCTGTGAAACACCCTGTATATTGTAGTTTACCTATTTGATTTAATGAAAAACGACTGTTTTAAAAATTGCTGTATTTTTCTTCTCAAATCTTTAAAGATAAAATAATAATTTTTTAAATTATAATAAGAAATAACAATCACATTTGATGGAATATAAAATAGGACCCTAGAAAACTTTCCATTAAATCGACACAAATTTAATGATACAATGGTGAAAGACAAATTACAATAAGAATACTACACAAATTAAAGTACAAATACATCAAATTTTATCAATACAATTTATATTATGAAGAGTAAAACAAAATACTGAAAATAAATTATACTTAAATCAACAGATTCGGGAAGGTATGTGTTTGTTTTTGAAAATTACATAATTTATTACCAATATTAAAATGGAAAATTATAGAATGATAAAATAACACTGATGCTTTGGTTTAAATTATGTAATTTGAGTATTAAATTATTTTTTTAATATCAACTAAATAGTCCAAATTGCCTGAAATCAAAATCAAGGAATGATATATGTACTTTAAATAAATAAATATCCTACGTACTTAAAAATACATTATTTCGTGGGCTAGCAAGCAAAAGACCTTAAAATTATGCAACTAATTTATAAAACCACATTTTCGAATGCTATCAACCTTTAAAATTGAAATCACGAAAATCCAATTTTTTACTACTTGCTTTCTTGCTAGCCCACGATTTGAAAAATAATGCATTTTTTCAATTGATAATTGAAGATAATTAATAAACAAATACCAATGACCTGGAAGCTTACCATGTGAATGCACTTTTAAGCAAATGTTTATTTTGTAATAAATCTAATCTTACTGTAGCTAATAATCGTGTTAGCACAGAGTACAGTCTCTTTCATACTATAATATCTGAGAAATTACGAAATAACTCCAAATTGTAGAAGATCCCAAAGGATCCTCAGACAAATAATTATTTCATTTGTCAGGTATGATATAAATATTGATGCAGGAACTTCAAGGTTTTAATTAGGTATCGCTTTTAAGTCATTGTTGTTGTAAGTATATCAGAACAAATTATAATTTAAAACTAAATTTTCTTATCTCTTATTTTCTGTAGTATTGGAATAACATTATATAAATATATAAACACACCGATTCCCTAAATACTTAACAAATTATAGAAAAAAATAACACCTTTAAACTAAACACTTTAGTTATAAATCATTTTAACACTGATTGCAAAATTTTTAACATTCCCCCAAATTGAAAGTATTTGCAATACATTGTACCTAATATGTTTTAAATAAGTTTCAATCTTTCGTTACTTTTGCAGCCTTTTTTTTACAGAGCCTTTTATGATAGCTCTGTGCAAATGAATTAACAATTGAGATTATGAAATACAAAATCATGGCAAAGACAAATTTTTCAAAAATTGATGAAATTATGCTGGAACGCTCTGGGGATGTTGTTCCACCTGATGAATGTAGTTTAGATTTTTGACTATTAAGAACACTTCTAAACGGTAATTCTAATTTCTGTCCAATCACTGGAATCACAGTCAACCAAGATAAAGCTTTCTCGATTAATGTCTCATTAAACGCAATTATCACAAAAAGTTTCTGAATGTGCATTTTAATGATTGCTTTCCCTATAAGAGTAGCTCCAAAGAAAGTCCAAAATGGCACCAAAAAGTGTCCACATGTGATTCCGGCTAAATCAAATAATGGATTTGGAATCTATTGAAAAAAAAACATAGGAGTATAATTTGGGGTAAAATAGATAATAATGTTTTAAAACTTACACTAGCACATGCAAGAATTCCAAAAAAGCCTACTTTCTGCACCAACTGTTCCACAAACAATTTTCCTTTTTCTATTAAAGTAAGATCTTCTTTTCTTTTCTTCTGTAATTCTTCAAACTCTGCCAAATCATCATCTTCATCCTCTGGATCGATTCTGTAAAAATTTTCACATAAGCACAATGTTATTAAGAACTTGTTACTACAGACTACAACAAGTACGTAACTTGTTGAGAAAATGTTGTTATAAATGTCGTTTCAATTTTTTTAAATTTTTTAACTGTTTTGAGTTGAAGAATAAAATAAGAATTGTATTTTCAGGATTCAAATTTATAGAAATGTAGTTATGGAAAAAAATATTAAATTTCTTCTCTTTTAATGGCAAAGAGTTTATTTTACAAATAATTATTACTTACCCTGATAAACGAGCGGCTCTCGCCATAAAATATGGAGGCAATTCTCCAAGAGCAGTTCCAGCACCCCAACACATTGCTTCTAATCGAACTTTTGACATTATTGAAAAAATAGTTATGAGAGCAGAATTTCCTTTTTCTTGAGGACACACAATTCTGAAAATTTAAAAAATATTGTGAAACTAAAAATATATTTTGAAAGGGGAATATTCGCGACGATAATCACGTTTTTCGAGTCTCAAGATACGAAATGTAAATTTCTAGAGATTATAAATATTTTTAAAACACATCGATGGTTTCATGAAAGAAGGGTCTATGAGCCAAATTCAAAATTTATTTAACATATTGAAATGGTGATATTTAAACTTAGTACATTGGTTATTGGTATTCAATGTTCAAAGTTTATAAGTAAAATGATTTTCCAGAAAATGGTTCATATGCCCATTTTCCATGAAACCCTCTTTTAAAATTAAACTATCTTTAAGGAATTTTCCTAGAAAATTTGAAGTTTTCAAGTTTTTCAGGTACAAAAAAATGTTTTTGGCGGTTAAGGGTAACTGATTAGAAATTTTTCGTCGATTTTTGATTATCATTTATTTGGGGAGTAGATCTTTTATAAATTTAAAAAAGTTTTTGATTTGTTCATATACAGAGTCTCAGCACTAGCACTGCAAGGGAATAACATTACTCTAAAAAGAAGACAGGATATCAATATACAATACTTTTAGGCGCACATTCTAAAATATATTATACTTAGAGCGGATTGCATCATTGCTATTTAAAATTTAAGGAACACTTTAATTCAAAATTTGACAGAAACTCAATGGAAAATCTGTCACGTAAAAATTCCAAGTGTTCCCTAAGGTTTAAGGATTAGAGGTGCAAACGGCCCTTATACCTAGAAATTTAAGTCATTAGAAAGCCTGTAAAAAATGCTTTCAACTCATTGGTCTGGTTCCCATTGATAATCACCATCCTGCTCTTATTATCTTATGTCAACTCAATCCCTCCTTCCTTGAATCAGCGGATGAAATCTTGGTTTATAACTTTTTAACAGGCGACTTCGAGCAGCTTAATATGTTTTATGATCAAATTGATTGGCATGTTGTATTGGATCATGTAAATATCAATGAAGTAATTGACTCCTTTTATAGTACGGTTTGGATGGATACTGATGTATTTACTCCTAAATCTCTAAAGCAATATGGTAAGACTGACTCCTATCCAACATGAGTCAATAAAAAGACCAAGTCTTTGATTAAATCTAAGAAGGTACCCCATAGAACCTTCAAGAATAACAATTCTGTTAGTAACTATGAAGCCTTCTCTAATTTCAGAGCTTTAAGTCCTCTGTCACTGATGACCACATCAACTTCATCCAGGACACTGAAAATAAAATTATTGAGGACCCTAAATCATTTTGGAGCTATGTAAAGAATTTGTATCCCAATAAGAATTCGATTTGTTCTACCATGTTCAAAGATGACAACTCTTCTGGTAGTACTTCCCTTGATATCAGCAACATGTTTCTTGAAAATTTCAAGGGTTATTATTCGGGTAATGTGGATGGAGCTGCTACCAACAACCCAATGTCGATCATGCATTCATTTTTATGACAACAACGTAAAAATTGATCCTTTGAAAGTTGCTGATGAACTTTCCCGCCTTCCTGACAAGTTGAAAGCAGGACCAGATGGTATTGCGGCTATATTACTTAGAAGATGTTGCTCCTCTCTATGTAGCCGATTACGTTGTTGTTTCATCATTCTCTTTGGACAGCATTTTTCCCTCTTCGTGGAAGCTTCCTTCTTATGCCAGTGTATAAGTCAGGTGACAAATCACGAATTAGTAATTAACGTCCGATAGGCATAATTTCTCATATTCCTAAGTTGCTAGACAAGCTGGTTAGTCAAGTAATTTCTAATGTATTTCAAGATACCATCATTAATGAGCAGCATGGCTTCACTAAAGGAAGGAGTATGGAAACCAACTTATTTATTTATGTTAGTGAGTTACTATACGGTCTGGAAAGTGGCTAGTATCTATACGGACTTTAGCAAGGAATTCAATCGTGTGAATCAGAACCTTTTGCAATACAAACTTGAAACTCTCAGCATTGGTGATCCTTTGTCGTGGCTGAAATCATACCTCAGTGACTCCAGTGTGTATGACTGAACTCGGTGCTGTCCGAAGTAATGTCAGTTCCTAGTGGTGTTCCTCAGGGTTCTCATCTAGGTCCTATCCTTTCTTTTGTTTGTTAACGATATCAAAAGCTTCATCAAGTTTTCAAAATTCCTTTTATTTGCGGACGATTTGAAGATTTACATGGTTATCTACTCAAACTTAAGAGATGTGATGGAATAAGGTCCAAGGAATACTTCGCAAGAAGTGACGTACCCCAAGGATCAAATCTAGGGCCAGTCCTTTTTCTGATGTTTATCAACAATATTAGTGATGGCTTAAGCTCCAAGGTACTATTATACGCGAATAACATGAAAGTGTATCGTGAAGTGCTTCAAAATGATCTGAATAAAATACAGCTATGGTGCGTAAGAAATAAGGTCTCCCTTAATATTAACCAGTGCTTTACCATGACTTATACCAGAAGAAACAGTCCATTTCACTATGATTATTCAATTGATAACAACATTTTTGAATGGCGTTCTACCACTTCATCGACAACGGTACCTTTTAATCGACAAACCTTTTCTTTAACAATGACATTTCATCGACACTACTTTTTCATCGACAAGGACAAGGTAGTGTCGATGAAACATTCTTGTTGAAGAAAAGGTTTGTCGATGAAACGGTTTTCGATGAAAAGGTAATGTTCATAAAACATTTGTGTCGATGAAAAGGTAGTATCGATGAAATGGTTGTTGATGAAAAGGTAATGTCGATAAAACATCTGTGTCGATGAATTGGCCATGTCTATGAAACGTCAGTGTCGATGAAACGGTGGTGTCGATGAAACGGACTGTCGATGAAATTGCTTTCGATGAAAAGGCTATCTCAATGAAAGTGTACTTTCGATGAAACGGTATACAACCTTATTGAACATGTGGAAGAAACTAAAGACCTAGGCGTTACTTTTGATTGTTCATTATCTTTTAATAGCCATGTACATAATTTATTTCGAGATTGCTACAAAACTCTTGGCTTTATAATCCGTTCCTCAAAGTGTTTTACTAGGATTGACACTTAAAAAGCTTTACTACAGAATTTAGTTCAAATTTTCGCCACATAGGGCGAACAGCGCCATATATTAGTAGTTAAAATTGCCAATAGTGTTATGTTATTATCATAAAAGAATACTTACTCATCTGGATACGGTGGCTCGGGAAAATTAAGTGAACCACATTCATAGGCAGCGAGAGTCACTTGAGCTATGTGGGGTCCTAAATACAGAATAAATGTATGTAAACCAGTTCCTAGTCCCACTGATGAAAGTATTCCCAATCCTGTCCAATAGGCGCACCATAGAAATTGTTTATACAGTGGTGCCAGTACTGTTTGGTGTGGACCAGAGGTTTGTAAAAGTACTACTGATATTACTATAGAAAGGGTTAACATTAAAACAAGAATTTTGTACTCCAATAACCTGAAATTAAATAATATAGATCTATATAGGTACTCTTCTGAAAATATTACTTATTTCCGTAAATTTTTAAAAGTACAAATAATTCCTTTACGGAGTATTCTAAAGTACTAATTGGTCGCTTCCATAGCACTAGACCTTCTCTTTCCTCCTTTTCTTTCCGTTTACGGGTGGCTTGTTGTTTCGTATTGTTCTGTTGTTGCTGCATTTGATCACCGGTAGTGCTTCCGTTTGAAGTAAGAGGAGTGGTCGTGTTCCGTTTTGACATTTTGTAGCCTAAACGTTGTAACTGCAAATTATAACAAATTGTTAAAAATTTAACTTAATAAAATATTCATATGTATTTCGATGCAAAAAAATAAAAAATTAACTACAGAAATCAAACTAGCCTCATAATTATCCACTGGTAGTAAGAAATGTATCTTTACGGGCAATTTAAAGCACAAATAAATGGCAATAGGCTCCAGTATGAATTAACAAGCCATGTCCCATTTTCTTTCGTTACATTTCTGAAATCCAAGTTTAAGATGCGTTTTGTTGGGTCGCAAATTAATGCTGCAATTCTGTTCAAAAACAACAATCTGTACAGAAAATATCTGTAAGGTTTATTATGTGAGTTATAATGGATGGTTTCCATCGTTACCTACAGATATATCCTGTAAGAACGTAAGGATACAAACAGAATTAACGTCGATTCAGATTCTGACTTTGATTTTGTAAACCGGCGTCGGTCTTATTGGCTTTAAATAAAAAGTTGAGCGCAAAGTAAAAACTAAAATCGGGGTGCAAACTGGGCATAATTAGGGAGTTGTCTTAAGAAACACCAAGTTAAATTCGGGCAGGTTGTCAAAATCTGAGTCCGAATAGGAATCGACGTTTTTCCTGTTTATACCCTAATGGTCTACACATAATCGACACATACCCGATAGACGCATTGCACTGACGTCTTGCTATGCAAACATCGAAAGTAAGGTGGTTGGTGTTCAGTATACTTGTTTCAATGATTAAAAGGGACCAGGGTTCTCGTTTTTAGTTTTATCGCATATTAAGAAGTTCACGATTGGATTTATATTTCATTAAAACAATTATGAGAAACCTATGCACATGGGAAGTAGAAAATCCCAAATTGATACACACATCAACATTTCAACAAGAATTTTCCGTTAACGTTTGGGGTACCTTCTCGGGTACCTTAAAAGATAATTTTCTGTTTGAACCACACCATTTTCCTGGAAGATGAAATATTTCCGGTAATTCTTAATTGAGAATTTGCCACCACTGTTAGAAGATGTTCTTTTGATTAAACGAAAATGCATGGTGCGCACCAGAGCATTTCAGAATTGAAGTCCAAGAATTCCTTAACACTTGTCCAAGATTTCCATGGCTAACTAACTCTCCGGACCTTAATCCCTTGAATTTTTATTTTTGAAGGTACATAAAAGATTCAGCAAATTGCCCAAGAAAAACGAGAAATTGCAAGCTGGGTAAAAGTTTAGTATAAGGCCTACTGTCAAAAGTAAAAACTATATTCTTCTTACAAGCAGCACCCATCGTTGCTAAAAAAAAAACGGAAGGACGTTCTAAAAATATTATCGATTGAACATTTAGCTGTGATAGTTTTCTTTATTTTAAGAATTTTCGGTTTCTCTTTAACGTTTAGTAATAGGTAAATACAAGTCCAAGTGAATCGCGTTTTCAAATTAAAATTAAAAAATGGAAGTCACTTTTCTACACTAAAAGAATGACTTCCTAAACGGTAAATATAGTGGCTTACGCCTTACGCTAGTGCAAAAAACATTTTTATATATTTTTTTTGTAATGATTAATAGTCACTCGACTAAATTCTAGCGTATGAAAAAAAATTCAAGAATGTACAATAGTAATTACGCAACGAACTAGAAAGTGACGAATTTTATGCGAGTGTGAAAATAGAGTAGTATATCATACGAGCACGAAATTCACTTTCTTGCGTGTCGCGTACGACAATCACGATGATTCTGCGACCATTATTAATGCTTGGAGTATTCACAACTCAAAAGTCATAAGATAACCTGTGTTGACATTGAAATTACAGTTACATTAACCATTATAAAAAAAGAGATAAAACATGAGAGTTCCCTGTGAGTGAGCATGCAATTTGTTTTTTTGTGCTCACTCACTAACTCACAGGAACTCGGATGTTTTATCTCTCTTTTGTAATCGTTTTGTATCCGTTCCATCAATTGTAGACCACGCTTATCTCTAACATTTTTAGTTAAATGTGGTTGGTCTTAAAAAAATTGTTTGTCAAAATAAGGTTTGTACTGCACACGGGCCCATGGCACAGGGGCTTGGCCCATATGTAGATTTTTTCCCATTTTTTCCCACTTTTACAGAACCGGGCCCCTTCAAAAAACGGGCCCTAGGCCATGGCCTTTTTGTCCTTGTGGCTAAGACAGGCCTGCAATTACTGCAGAAAAAAGCAATGCGCATAATACTTTACGTAAACAAATATACACCTATTAGTTTAATTTAAAAATGTATGTCCTGTTTGGACGCAAGGGTCGCTTAATCTTTAATTCGCGTTACTTAATTTTTCGGTCTTCAATAGACGCCGTTGCGATTAAAGATTTACTTCTTGGGGGTTATATGAGTAACAATAAACGTTAATTTTGATAATTAAGTTTATTAAAAGTATGTACAAATCGGAATGGATCGCAATGTCCACCCTGATTGAATGTTCTTAGGTTACTAAAATAAAAATGCGCCGATTGCGCTTTGCCAGGGCTCAAGTGGAATTCCACATGGCCCTGCAGATGCCCTGGTACAGCGAAAATCCCTTAAATAAGGGACAGGGCAGTGCTGGCAAAAAAAAGAAATACAAATATATAACATGAAACAAAATAAAATAAAATATAAAATAAAATTATGGTAATATTGAACATGTCCATTGAAAATAATGAGTATTAAACATATATAATGAGATACACAAGTACAATACAAGAGATGAAAATGACTTCTATGTAAATAAATAGAGATCAAAACGCAGTAACCAACATTTGTCTTTTCTTTTGGAGAGCAATATCGTGAAAATTAATCTGACAACAACTTAATTAATCTTGTATTACTTTGAAATTGTTTTTTAAATTCATATTATCAGCTAAAAATGATAAAATCTACTTTTACTCCGAAATGAAGAACCGGAAGGACATACAATAAGAGTACCTTTTCTGTAGAACATTGATCAAGGACTATTTTAGTAGTTTTAAAATTATCAAAAACCTAAAGAAACAAAAGATATGATCAAAAAAAGTTGATGACCCCGCCACATGTAACGCCCCTGAAAATATTTTTTAAACTTTTATTGGCCGAAAATGTGTATCCTTATGTGAAAAAACTATCGCCAAAATTTCAAATTAATATCTCTTGTAATATTTATTTTATTTACAAAAAACTATTTTTTTTGAAAATTTTTGAAGTGGTATAACTTTTTAAGGAAGCATTTCCGGACAATACTTTATGAATCAAAAATGCTTAATTTCAGTTCCTCTATCATCATAAAAAATTGTCACAGTTATTCCAGGACACCCTGTATAAATGATTTTAATTCAGAAAATTTTCAAGACCAAACTATTATAAATATTATTATGTTATACCGAACGGACAATTTTGAGATTAATACATATTATAGAAGTACATATGAGGAGTATTTGACAAAAAAATGGTGATTGTCCCCCTAATATAAAATATTTTTTATTTTTGAATTTTTATTTTGATTTTTTTTTTATTTTCCTGTAAACCAAAAATCATAAAAAAAATACCACTTATAAGTATTTAGCACCTCTATAATATATTTCATTCCAGGAAAATTTCCAACAACTATTACCGAGAAAATTTATTTTTTCAAAAAATCAATACTATTTTTTTTAAAGAAGACCATGTACATTTCGAACACAAAATTTGAGGAAACTTAATGTTAGTTAAAAAGGCATCTCTGAAAAAAAAAAATTAGCAAAATCGGTGCATAGGAACATTGCCCATGCTTACCCGGCTACAGCCTTTATTAATTAACAAATAATAACATCCTAAATTTTACAATCGTGTAAATTTTAATTTAAAATCTCGTTTTATAATTGTCATTTAAAGGATTATGATAAAGCTGTAATTAAATTGATTTTACTGGTTTCGCAATTTTCTAGATTTAGAACTGATTAAAATTAAATTAAAAATCATCCATATCTTCATTTACTTTAAATTAAGTTAACTTAAGGCTCTCTTTTCAGTGTATATGCAGCTGCCTTACCGACAATTATTTTTAAAAGCTAAATGTAACACACAACCAGAGCCGGATCTAGGGTAGAGCGAGTGGGGCACACGCCCAGGGTGAAAAGCAAAGGGGGGCGCGAAAAAACACATTATTTAAAAAAAAATGTTTACAACTTGGATAGGTCGAGTTTTATTTCTAAAATACCATCTTTTGATATAAAATATTTAGTTAAGTCCTGCTATAATTCAAAGAAGTATCTATAAACAGATCTTGCAATTACATGGATACAATTTGTATTATAGATGTTTTTCAAAAAACCTAGTGGTGAGGAATATAAAAAAAATAAAGAGATTAAGGCCCAGTTGCACCACTTCGGCGTAAATTTTTACTTAGCTAAGTAAATCTTAAATTTAAGACAAGCTCAAAAAATATTTTTATTGTACGAGTTAGGCTTAAGAAATTCTTAACTAAGTTTAACTTACATTTTAAGGAAGCTGGCAAAAGTGTAAAATTTAGTTATTTTACTTCAGTTTTGTTGGTACTTATTAAATATTAAAGGTCCGAGGTCCGGCTGTTTGTATTTATGAGTTCCAAGTGCGTTTCATAACCTCGTTTAATTTGCATTGTTTTTTTTTAGTGGAAAATAAAAGACAGAGATCCTCAAATTTTACACCTGACGAAAAAAGACTTATTCAATTAGTGGCCAAAAACGCACATATTAATGAAAATAAAATAACAGACTCTGTTAATTGGAAAGAAAAGGAAACAACATAGAAAAACGTAGCAGATGACTTCCTGCAAGAAGTCCTTCGGGAGTCTATCGGTTCTCAGATTCGTTAGAAAATTTTTACCAAAATAAAAAAAAATATGAGGAAAGATATGGCCGAAGAAAGCCAGCAAATTTTAAAAACAGGTGGAGGGCCTCCACCTCAAAAAAAGCAAAATACTGATACTCAGGAACACCTTCTTTAAATTATGAACGAAAAAACCGTATCAGGATTAGATATTGTCTTGAAATGCCTACATTAATATTTTCTATGACTTCCAAATCATCCTCAATTACATCATAATCGAAAATATTCATTTTATTTTTAAATTTTCTTCAAAACTAACCACAATATTCACAACTAACAAAGCTTTTTAGGTTAAGTTCCACAGTAAGCCCAGGATCTTGGAGGCTTAAATTTGAGAAGAGTATGAGGTTTTAAGCTGGACTTAAACATACAGTGCAAACAAATATCTGTCACTTAAGAGGATAAGCGGCAAATTTGAGCGCTTGATTTTGAAATTCGCTTGATATTTGTGGTTTTGGTCATAATTTTTTTCGAGAGGAGCTTTTTTAAAATTTTTTTTGGTATATAGAAGAATCTTGTAGCTATCAATTTCTTCATTTTTTGTTTTGTAAGTCAAACCAAATAATCACACGGCAGTAGTAAAACGGGCTCTTTATAAAAAAACCTACGCTTAGCGGCGTTTACAATACAGATTTAAGCTTAAAGCAATCGTTAATAACATAATCCAAGTTGGCATATTCCTAGAGAAATAAAAGACAATGATAATAACCCCTATTCCAAAAGTCAACAATACTAATAAAATAGAAGAACATAGACCTATCAACGTACTACCGTTATGTGAGAAGATCACTGAAATTGCAATAAAAAATCAAATGACAGCCTTCATCTAGCAAAACAATCTATTAATAGATAACCAGTCCTGATTCAGAGTGGGTCACTCGTGTGAAACTGCAATCCAATTCCTGTTGTCAGATTGGAAGAATTTAATTAATAAGAAGAAGATAATTGCAGAAGTCTTCTTAGACCTCAAAAGAGCATTTGAAACTATGAATCGAGACCTACTGCTAATCAAGCTGGAAAAAATTGGTATTGGAAATAAAGCCCTGAACTTCTTTAATCATACTTAGCAACAGAAGGCAAGTTACCAAGGTGAATGTAGTAATCTCGGAATTGTCCGAGATTATTATTATTATTATTGATTGAACATCTACATGGGGTTCCACAAGGAACTGTACTGGGACCTCTGCTCTTCATCCTATATATTAATGAAATCAATACATGTACAAACTTTGAAGTAAATATAGGGCTTAACTTATTTGCGGATGACACAGTCCTTTATGTATGGGGGGAGTCCCATGCAGAGGTAACTATAAAGATTAACAAAAAATTAAAAGAATTACAAAAGTGGCTACAATATAATAGTTTATTTTTAAATATTGCAAAAACAAAACTGATGTATATTAGGAGCAAGGAAGAGAATCTTCCCTAAAAGGTAACAATAGATGATAAAGAACTCCAAGTAGTAGAGAGTATAAAGTATTTAGGCATAATAATAGACAATAAGCTAAACTTTCAGGAACATGCAGCATACACATTAGGCAAAGTTAGCAAAAGACTTAACTTCTTTGGAAGAATCTCTCAAAATTTAACAACTTGGACTAAAATTATTATTTATAAAACCATTATTGCACCATACTTTGACTATTGTCCGACAATTCTATACTACCTACGAAAAGAAGACTTAAACGTAATGCAAAAACAACAAAATCGAGCAATGAGATACATCCTGAAAGTAAACAGATATGCGAGAATCATCAATATGTTAAACTGCCTAGAATGGATTTCAGTGAGTCAAAATTTATACATAAACAATATGATTTTCATCTTTAAAATGGCAAATCAAATGTTATCATCTTACTTAAATAATAAATTAAAATGGGTAAACGAAATTCATGGTTACAACACGAGAAATTGCAGTAACTTTTATATAAGCAGGGTAACAACGAAATTTAATCAGGATCAGCTGCTGCATAGAGGTCTGGTAGAATTCAATGATCTACCAGAAAAAGTAAAAGAAAGTCGTAGCTTAGCCGAATTTAAAAGAAATATAAAAGAATTTGCAAAATCATCAGGTCAGATCAACTAGAAAACATGGAACAAGTTGTTACTTGGTTGAATTAATTGTTATTTTAGTGTTTTAATATAATCATTTATTACATATTTATTGTTATACCGGGTGGAAATGAAACTAGGGCCACCCCTGGCATTTCTTTATTTATGAAAATAAAAAATTAGAATTTTAGTATCTTATATGATCTAAGAAAACAAATTTTATGGATCGAATAAATCGAGGAATAAATCTTTCATTTTACTTCCGGTTTATCAGGAAATGGCACCCACTTTCTTATTTTAAATGTAACCCCCTGATTTTTTCTACGTAAAATCAAACATTGGTTTGTTTTAAGTATGTTTATGACAAAAAAAAAATTTTTTTCAAAACTTTAAGAAAAAATGTTGAATTTTTTTTTGGTAAAAAATTTGATTAAAACCTACAAAAACTATTTTTAAATAATACAATTACGTAAAATAAATTGTAATTTATAAAATTTATTTCACCGTTTTTGAGATATTATTTTTTTTAATTTTCAAGAAGGAAATATCTTTACTTTTTTAAATGGGATGATATAAGGGCCACCCCTTAATTAAATAGAGGGTTTTTTCCGGTTACTGTGGTATCCCATATGTATGTTTAAAAATAGTTTTTGTAGGTTTTACTCAATTTTTTACCAAAAAAAATTTTTTCTTAGTTTAGAAAAAAAATATTTTTTTGTCATAAACATACTTAAAATTAACCAATGTTTGATTTTACGTAGAAAAAATCAGGGGGTTATATTTAAAATAAGAAAGTGGATGTCATTTCCTGATAAACCGGAAGTAAAATTAAAAATTTATTCGATCGATAAGATTTGTTTTCTTAGATCATATAATATACTAAAATTTTAATTTTTTATTTCCATAAATAAAGAAATGCCAGGGGTGGCCCTAGTTTCATTTCCACCCGGTATATGTTAATATTTTTATTTATTTATTTTTATAGTTGTGTAATTGATTATTGTTTTGTTATATTTATGAATATGTACTATGTACATTTAAATAAATTACTTACTTATTTTAAAACTGTTTGAAATAATTACTACGTTTCCCTCGGGGATTGAATCGGGTTTGAATTCTGAATTCTACTTCAAAACTCGATGGAAACTCACAAAAAATCGTATCGATATCGTACTCGGCCTCAAGGTCGATACTGCTTTTTCTGGGATCGTATCTAGCTTTGAGCTGAACAATACCTTATGGAAACGCTTTGGAGACTCGAATTTGGCCTGGATCATGCGCTATACGCGCATGACATATACATAACCTTAAATATTTACCATGTCGAGAACCTTTTGGGTCGAAAATGAAACCATAGCAATGCTAGAAATATTTAGGGAACATGGAATAATAAAACTACTTGAAGGCAAGAGGTATAAGTCTGCAGAAATATATAAAAAAGTCTATGAAGAAATGCTGCAAAAAGGGATTGAAACGAAATCTGCCGATCAAATAAAAACAAAGTGGAAATCTCTTAAATCAGCATATAATAGTGCAAAAAAAAACAATTCCCTTAGTGGTTCACAAAGGTTGGAGCCAGATTATTTTAATCTGTTAGATGAAATTCTGGGTACTAGGCCATCTAGTAATGTAGAGGGAATAGATTCTTCTGAAATTCCTTTAATTGTACAAGTTGAAGAGTCGATTTCTCAAACAGAGTTCGAAGAATTCTTAGCCAGCCCCAGCCCCTCAAAAAGTAGTGTTACCAGCCCTGGTTCTAGTGTAAGTGCTGTTGCTGATTGAACTTTACGAGGAAAGAAAAGAAGCAGGGAAAATGAGGACAACGAGTTTTTTGAAAAGCAGAATACGTTTTTGGAGAGGTTTTTTGAATTCCAAAGGGAGTCTGACGATAAGGCTGCGGCAATTAGGAACCAGGAGCTAAAGACAATTATGGACGGTTTTAATTCAGCATTGGCAACACTTTTAAGGTAAGTTAAAATAGTTTACATAATTTAATTTTATAAGTATGCCCTATAATACAATTCAATATGCTATATAATAATTAATTATTTTAGAACTCCACCAACACCAACATTTATGCCACATGTAGTACCCCAGATGCCTACTCCTTCAAAGTACTGTGGGCCAATGAGCATGCCATCAGGTACTTTGGGTCATTATTTTGACTACCCAACTTACATGACAGGCCCCTATGCAGGGCCCCCTAGTGCACCTAGTGGAGAAAACACCAAGCCACAAGAGGAAACTCGCAATACAAAAAAACAAAACTAAATTTGTAATATATTTTAATTAGGTATTTTGATAATACTCAGGGAAATGATATCTTTTATAGTAATTAAAATAAAATAACTAAAAAATAATTGTTCAACTTAAATTATTAAAATATTACAGCCGAGATGACCTCAAGGGAAATTTTTACATAAACAATTTTAAAGAATTTCTTATTGTAGCACCTTCTAACTGGTCGAAATCTCTTCCTATATTTCTAGGAGGTTGTGGAAAATTAATATTTGCATCTTCAACAAATTGCAGCCAGTTTGCATTAAAATTTCCTTTTTTACTTTCTACAATGTTATGTAGAATTACACAAGCAGTTACCACCTTTGCAACAAATTTATGATTTATGTCTATTCTTTTAAGTAAACATCTAAATCGTGCCTTTAACCTTCCAAACGTATTTTCCACAACTACTCTTCCTCTGCTATGGTATACGTTAAAGGACTCTTCCTCGACTGATAAATTACCTTTATAACCTTTCAACAGCCAAGGTAGCAGCGGATAAGCAGGATCTCCTATCCTAATATTAAAAATGGTATTTCGGTTCCATTTATATATTTACATCCTTTTGGTATTAATGTCTCTGCATTTTGATACAGTTTTGAATCTTTCAAAACGGCTGCATCATGGGTACATCCCGGATGTTGGCAAGTTATATGTATATCGAAATCTAAAACAAAATTAGAATTATTTCATTGTTTATGTTTAGTGTTATTCCATACCTATATAAATCATCCACTACCGCAAGCATATTGAATGAAGGCCAACCTTTTCGGTTCACAAAATCACGGAAACCTTCTTTAGGGGGAAGAATGGGGATATGTATCTATAGCTCCCATCACATTGGGGAAACCACAAATATTTTCAAAACGTAGGGATATATCACTTGCTTCATCTTCCTTCGGTAATGATAAATATTCCGTTTTAAATTCTTCAATTAAAGCGTTGCAAAAAGCATATATGTATTTATGGACTACGCTTTTGTGAGTACCAAACTGATTTGCGACCAACTCTGCACAAGAAGCAAGTTTGTATAATGCGGTTGCAATTTTCTTTTCTACCGATGCAGGTGTTCTTACAGTGTACTCCTTACATTGTAGGTATGGTTTAGGCCGTTCACACAAAAATTCAAATGTTGACCGACTCACTCTAAAATTTTCCAGCCAATCTTCATCATTAAAATGATTTTGGACAGTTGTTTCCCTCCAATGATGACTTCTAGGTTTTATCCACCATCTATGTTTGGCTTTTTTCTTTTTAATGCTTCTTTTTCGCAAGTATAGTTTTTCTCTTAGTTGCAAATGTGACAACAAAATGAATGCCTCTTTTTGTCTTCTTCGGCGTTTTATCTTCTCATGATGTATTAAATGAATTAATACTAATGATAGATAACGGTGGCACGTCATAAGCAAAGCAACAGTATCCATGTTTACAGAAATTTTAAAGTTAAATACACGTTTAGTGCACACAACAACAAACGAGGTTATTTTTTTGTTTAATTCTTTAAATTTGACACTTGACCAAAACTCCCCCCATCGGCGGTATTGAAAGTAATTTCGATATTTTTTAAACACTTATGATGGAAACACTTCAGTATTCAAATCCCCGATATTATCAAACCCGATTCAATTCGCGATGGAAACGTAGTAAATATTTGTCTTTCAACGGCAGGAATTAGTTAAGATATTAACGAAAAAATCGTATAAATTATTTTTAAAATTTAAATTTTTTTTAAAGTTTTTGCAGTGCTCCAAAAATTTCTTAAAATTTTACCTAATTTTTGGAATGCTGCAAAAAGTTTAAAAAAAATTTTAAATTAAAAAAGAATTATACTATCTCTTCGATTATACCTTAACTTATTGCTGGCGTTGAAAGACAAATATTGTTACAAACAGTTTTAAATCTGCTGCAATTGAATAATATAAACCTGGAAAATGCATTTTCATAAAATTTTAATAAATTCTAAGGGTAGAAACCACCCCTAAATAATTTAACAAATAAGGGTTAATTATTTTAAAATTTTACTTTTGCATTTGTTTCTTAAAATAATTCGAAGTATCAAAAATTTGAGTGGCAGTTATTTTTTGTTTCTTTGTAATACACGTTTAGCAATATTACCCATATGTATATGTACTAGTACAGCGTTTCCCAAAGTATGGGTCGCGACCCGGCACCAGGTCACAGAAAAATTCTGCTGGGTCACGGCAAAAATTGTAAAAATGTTTGTGTATGAAATAAACAAACAAATAACTTGATTTCTATTAAAAAATAAAATTTGTTTTGTAAATAAATGTTTTTTTTTTCAAAGGTGGGTCGCGAAAAATTTTAAAATCTCGTACCGGGGCGCGGTCAAAAAAGTTTTGAAACGCTGTACTAGTATATTCTTCAAAAACCGAAAAAGGATTAATTTTTTTGTTTTAAATTATTCATTTAAACAATTTTAAATAACATATCAAAAAATTGAATGGCAGTAATATTAAGTTTTTTTGTAAATCGTGTTTAAAGTTCCACTATTTCTCACAGTTGATCTAGGGTTGAGTAGCGGAACTTTAAACATGATTTACAAAAACTTTTTTGATATGTTATTTAAAACTGTTTAAATAAATGACCGCGGAAGAAAAAATTTAAAAAAATTAACCCTTTTTTCTGTTATTGAAGAATGACTAATTCATGTACATAATAGGATCAACGTTGAGAAATAATGGAAGTTTAAACATGATTTACAAAAAAACAAAAAATTACTGCCTTCCAATTTTATGATATCAGGGGTATCAGGGGTTGTGCCTTGAGCTGGATCCAAAGTTTTTTACGTGAGCGGCAGCAGTGTGTGGTTGGGGTGATGCACAATCAGAGTTTAAACATGTTGGGCAGAGTATCCCCCAAGGTAGCATCCTTGGTCCAGCTCTATTTATAATATACATTAATGATCTTGCACCATTGCTTAAAGATAAGGGGACAGTTGTTCACTATGCTGACGATACTTCATGCATTATGACGGGCAATTCTTTGGAAACATTAAATGCACAAATTCAATCTAGTTGCGAGATCATGAGGTATTGGTCAGAGATGAATCAGCTTGCACTTAATTCTTCAAAGACAATTTGTGTTCCCTATTCTATTTCTAGAGGCATAGACAACTGGCCTGGTGATTTGTTAGTTGAAAGTGAGACTGAAGTAAAATTCCTAGGAGTTGTTTTTGACAACAAGTTAAGATGGGAAAAACACTGCCAAAGCTTACTAAAACCTTTAAACTATGCATGCTTCACTATAATTTGATTAGTCAGTATCCCTAAGTACACTGAAGTTGATCTACTTTGGCTACGTACAATGTCGCTTATCATACGGATTGCTTAGTTGGTGTAACTCTCCAATCTCAAATTCAATATATATCATACAAAAAAGAATTGTCAGATCAATGATGCAGGTAAACCGCCTTACCTCATGCAGGCCACTCTTTAAAGAACTTGGCCTGTTAACCTTACCTTCCTTATTTATATACAACTGCCTCCTGTTTGTAAGGGATAATTATAGTCACTTGAAATCTAAATTATCCGACTCAAATCACACCTACGTCACCAGAAATGTAGTTAACAATATAGTTGTTCCACCTTCTCATAAAACTACTACATTTCATAAAAGCTACTTATATCAAAGTATTCAACTTTTCAATTCCTTGCCGTTAAAATACAAAAGCACGAATACGAGTAGTTTTAAGAGAAAGATATATAAAGTATTAGTAGACGGCTGCTTCTATACCATTGATGAATTCTTGAGTTTTGATTGGGGAGTTCTAGTTTCTAAACTGCCTCCATAGTAAAATTTTACTTTTGTATATTTGTATATTTTTTAACATTTAAACATATTTTTTATTATATTTTTTGTAATATTATGTTGACTTATTCCATGTCTTTGTAGACCATAATGAATGAATAAAGGTTTATTATTATTATTATAATAATAGGATCAACGTTGAGAAATAACGGAACTTTAAACATGATTTACAAAAAAACAAAAAATTACTGACATCCAATTTTTTGATATGTTATTTAAAACTGTTTAAATAAATGACCACGGAAGAAAAAATTTACCCTTTTTTCTGTTATTGAAGAATGACTAATTCATGTACATAATAGGATCAACGTTGAGAAATAACGGAATTTTAAACACGATTTGCAAAAAAATAAAAAATTCCTGCCATCCAATTTTTTGATATGTTATTTAAAACTGTTTAAATAAATGACCACAGAAGAAAAAATTTAAAAAAAAATACCCCTTTTTTCTGTTATTGAAGAATGACTAATTCATGTACATAATAAGATCAACGTTGAGAAATAACGGAACTTTAAACACGATTTAGAAAAAAACAAAAAATTACTGCCATTCAATTTTTTGATACGATATTTAAAACTGTTTAAATAAATGACCAAGCAAGAAAAAATTTAAGAAAGTTAACCCTTTTTTCTGTTATTGAAGAATGACTAATTCATGTAAATAATAGGATTAACGTTGAGAAATAACGGAACTTTAAACACGATTTACAAAAAATTACTGCCGTCCACTTTTTTGATATGTTAGTTCAAAATGTTTAAATGAATAATTTAAAACAAAAAAATAAATCCTTTTTCGGTTTTTGAAGAATATACTAGACTAGTATGGGTAATATTACTAACTCACGGAACTATAAACATGTATTACAAAGAAACAAAAAATAACTGCAACTTAAATTTTTGATATGTTACTTAGAATTACTTTAAGAAACAAATGCAAAAGTAAAATTAAAAAAAAATTAACCCTTTTTTGTTAATTATGAAAGAAAAAATTCAAAAAAACAAATTTTTATATGAAAAAACAAACATCTATTGCTGGAATCTATTGTTAGTTTCACACAAGTGAAAAAATTTGGGAATTTATATGCAAAAATAAATT
Source organism: Stenus bimaculatus (assembly GCA_963971135.1). Taxonomy (NCBI): domain Eukaryota; kingdom Metazoa; phylum Arthropoda; class Insecta; order Coleoptera; family Staphylinidae; genus Stenus; species Stenus bimaculatus. The sequence goes on from OZ020181.1 coordinate 44,225,818, forward strand.
AACTTCCTCACTTCCTAATTTGTTTATTGCATTACATATTTTATTAACATTACCGGTTTAAGTAGCTAGTGCTGAACAAAGTTTTTCAAAGTTAAAGCTAATAAAAACACTTGTGTGAAACTAGCAATAGATTCCAGCAATAATTTTTTTTTCGTAAATATAAGGTTTTTATGATTTTTTTTTCTTGAATTATAACCCTCTAAGCTTAATAAGAAGAAAAAATGCAAAAACAAACGTCTTCCTCCCTAATTGGGGGTGAAAACTACCCCCAAAACAACAATATTATCAAAATAAGGGTAAGGCCCCTGTTTTTTATATTTTTTTTTCTTGTAGACTATAGCTGGCAACATTTTTTAACAAATAGCAAAAATTTGGAGAACACATATGCCTAATTATTTTTTAAATTCGAATTGAAGACGGCGATTTCAGCGCGCTCAACGACAGTAACATACTCTAATAAAAAGCAAAAAAATACCTTATTTGCAAATTTTATTGTTTATATCATTAGTTTAAGTTATTTTAAATAAAATATTGAAAAATTATTGGGTGAATATTTTTTGTAAATTACAGTCAAAATCGGTTACAACGACCGTAGGTTCACGGTCCCTTGAAAGTCGTTATAAATGGAAATGCATTTTTTTTGCAAATAATTTAGATAAAATGTATTTATATCGTTGTACCCAAGAAGACGAGCAATTGAAATTTTCGTTACCCATGCGCTGGGCGAAATCATTAGCTTTTTGTTGAAGAATTGGTCCACTGATTGGAACGTTATTTGCTCTTTGTTGTTTAAACCACTTGAATAAAGCATGCTCAATAACCTTATGTGCTGACGATCTTGATCGCTTTATTTTCAACGAATTATTATTAAAAAGATACATTATTTTATCTTTATTTTTCCATATTGTCGAAATCGTAGAATGAGATACTCCACATTCCTTCGCAATATCACCGTTAGTTTCTCCATTTTCTAGTCTCCATATTATGTGTGATTTTTCCTCGATATTAAATACTTTCCTCTTTCTTTGGGACATTATAAAACCACAGATGTACACTGTTGCTGCTCAAAATGCACTGATTTTTATGATAAAGTCAAATGTATAAGAGCAGACTACCCTAGGTCGTTATATCCAATTAAATTTTCTAATAAACCAATAAAAATGTGTTGTTATAACCGATATGTCGCTATAACCGATGTCGTTATAAGCGGTTTATTTATATACGTTTTTATATGGAGTTCCGCCGGGACCTGCAAATTTCGACGTTATGTCCGATACGTCGCATAAAGCGGTGTCGTTATAAACGATTTCTATTGTATTAAATTACAATTAAATACAACGCGCATGGCGCGCCCTACTATTCTAAAGTTATTCGCATAATAAAAGTCCAAAGACCCCTCTATTTTACAAAATTTCTTGATTACATCATTTATTTGAACAATTTTGAATAACTTATTAAAAAAATTGGAGAACACATACGGCCTAAAATTTTTATATTTGTTATTAAAGATAGTGCGTTTGGCGCGCCCTTGTATTCTTAAGTTACCTTCCTAAAAATGCCAAAGGCCCCTCTTTTTTGGGAAGTTTCTTGTTTACATCATTTATTTGAACAATTTTGAACAACTAATTAAACACATTGGAGAACACATACGGGCCATAATTTTTAAATTTGTAAATAAATTTTTAATGTTTAAATAGCTAATTTGAGTAGTTCTGAAAAACATTAAAAATGTTTGGAAAGGATTTACAGATTCTTGTTATCAAATCTGGATTAAACGCAACAAAATCTATTCTGTACATATCTCACGTTTTTTCGAGGGTAACTTAAGAATACAAGTGCGCTATCTTTAATAACAAATATAAAAATTTTAGGCCGTATGTGTTCTCCAATTTTTTTAATTAGTTGTTCAAAATTGTTTAAATAAATGATGTATATAAAAAAATTTGCAAAAAAGAGGGGCCTTTGGCATTTTTTCGAGGGTAACTTAAGAATACAAGTGCGCGCCAAACGCACTATCTTTAATAACAAATATAAAAATTTTAGGCCGTATGTGTTCTCCAATTTTTTTAATTAGTTGTTCAAAATTGTTTAAATAAATGATGTATATAAAAAAATTTGCAAAAAAGAGGGGCCTTTGGCATTTTTTCGAGGGTAACTTAAGAATACAAGTGCGCGCCAAACGCACTATCTTTAATAACAAATATAAAAATTTTAGGCCGTATGTGTTCTCCAATTTTTTTAATTAGTTGTTCAAAATTGTTTAAATAAATGATGTATATAAAAAAATTTGCAAAAAAGAGGGGCCTTTGGCATTTTTTCGAGGGTAACTTAAGAATACAAGTGCGCGCCAAACGCACTATCTTTAATAACAAATATAAAAATTTTAGGCCGTATGTGTTCTCCAATTTTTTTAATTAGTTGTTCAAAATTGTTTAAATAAATGATGTATATAAAAAAATTTGCAAAAAAGAGGGGCCTTTGGCATTTTTTCGAGGGTAACTTAAGAATACAAGTGTGCGCCAAACGCACTATCTTTAATAACAAATATAAAAATTTTAGGCCGTATGTGTTCTCCAATTTTTTTAATTAGTTATTCAAAATTGTTCAAATAAATGATGTAAACAAGAAATTTTGCAAAAAAGAGAGGCCTTTGGACTTTTATTATGCGGATAACTTTAGAATAGTAGGGCGCGTCATGCGCGTTGTATATAATTGCAATTTAATAATTTACAAAAAATATTCGCCCAATAATTTTTCAATATTTTATTTAAAATAACTTAAACTAATGATATAAATAATAAAATTTGCAAATAAGGTATTTTTTTGCTTTTTATTCGAGTATGTTACTGTCGTTGTGCGTGCTGAAATCGCCGTCTTCAATTCGAATTTAAAAAATAATTAGGCATATGTGTTCTCCAAATTGTTGCTATTTGTTAAAAAATGTTGCCAGCTATAGTCTACAAGAAAAAAAAATATAAAAAACAGGGGCCTTACCCTTATTTTGATAATATTGTTGTTTTGGGGGTAGTTTTCACCCCCAATTAGGAAGGAAAACGTTTGTTTTTGCATTTTTCCTTCTTATTAAGCTTAGAGGGTTATAATTCAAGAAAAAAAATTCATAAAAACCTTATATTTACGAAAAAAAAATTATTGCTGGAATCTATTGCTAGATTCACACAAGTAATAAAAACTTATTTAAGAACATCGATGATACAACAAAGATTGGATGAATTATCAACGATGTCAATTGAGCGCAAACTTTTAAATGAAATTGATTTAAGTGATGTAATTGATAAATTTGCTATTGTACAAGCACGAAAAGGTCATATTTAGTTGTATTTTATATTTTCATAAATCATAGTTTTGTTGCAAATTTTTTTCCCTTTTATTAAAAAAAATATTTCATTTGAAAGGGCGCTCTTAAGAAATTTTGATAAGGGCGCTAACCAACCTCAAGCCGGCCCTGGTTAGACCTGAATCAAAAATTGAATGCAAATTTCCCGTATTAAATAATAGTTTTTTTGCAGATTGTTACTGTTTGACTTTTTAAGTAAAACATTAAAGAACATTTTGATCAATTTATAAATAAATTGTTTATACCTAAAACATACTAAATTGCAAGTTTTATTCTGATTAATCTCCATAAAATGCAATTATTATAGCGCAGATGCATTGGTGGGTAGTTAATAATAATTTAAAATCCAGTATACGAAGGGTTAATATAAACGAAGTTGACGTAAAAAGTAGTGCTGCGAGTTGCAGAAAAAATAAAAAGGTGCCATCGTTCAATGTGTAATAAAATAATAAGCAAAACCTATTAACTAAAAACGCTTCTAAATAAACTACTTCATACAAATTACAGTAAAACAAATTCGAATACAACAAAGCAAATGTAACTACTGAAAAACTACATCAAACTAATAAAAAAAATAAGCAAAACTCTTTTCATAAGCATTTGAAATACCAAGTCTGTTCTATTGCCAGTAGTTTTCTGCCCTCTTTTCCTGCACTCAACCTGCAGCTGCTGTTTTGTAAGCGAGGGCAGATCTTCAACGGATACCCGTTTTGGACCGGCAGAACCTGTAGGACGGCTTGTTATATTAGATATCGACACAGGGTTCTGCGATGTCCTGGATCGGACCTTTTTTCCGGCCATTCTTAAAAAAGTTTTATATCATAGTGTTAGTGAGTAACAAATAATGAACAGCCCAAGAAATTATATGTTATTTAAATTCAAATACATTCCAAGCTGTATAATTTTCAACTTTTATAAAATCCAACAATTCATAAAAGCAGTAAATTTAATAATAGGGTAGAAAGAACGTAACCTAAAAAAATTACGTTAAAATGATTTTTATGTCTAAAAAGTATGTAATGAATTTACTTTGGAAAAATATAGCCACTACACTTACTTTTATAGTCGTTTTCTTGCTTATATTATTACAAAATTACCATTGTACGATGACTTTCTATATTAAAAAATGTATTTAATTTACTCTTATTTGCTTATCACTTCACTCTCACTTCACTAATCAACTAATTTCATACCATAGAAATGTATCGAATGAAACGTCAATCATCTTAAATCATAGAGCTTGTAGACGTAAACCAAACTGAACGTCAATCACTGGAATATACAGTGTGTTCAAATTTTATTTCCTAATTCACTTAACTACCAGTAAATGGCGACATTTAAAAACATCGTATCGTGCTTAACGAATCCATAGTTCATCTTACGATGTTCTTATTTATTTATTTTTTTTAAGTTTCACTTTTTGGTTGTGTTGAAAACGTTCTAAAATAGGCAACATTTATGCTCAAATTTCAACATTATTATGAAACTATTTTAAAAAATTAAAAACATCATTTGGTAGTCTCTTTAATTTACCTTCAGGATTAATTTACTAAATTTAATTTATTAAATATTAATTAAGTTATGTTTATTTTAAAACGCCAGTGTAATCGTAAGAAATTAGAATTTAGAAGTTAAACCTTTGGCATTTTGTGATATTTATTTGTTGTTAATCTATGTATTTTCCTTGTAATTGGAGAATCTCTCTGTTTGGAATAAAGCCTATTTATTTATCTCTTTCGCGCAGTTATATGTTTCATAAACACATCGCATTTCCAAGGCACAGAGAAATCGGAGTTACACATTTTGCCGACTATCCTCCCAGTAAACCAATTTGTAACTTATATATAAAATACACATAGATAGCTCGTAAATTCTCCTATGTAGCTAATTTAACGTAAAATATTATGTATATTTTACATATATAATATTATATTATTTTCTCTATGTAAATAATAAGTAAAATTTATAATGTGTTATTTATATAGAATTATTTACATATACAATTCATAAGTTCTTATATGTATATTTTATATGTATATAAATAATAATTTATTATTAATGTAAAATATCCCCAGTAAACCAAAAGAGGTATTATTTATGTAAAATATATATAACACATGTAAGAAAATATATGTAAAATCTAGAGAGAAATTAGGGATAAATCATGTCAGGATGTCAGCCATATTTGGGGATAGGTTATTATGTGTAAATTATGTAAATTTTTATATTTAAAATATATATCAGATATAAGTAAATAAAAACAAAAAATATAATTTTTTTGCTTGGACGGTACAATGTAGTAATTAGCTGCTACCAGGCCATTTCTAGTAAATAATCACAAGTATGATACATTAATATTATCTTAACTTAAACCATGTTAAACTTAAAGTGGGATTGCGGGATTCGAACCCACGCCGTTGCAGTCGCAAATTGTCGAATCAAGCCACCTAACCGTTCGACCATCGAGGCTTCATGAAACGAAGACACAAAAACATTGTTTTAAAGCAATTCTACATATATTATTTTAATACAAATAAAAAAAAATTAAATATAAATTAGTGAAGTTAAAAATAGTTCAATTAAATATGAAAATTAAGTAGTTAAAATTATTTATAACAAAATAAATAAATTTTATAACTCAACTTTTTTTCTAATAATGTCGGTGTTGAATTTCTTTGGTAAGCGCAATTTTGCAGTATATTTTGCTTTTATTATTTTATGCATAATATCCTTGGCCAGAATTTTTATATATTATTTTCATAAATATATTGAATATTCATAAATATAAATTAGTCAAGTTAAAAAAAGTTATAACAAAATAAACAATGAATTTTAACCCTTCTCGCATAATTTAAAAAAAAAATAAGAAAAAATTCTAAACTTTAAAAATATTCAAAATAAAGACATTAAATATAAAAATTAAGTAGTTAAAATTATTTATAACAAAATAAATAAATTCTAACCCAACTTCCATACATTTTTCTAATAATTTATTTTATTTTATATTTTATGTATGAATTATTTACATAAAGAATATATGTAAATAATTTATGTAGGTATATTTTACATTAAATGTCTAATGTAAATAACACAGGCGATATTTTACATTAATAATAAATTATTATTTATATATAAAATATACAGTATACGAACTTATGAATTGTATATGTAAATAATTCTATATAAATAACACATTATAAATTTTACTTATTATTAACATAGAGAAAATAATATAATATTATATATGTAAAATATACATATATTTTACGTTAAATTAGCTACATAGGAGAATTTACGAGCTATCTATGTGTATTTTATATATAAGTTACAAATTGGTTTACTGGGTCGCCTGTGTTATTTACATTAGACATTTAATGTAAAATATACCTACATAAATTATTTACATATATTCTTTATGTAAATAATTCAATTTAATATCTTTATTTTGAATATTTTTAAAGTTTAGAATTTTTTCTTAATTTTTTTTATAATTTATGCGAGAAGGGTTAAAATTCATTGTTTATTTTGTTATAACTTTTTTTAACTTGACTAATTTATATTTATGAATATTCAATATACATATTTATGAAAATAATATATAAAAATTCTGGCCAAGTATATTATGCATAAAATAATAAAAGGAAAATATACTGCAAAATTGCGCTTACCAAAGAAATCCAACATTCAACACCGACATCATTAGAAAAAATTTGAGTTATAATTTATAATTTATTTTGTTAAAAATAATTTTAACTACTTACTTAATTTTTATATATAATTGAACTTCTTTTAACTTCACTAATTTATTTTTAATTTTTTTTATTTGTATTAAAACAAATATAATATATGTGGAATTGCTTTAAAACAATTTTTTGTGTCTTCATTTCATGAAGCCTCGATGGTCGAACGGTTAGGTGGCTTGATTCGACAATTGGCGACTGCAACGGCGTGGGTTCGAATCCCGCAAATCGCACTTTAAGTTTAACATTAATGTATTATACTTGTGATTACTTACTAGAAATGGCCTGGTAGCAGCTAATTACTACATTGTACCGTCCAAGCAAAAAAATGATATTTTTTGTTTTTATTTACTTATATCTGATATATATTTTATATATAAAAATTTACATAATTTACACATAATAACCTATCCCCAAATATGGCTGACATCCTGACATGATTTATCCCTAATTTCTCTCTAGATTTTACATAAATTTTCTTACATGTTATATACATATGTATAGTATACAACGATCAATGCGGGAAAGAAAAAATTAACCCACCAGGCAGCAGAGCTATTTAACTCCTTACCCTTACCGAGTTCAGTGAAGTGCTCAAAGAACATAAGTGTCTTTAAAATAAAAAGTCGTGAACACATATTAACCAAAAGGACATAGTGCAATCGAAAATAAGATTAAAGTTTATTTATAGAATGACATTTATTTATTTATCTATCTGTATTTGTATATATTTATCCCTTCAACTATTATTTTCTATGAAGGTATATAAACTGTATAAACTAGGTCTTTACAGGAACATAGAAAATGGACACAGTGCAAAACTAAGTATTAAATATTAATAACGATAAACATTTATTTGTTGAGTGATATTTATTTATTTGTTAGTATATATTTTTTTGTTTGTACATATATATTTGTACCCTTAATTATTATTGTTATCTATGTAAATAATACTCTCTGCACTTATACATACTTTTATATGTAATCGACATAACCTTTATAGGTTTTTAGATTATAATAAACTTTCTAAATAAATAAAAAAAAATAACGAAAAACTGTGTAATATAAATTAGTGTTCTAGTGCCAAGTTCGGACCCTATTTTTAAAATTACATTTATAGCACTTGCGTTATTGCGGCAAATCACCTCTTTATTAGCAATATTTATAAGCAAAATAGCTTAATAATAAAAACTTTGACAAGAAAAGTTTTAGCGGTACATGAATCCATGCTGCATTCCTTATTGTAAATTAAGGTTATGAACTTTTCAAAACTATAAAACTTTAATACTTGAGGTTTCACCACAATCATTTTTTTTTGGATTTAATACCTTTACATCATCTTCTTCATCCTCACCCTCCCATTTATTTGGCGCCACTGCTTTATAAGTGTAAAAGCCATGTAAATCCCACGATTCAATACTGGCTTCGATAGATCATTACTTTGCCACAGAGGGCCAACAGCGCCATCTATTGGTAATTAAGCACAGGCTATTAGGGCTAGTTGCTAGGTATATTTTATTATTTAATAAGCAATAGCAATGCCTAAGTTTTAAGAATTGTTGGTAAAAACGGTCATTAAACCTTAGAAGAGTAATTTATTATACTCATCTGTATCAACTTTAGGGGAGAGGGGAGTACTTATTTTTGGCCCAGGTGTGAATTATCCCTAAACAGGATATGATATACAAAAACATATTTTTTAACATCTTTATTGAAGACATTTTAATATTTAACACAAACACAAATATAATTAATTAAAATTACTGTAGCTTCTTAAAGTTTTGAGTTTGTTCTTTATTCTCTTTTTAGCTTCACGATGCTTTCTGCAAGCCATATCTTCATAAGTTTATCTAAAAATTAAAATATTTAGATAAAGATATTAGGTATGATATAGGTATGAGTGTGGAAAATGCCTTTTGTAATCGGTATAAAACTTTTTTAACATAGGTTTTATCAAAAAATGTTTCATGTATTTTAAATGGACAGTGTTATGCAAAAAGGAACCATCACAAAGACACGGTGGTAGAAACTCAAAATCGAACAAGCTTTTTAACAATAGATCAAATGTGTATTTGTCAAAATGAACAGATATTTTGTGGTTTTTAATGCAATTGTACTAGAAACTAAAGTTTTTAAGGAAAAAATTCAGTTGCTCGTTTAATATCCTCACTCGACTTGCACCTCGTTCTGCTATTTTGAACTTCTTACAAAATTGATCACTTTCTTGACTCGTTACGTAATATCCTATTGGCAATTTTAACTACTAATTTGTAATTGTTTTTAATCCGCGGTTTAGTGTTATTTAAGAGCATCTTCCTAGACACCTGCGATAAATTTTCCGATGGAGATAATAACAAGGAATAGAAAATCCATCCCACTTTTCTTATGACCAAATAACTGATAATTAATGCGAATCCCCAGAAGGCGCGCGAGTTTGGGAGAAAAAATTGTGAAAATTCTGCAGCCATAACTCAAGTTTCCCTCGTTAGATTTTCAATTTTTTTTCAGATTTATAATCTAAATTGATTAGGCTACATCCTGCCAGAGAGTTACCTTCTGCAACCTATCACAAAATTAATTAAAGTGGTCCAAAGTTAAGGTACTTTTAGATAATTATATTTTTTTTCCTTCTGGCAAAAATTAAAGAAATTACTTCTTAATCAACTACAAAAAATTTTTTACAAAAATGTTGTTCGTACTAGCTTTTATAACTGCAGAACTAAACCACTATATTTTCCGTTTAGGAAATTACTCTTAAGAATATTTGTATTTTTGTACCTTGTGTTGAAGAAACAATAAATAAACTATTCTTCATTTAAATTTAGGAATATCTTTTATCTAGTAAGATAATACTAAGACGGTAAGAAAGAGCGAAGGTGTTTTTTGTGCAGAGTTGTAATTTTGTAGGTACCTAGATGAACGAGAAAATTCAATTCCAAGACGAAACTGTAAAAGCCACTTTTCGATGGATCATACCGAAAAAAGTTATTTGCCCCCAAAGCTAATTTCGGTTTCACCTTCAAAGTGTACGAAATTCACCTGAAATGCACCAATTTTTTTCCTTACGGGTCTTACGAGAATGGACATAATCGACCTCTGTTATTTTAAAGGGCATTGCAAATTTTTCCTATAGCAAATAAAGTTTGATAAACTAGTTTATGTCTCTCTCAAAGTTCGAATTTAGGGTAAAATGCGCGAAACACAAATCGGCGCCTGTCAGATACTACAGAATTTAGTTAACATTTCTGCCTGCAGAGGGCGTCTAGAATTCTAAAATCACGAATACCTAATAACCCCATTGGTATTATACTTCTTTTTTTAACTAGGAGGAGTGACAGGGAAGGACAACTTACACTGGGTGTAATCCGAATCGAACATATGCAGCTTTGAAAGTTTACAGCGATTTTAGTGGTCCGATTGCGTATTGTGCATATGCACCAAATCAACTCGGATCGCTCGAAAATCAATGTCGCAAGTTACAATAGCTGTTAACTGTCAATTATGAGCTGCAGCAGTTGTTTTTCTGTTTTACAGGGTGAGCTAAAATGATTGTGGTCAATTCAAATTTCCCGCCCAAAAATCTGGGGAATTTGTTTGTTTCAAGTTCATAGTAACACGAAATCATGTCAAAATCAAAACAAAGTAACTAGACTTCACAAAAGCAGAGGCGTAGGTGTAATTTTTACCGATGTGTCAATACTTCAGATTTTTGAATTTCGTTATTGTGCATTCTATTTCATAAAAATTAATTTGTGTAAATCTTTGTTTTGTGTTAGCATCTGCCTTGAAAACGAAGAAAAACATTTTCAATATTTGACATTTGCTGTGAAAATAGAGATTTTGGAAAAAAATTGGTACGCCATTGGATTACTAGGAGATTTTCTTTTTAATATTTCAGTTGTACCAACCTGCGTATTTGGTTGCCTACATATCAGACCACAATCATTTTATCTCAACCTGTATTATTTTATGGTTAGCACATTTATCATATTTATTTGGATAATGGAAGCAGAAAATCAAATGTTTATGAATTTATTTATAAAAACTAAACTTTTCAGGTTATGAGCAGTTATGGTGCCATGTGCATTAACCAACAAATCGCTCAATGCGCATGTCTGACTTGACGATAGAGGTGAGGCACGATATCCATAGAGACGTTAATTTTTGACATTTTAGCGCGGGAAATTCAAATCACTCCTCCTAGTTAAAAATGAAGATTAGGTGTGTTTTATTTGCCACTTTTATCTGAATTGATCAGCTAATTTTGATCGTTTCACTTTTCCAATCCAATGTTTGGCTTTGGAATCGTAGCCTATCACGACAGCTGTATTTTGTATCTGATAATTAATAAAAGCAAATAAAACACAGCTATTATGTATTATTCAAAGCATTTTTGTCAGTTTGCAATTTTTAAATACTAAATTTTTTTAAATAACTTACTTGTTTCTTCCATGTCTATTGCGTATTGCTCTAATGCTTTAATTTTAGAGTCTTGTAAGTTCTGAGCAGGTTTCCTTTTCTTAACTTCACTTTGACTGATTACACTTTTGTTCATCCAAGAAATATAATCATTCATACTTTCAACATTTTTGGAAATATTAACAGGTATCAATTCTGGATCATCAGGTTCATTATTGCCTTAACAAACAAAAAATTTATTAAAACTAAATAAATCTTTTTAAAAATTGCAAATTTTATTCTTCTTTTTCATTAATTTTAATAAAACTAAACAAATTTAAAAAAGACAATCAACAAATTATTTATACAGGGTGTATCATAATATGTGGAACAAAATTTGCCAGTGGGTAGAGGAAACCAAAATAATGAAAAAAGTTCATAAGGGAGGTAATGCTCATTATAGGTGTTGATTAAAAAGTGATTTTTGGTAATTGTGTATATGGAAAATCAAAAAGAAAATTATAATAAAATAGTTATAAATACCTTTCTTTGTTAATATATTTCGAGAAGATTCCTCAGCTAAAATCGAGTCGAATCGAGTTGAGTCTTCAGTACATAATTTTCTTTTCTTGGAAGAACCGGTTTTGCTTAAATCAACAATTTTACTGTCCTCAGCTAAAATCGAGTCGAATCGAGTAGAGCCTTCACCTTTTTTAACATTTTTGCCTTTGGTTGTATTCAAATCCTTCCAGTGAATATTATCATCTTCGTCATAATAGACAGAACTCTTATTAGTGTTGGATTTATTATGATCAAATAGATTTTTTTTGTTCAGTCTTGTTGGTTTAATAAAATCAGATTTGTCATCATCATAGGATACTATATCTGATTGAGATTTTAAGCCAGTTTGGTTTAGAGACTCGTTTTCACTTTCTTCATCGTTTGCACTAATTTTTACTTCAGTATTAGTATTATTATTAATGGCATTTATATTGAATTTGGATTTTTCAACCTTATCGAGTTTGGGCTTTCTTTTGGATTTATCATCATTTTCAGTAATTTTATTATCACCTGAAGTTGCTTCTGGGGGTGGGTCCTCGTGTGCGTTGCCATCACCATCATCATTACAACCAAATTTTCCATATAACAATACGAAAAAATTAATTATTTCATGTTTGAGTTTATTCGATATGGAGTCTTTAAGGAATTCAACCAATTTCGATCGAAACATACGTAATAATTCCTTTCCATCAGAAATAATATCAAAAAATTCCTTAAAAGAAAAATCTGTAGAAACATATAGGTGATAAATGTGATTTTGAATGACTTTGGTTCATGTTTAATACATTTATTGACCTGGACTGCGATTCTCGAATGTATGCGACAAACTATCGCAAACCTTTTCTGTCAACATTTAATTTCTACCTTTCTCTGGGAACTGTTCGTTCACCTGCCCTAGGCTCATTCACTCGTTTTACTCGATATTTGTCACATTCGATCCCCATTTCGACATTGGAGAATATGTTTTTGAGAAAGTACTTTTGACAGAAAAAGTGTACGATAATTTGTCGCATACATTCGAGAATCACAGTCCTGTTGTCTGTTATATTTGGCTCAAACACATTTGAACGACAAATTTTTGATATCATAAAACGTTCTTACTTGGCTAATCATAAAAAAGCCATCCAAAATCACCTTATGTTTTGAAGTCATTTATTATATAGTATATAGAATTATAAATTTTACTTACTATGAAAACATCTAAAGTTGAAGTAAAAGTTTCAAATTTTTTGGATTTCTCATCAAACCTTTTAAAAAATTCTATTACGAAAATTAAGTAATTTGTGCTAGCAGTTTTCATTAAACGGTTTGCTTCTTCATCAGTTTTGTCATAGGAGGACTGTAGAATGGCTTTTATACAACTATACATTTGCTTAATTTTATACCAGTGAGTTTCCTAAAATTAAATAAGGAGTTAGTTTAAACATAAAATTAAAATATACAAAGTTTTTACTTCATCCAATTTTTTTTGAGTAGCAAGTTCCTGGAAGTAGACAAGACGTTCCAAATAATTAGCCATGGCGAATGCTGCAATAAATTTTAAAAATTTAGAAATAGAGACCCGATTAATTAATACAAGAATAGTGCAATAATTTGGTAATATTTTTGATATACAGGGTGTTTGTTAAATTATCCAAATTACAATAACTTTCCTATTTCAAACGGAACGCCTTGTATATTTTTGCATATTTTGATATTGTAACACATTTTTCTGAATACGCCAATACCTGTTTGATACATTTATCTGCTCTAATAGACAAAAAGATATTAATTTAAAAAAATGGAGGGTAAAATAGAAATCAAAGCAAGTCATGAATTTACAATTCATTAAAGCCTCGATTTCACGGTGATAGTTGGTGTGATAGTTCCTATCATGATAGGAACTATCACAAGAGCTGTCGCAGTGTAGACAACTTGAAAGTCGCTATCGTATCATATCGTATAATATGATGGCACTTTCGCGGTGACTATCATGACAGTGGTTTCATGATAGTACTAACACCATGAAAATGAAGCTTTGTTTCTCTAGAGCATAAAAGCATTACTTAACCCGAGAGTGGACATGTTCAAAGCATCAAATCGCACGTGTATACATAATCTTGCCATTTAAATTAAGGTGACGGTCATTATGACCAAAGGTGTGTCAAAAATGAAAACATTGGGAAGAGCTTTAATCAGAGTTCATTTTTGATAGGAATTTAACAGACACCCACACAGTGCAAAAAAAGCCTGATTTAACCCGGGAGTGGTCGCATGTTGCAACAAGTCGTTTTGACTGTAGAACTTTTGATGCAAGACTTTTGACCATAATACAAATGTGATATAATAGTTTAGAATTTGCTGCATCCAGCGATTTTTATTAACAATATTAAAATGGGAATGAAGACGAAAGAGAGTTTTTTGCATAAATGGTTGAAATTTGGTAGATGTGTGGAACCACTTTTCGTTTATATGCTAAAACATCTTTTTCTAGGTAGAAACAATAAAATATAAATTGGTAGCTATACCGAGGGGTGCACAAAAAACGGCCAACGATGTAGCTTATTATTTCTTATCCGATTTGAATAAGTGACATGTCAAATTAAATGGTTTGAAGAATACTACTATTAGATAATAAAAGTTTAGTTTTATTTTTAAAAACATTAGAGGAGGAGGAGGCAACTTTTCTTTTTCAAATGGCAACATATTTTTTTCGATTGAAAAAAATCATTAAACAAAAATAATCTAAATCAATTATACTAATAATTTTTTTTAATTTAATTCAATTGTTTTTTTTTTGTTCTTGAGTTTACAGTTTTTTATTTTTTAAGTTTTGTTTTTTAATTTATTATTAATAATTTTTAATTTATTAATAATTTTTTAATTTATATTAATAAATTAAAAAACAAAACTTAAAAAATTGAATGAATTAAATTTAAAAAAATAAATAATAAAAAAATTTAAAAAAAATTAATTAAAAAAAACATTATTGTTATAATTGGTTTAGATTATTTTTCTTAATGATTTTTTTCAATCGAAAAAAATATGTTGCCATTTGAAAAAGAAAAGTTGCCTCCTCCTCCTCTAATGTTTTTAAAAATAAAACTAATCCTTTATTATCTAATAGTATTCTTCAAACCATTTAATTTGACATATCATTTATTAACATCGGATACGAAATAACGAAGCTACATCGTTGGCCGTTTTTTGTGCACCCCTCTGTATATTGCCCTCTATATTCCGTCTTGTTAAACTTTTGTGCGCAAGCCTTGCTAACTAACATTTTTCAACCTGCATGTATGTACAACGGGAGTCATAGAGCTAGTATACAACAAACACGCAACTGCAATACGAACTAAATATTCCGCTTAAACTAGTGTCGCATAAGGATAGGGAAGATCGGGGATACATTGGACATTTTTAGCTTAGGAATCTATGACACCCTTGATAATAATTTAATTTCTATGAATTGCCTATCATTTTAAAGTTCATATTATAGGCTTTTAATTTTTAAGTTTGAAAGCTTTATTGTATGCTTTTATCGACGTGGAGATATAAAAAAGACCAATAGGAGCAATAGTCCAATGTATCCCCATCGGTGGGGCTACATTGGACATGCGAAAAGAATATCTTGGACTTAAAAAAATAACAGTAAATTCATTTACTGAATCTAAAAAAAAATCATAGTTATATGTATATAAAGTTTTATTACCTGTAGAATAATAATAACATAAAAAATACTCTTTCTAACGTAAGTCTATATAACTGTTTAATACTTTTGCAAAAAATGATACTTTCCTCTTCTGAAAGATGTAACATGAATTTTTTTACATATATCCTCAAATAAAATTACAAATTATCTTCAACTCTAGGATAAACGAAAGCATCGGTTCCGTTTCTCTGTAAAAAATTCACAGTGCGGGATACATTGGACTATTGTCCAATATAACCCCATACTACTATTTTTCTCAAGTTATTTATCTTATATTTACTTATCTTGAAAATATTGTAAACCCTCTCAGTTATAGCATGGGACACAAAAAAATATTTATATAAATTATTAATGGGTTAATCACTATTAACAGTATCCTTGAATTCTTACATCCAAACGTAAGGAAATAGAAATACTAGACTGATCTCTTTACTAATGAATATAACCTGCCGTTTTCAATATCACATGTTTTTATTTCATTTCATATATACTATAGAAAAACTTTTTTTATGAAAATCACAACTAAGGTGGGAAATTTCACACTGTCCAATATTACCCCGATCTCCCCTATGATATAATTTTGTTTATCTACAAACCAATGTCGCAAACAAAAGGGTGGTACTTACATTTTAACATAAATCACATATAATTTTGGTATGCAACGATGACACGCTTAAGGCTGTGTTAGACAGTCATATACAAAGTACACATTACGCAGAACCATCCTAATCGTTTCTAATACAATTTTCTTATACAAAAAAAAGACCGTCTAAGGTAGCCTGCTTTAGGTTGTTTCTATTTAACGCAACAAGTTGTGACCAACCAACCAACAAGTCACCTTAGGTTTGTCAATACATATATTGACAAGCCTAAGGTGACTTGTTGGGGATCTACTAATTACAAGATTATAAATATAACTAAATTTACATTAACAAATATTATTTAAAATAATAGTATATTATATTTATTACCTATTTATTTCGACAAGTTAATGCTTCAGTCAGCTTCAGTTGAAACAAAAATCAAAAAACAAATGAATAATTAAGGCACCCGCCACCGCCTCCTCGTAAAAATTTACAAAATGGATAATTTTAAAATTGTTTGTTTTTATTAACGATGACGTTCGTTTAAAAATGTCTATATCCTAATTATTTTTTATAAAACATACCTTTATTAAGCGAAATTCTTCAATAATAAATAAGCACCTATTTTCCAGAACTCAGGAATGTCCAGGACGCACAATTAAAGAAGGAAATGCAATAGACGTACAATTTCACGATTCGCGCTTCGCATTTGTTTTTACAAATGCACCAACCACAAACCACCGATGTGAAGTTATCACCTATTTCCGAAGATACCCGATCGTACCGCGGTGTTGCTAAACGTACTATCCTGAAAGATCTAACATAAAAATAAATATCACGTACTTTTTTATGTTGTTTTTTATTAACCCGACTAAAAGAAGTATGCCCTTTCAAACGGTACCAATTTTAAAGTCCTAACGAAGCTCATAACACCTCAATCAAAGCATCACTCATATCAAATTCGCAAGGTTGTAGAAAAAAAGAGCACGAATCTTTTTATGTTTTTTTGAGCAACTTGACTAAAAAAAGTATGCCCTTTCCAACGGTACTAATCTCAAGGTGCGGACGGAGCTAATAACAGCCCCAGAAAGCCATCACCCATTTTAGACCAGCCGAATTTTTTAAATTTGCAACTTCGTGATGCCGAATTTGATTTCTATGACATTTGTTTGTATATATAACCTATAAATTAAATTTTTTAAATGCTAACTGGAATGTTGCAGAATTTTATGTTTTATGTTGTATTTTTATTAATCTGTAAGCGAATTATCTAGGAGTCCAAAATAAAGTGCTATTATAAAAATTGCAAAAACGACACCCGCGAAATTTATAGGTTATATATACAAACAAATGTCATAGAAATCAAATTCATTGGACAAAATAATTAAACTTCTTATACTTATAATTAAAAATTGTAGTATATTATATTATTATTCCTTATTTTTTAAAATAATATTTGAAATGTTTAAAATTGAAAAAATGCAATAAATAAAAATCTATAATTTAGTTATTTTTGCCTCGTTAGGTTTGTTGGTTGGTAGCACTGTTAGAGTGAAAGAGAAACATGTCGGAGCATTCCGACCCGCTCGTTTCAAGGCCTGGAGGTAGTGCACGGTATGTACGAAATGCACGACCTTGAAACCTACCGTATGCTGCAAATGCATTCCGATTCCGGGCACTTCCGGATTGTTCCGGAAAATAATAAGTGCACCAATTGATTCTTTGGGTTCACTTTGGTAATTAAAATTTTTATTCTATCCATGTGACACAAACTGTTTTCGAGATAAAAGGCTATTACGGGAGGTCTGACTCACCCTGTATATACTGATTTATCAAAAGCCTTTGATAAAATCGACCACTCTTTACTTCTAAATAAAGTTTTCAGAGCTGGAATTCATGGTTCCCTTTTATCATGGATTACTTCTTACCTTCAAAGTCGGGAACAATTCGTCAAAATTGGAAACTTTAAGTCATCAATGATCAATGTCACTTCTGGGGTTCCTCAAGGGTCTCACCTAGGCCCATTACTATTTAACATCTACATAAATGATGCCCCCCTTAGCTTCTCTCATTCGGAACTCCTCCTTTTTGCCGATGATGCGAAGTTTCACCGTATAGTTATGTGTCAATCTGACATAGAACTGCTGTAATTTGATATTGATTCTTTTGGGTTTTGGTGAACTAAGAACAAACTTGCCTTGAATGTCGGTAAGTGCATACATGTGCGTTACTTCAAGGGGGATTAAAAATTCAATAGTGCGTATTACATTAATAGAGTTAAATTGTCTTGCAACAGCAGTCATCAGTCATCGTGACCTTGACGTTATATTCCAGCATAATCTCTCTTTTCAACTGCATATTGAAGAAATATGTAACCAGTCCATGAGGATGCTTGGATTCGTCATTAGGAACTCACGTGACTTTTCTGATATTGCTCCTTC
>OZ020181.1:50647630-50834013 GCA_963971135.1 Stenus bimaculatus
ACCAAGCTTAAATTGGGTTAAATCAAACAATCTATGATGCTCAAAAATTAGTCACTCGAATGCGGTTGGACCAAATATGAGAGATTAATCTATGAACCAAACCCGAATCAGGAATCAAAGCCAGTCCAAATCGCTTTTTGTAATTCCGCCTGAGGTGTGTACGATATTATTTGTTTGTTTTGACATCATTAGTTTCGAAACTAAACGAGATTGACAAAAATGGTAGTCTGTAAACTTAAATCTGGCGAGTAACTTTTTTTTGGGATAGGCAACAGAGTTTAAATTAATAAATAATTTTAATAATAAGGACCGATTTCACTGCTTAAGCTTCAAGCGACACTTAAACTACAAAATTAACAGATTTCCTAATATATTTCTGTCATTTTTTTAGTTTAAGTGAAGCTTTAGCTTCAACTGTGCAACTGGGCCTAAATAAAGGAAAATGAAATTGAAAGTCAAATAAATATCATGGAGAAATTAATAATGCAAATATATTGTAGATATTATAGAATGCAGTTTGTTAGCCGCAGCCCAAAGGTCCTATCCCAATTTTCCTGTATTCTATTTTTAGCACGCTGGAATTCCAAATGAAGACAACGTTTGATGCAACAGCATTGGAAGCATTAATGCTT
Organism: Stenus bimaculatus; assembly: GCA_963971135.1. NCBI lineage: Eukaryota > Metazoa > Arthropoda > Insecta > Coleoptera > Staphylinidae > Stenus > Stenus bimaculatus. The sequence goes on from OZ020181.1 coordinate 50,648,263, forward strand.
AGTATCTCACTGTAATACATAAATAATAAATTATTTTTCCAACCTAACATGACACGTAACAATCGTCTCGCTGGATTGTTAATTTCTGCCACCTTAGCCCAACATCCGTCTACAAAAAAGTAGCCTTGTCCAGACGACATCCATTTATTCGGGGGACAAATGTATTAAGTTGGGGCATAACTAGTTATCTGCCGATTTTTTCTATGGAGCAAATCGGTAAAAATTAGAAACCTTTCAGCTTTGTTGTTGTAGGAAAGCTGGTGCGGCAAAAATTTAATTTCCACACCTTGCCTAAAGTTATGAGATCGACTGATCCATCGACCTTTTCCTGATTTGTAGTCAAACTGGTAACCTTTCGCTAATAGTTCCTTCGCCGAAATGATCATTGAAATCTCGTAATAACTTCCCACCCTTTCTCGAAGTGGTACATCATAATGGAGATGTGCGTTTTATTATCTGATTTATATTGAAGGATTATACTATGAAAAATGTCAATGTACAGTGGATATTCTTTGAACATCAATAAGATATGGGTTCTATTAAATGGAAAATATCTTCCATCCATATTTTATTGAATCTGAATAATTCCATGGGACTAATGGTACAATTATATGCAAAACTGTAAGTCCTTACAGGGAATATCTGTAAGGTTTGTTATATGGGTTTTAATAAAACGGTTGTCGTAGTTAATACCTTACATATATTTCCTGTAAAAGTTTACAGGTTTGCTCAGAATCGACACATAATTCTATGCAAATCTGTAAGTCCTTACAGGAAATATCTGTAAGGTAACCATGAAACTGTCCATTGCATTCCATATATCAAACCTTACAGATTTTTCCTATAAGGACTTATAGATTTTTGCACAGAATTACACCATAAATAATCACTTATTATTATTAGGTATTTATTTATACCATAACAGAAGAAAGTTAAAAAATTATTTCTTAAATATCCTTCTTCTTTCAACAAAGCTGAGAAAGAGCCATAGTTTCTCTTATTTAAAACAGGAATAAGGAATTAACAAAGACTAGACCAGTTCATTTTGCAATTGTGTGCAAATCTGAAAGTACTAACAGGAAATATCTGTAAAGTAACCATGGAAACCGTACATTACAATCCATATGTATAACAAACCTTACAGATATTTCCTGATTCGTACAGAATTGCAGACTCATGATCTCTTTTGATTCTTATTAAAGATCGACGAATCGTTTCGGAACAGTGTAACCGCACCTCTATGAAATCTATAAGGTTTGTAATGGACGGTTTCCACGGTTACCATACCGATATTTCCTATAAGGGCTTACAGTTTTGAACAGAATTCCACCATTGATGTTCTTTTATTGAAAATACCACTTTTGCCTTTATTATTTTGTAGGGTCAAAAACTGCTGAACCATAGAAAAATTTCATAAAATACTGACGCCAACGTTTTAAGGTTTGTCGGTTGCAATTTCGATCCGTTTCATAAGTCGGTAGTAGTTAAAGACTACCTAAAAATCGTAACTAACAAGTCTAGATAGCGTGATAAATTATAAAGTGACCGAGATCAACTCTTTAGAGTTACAGACTTCCGTCTCCAGTCATCTATTCTCCATTCCATATGCTTAGGAACGTATACTTTTAATTTCGCATAAAATGATCCGTATACGAATCTTAAATTATATTCTAGAACCTAGAACGTCCTTCAAAATCACCAACTGTGTGTGGGCTTACCACTAGGAAGACGAAAATAGATCAACCAAATTACGTTGACTGAATTTTATTTCTAAAGTAATGTAAGTTGGCGTCCTAATCTTATTGTTTCTAAGTATCTTATGCCCGTTTTCACCAACGATTCCTAAAAAGTTTTAAGAGTCGTTCATGAAAACGGGCATATATGTCTTTAATAATATCTAAAAGAACCGGTAATAGATCTGACGAGCAGAAAGCTTTATTAAAATGCTGGTGAAGTTTGACCTCTGCAGTAATAATAAATAACACCGAGTCGGAATAGTTTGTCGCATGCGTCATCAAAACACCACTATTAGAAACTAATAGAATCTTAATAGGAAAAAGTATTTAAAGTATATAGTTTGCAGAATTGGTTTCCAAGGGGCTCATGCCTAAACGACCCGATAAGATGTCGTATACGACATGACAAGAACACATTCCTATTATGGAATTTTAATGACAATGATAGAAAGATGAAAGTCGTATACAACATCGTGTCACGTGGTTCCAGGGTAAGTCCTCTGGTCGTCGATTCCTGAAATCTCACATAGTGAATGTTAGACTCACCTACCTCGAGCGCATGCGTCAAAATCTCACACGTGAATCTTGATTCGCCTGGTGCTGACCACGAGAATTTGGACTCGTCGGTGAGATTTTGACGCATGCGCTTCGAAGGAGGTGAGATTGAGATTAACTGTGTGAGATTTCAGGAATCCACGTCCTGGGGGGTTATTCTTGAATCACGCGCCACTAAGTCGTCTACGATATGAGAAGGACAGCTCTTAATTATGCATTTGAATAACACGGGTACAATTATTAAATTGCATACGACGTCGTGACTAGTGCTTCAAGAATATGCCCCTTGCAAGAACACACTATTATGTTTTCATTTGCATGACAAGGATAGAATGATGGAAGTCGTATACGACATCGCTACGGGAGGTTTGAGCATATAGGTCCTGTGGTGGGATTTTGTTTCTACTGCTGATTCTAAAACTCGCCAAAACGTCATCATTTAGGCGAAGAGAACAATGAAAATAATAACGAATTTGCGGAAAATTATAACGTTTTGGCGAGTTCATAAAACTCGCCAACAAACAAAATCCGGCCTCTGATCCCTTACGACATGAAGCGAATAGGTATCATACACCACACCTTAATTAATGTTTTGATGTGTTATGTATGTTATGGTATCACTGTAAATTATTGCGATATTATAATATCAACGTTCTTTGAAAGTAGAATCGTAAAAAGCAAGAAAGTTGCGGTTGTAAGTTTACTTAAAAAACATCCATAAATAATGATTCCTTGCAAAATCGAGCAAAAGCATAAGTTTGAATAGGAAGGTAATAAATGAATGATTATGAAGAAGAGGACACCCATATGTCTGAATGGTCTGGGGCACGGTCTCTTAAGTTTAAAGTCGTGTTCGACCGTTGCCAACGATTAATTTACATCTGCCCGATGACGTACGAATAAGAATACCATGGAAGAGAATCGATTCAGACGCGTTTTTATTTATTACCCCAAGGAAGATTAATAAGGACATACAACTTGGAGCTTCAATAGGAGCGAACATTTGAGCCAAAACACGTTTCCAACAACAAAAAGCGGTTTATTTTCCTCGCCTATTAATATTTCAGGAATAAAGTTATTTTTTATTTGCCATAATTTCGAAGCAAAAGGAATGTCTCATTAAATTCCAATCAAAATCAGTCAAGTAGGTCTCGGTTAAGGCGGAGGCCGAACGGCTCAGTTTTTTCTGACCGTCTTGGCCGCATTCAATTTATTATTTGAAATCCGTACTCCTCCCCAGTATCAATCAGCGGTTATGTCATTAACTAAAACAATCCCGAAGGCGGCGAACGCATTACGGATTGACTAGTTGGAGGTTATTTCGTCCGCTCGTTTCCAAGAGGTCCATCAGGCCTCAGGCTCGCCTTAATATGTAATTTTCTAATAATATAAATATTACTTACGCTCCGCATCAATACCAGGCGATTTATTAAGGCCGTGATGGCGCCGTTTATCACCGGCCTAATCACTTTTGCGTTCATTTAACACCTTCAATGTAATTAAAGCTTTCTTATATATTCCTGATACTCTTTATTTCTACCTTGCAACGCACCAAAAACAAATTGTTCATTAGCTTCCAATCGCTTCGTTTATCACTTGTATTCAATCGAACCTTCCAAGCCGCAAAACCTCAAACCTCTGTTATTTTTCGAATAGAAATTACTGGTGTTATTAATTATCAATTTTTCTAGGAATAAATCAGGGAAAAAAATAAGGCGAGAATGATTTATCGCGATAAATTTAAACGCAGAAGGAAAAATGATTTTCCGAGGACTTCCATGAATATTAAATGAGTTTATTTAACGAGCGCCCCCCATCATCCGATCAATTACACCGAACGTCCGGGGGCTACCCCTTCGCGAAAAAATAGATTAAGATTTAATTCCGAATTCGCGCCTTTTAAAAATCACCACATTAAATCAAAGTCCCGAGTTGAAAGGGTTAGGATGGGGAGATGAAGACGTATCATCGGCTAGAGACTTAATTTCTTCTGACCGGGTTACTTAAAATATTTTAATCCTTCGGTAATTTATTCGCACCGATCCTGCCGAATTAATTGCTAACCCCATCTATTTTCCGCCTTTTTTTTACATGAATTTGCGTACGGCCCCACTTACTTCTGCATAATTTTTCAATGCAATTAAATGACTCTGATTAAATTAAAAATATTTCAATAATAAATGTGTGTATCTTATTGTGTAGTTTTTTTTCATCTTTTAAAAGGGCTCCCCCGAACGTGACCGATGAAATAAAATTCATAGCGCATTCAAGTTTATATCCTCCCTTTTATTTTTCCAACGTAAAAATCTTATAAATCATTTACGATTGTAATAAATAAGAGAAAAATGTCTTTATGGTTTTATTTCACGTATCCATTCATACAAATCGAAATTATGAGCGCGAAAGATAAGCAACCCTAAAGTAGTCTGGAGGATTATGGTAAGGTGAGGCAAAAAAGAGAGGGCGATGGTAACGTGCATGCTAATTAATTGAATATCGTGCGAGCCCAGGTGTTTTCGACGGTTCACCTCGGATCAGGTTTTTTCTTCTCTTTATGAACATGTGATTGAATATTTTCTCTCGGGGGACCTCGATGTTCTCTTTGTACCTTTCAATTGAAAATTTTACTAAAGAATTTGATTACATTATGATAACACCTTTCCTCTAAAGCATTTATAAAACTTATAATTTCTTATAATTTATATGGTATGGTCAGTCACGAGACAGACTATAGTTTAGATATTTAATGGATTTATCAAAGAAATAATTTTTATGCTTCCTTTACTTCCTAGACGGTAATTAATTTCAGTGCTTAAATCCAATTATGGTCAATAAAATAAAACGAACGTCCTCAATCAAGCATGAAGGCGATTTCAACAATACGGGCGAACCGCTACTAAATAAACAATTAATACCTAATCAACGATCAAACTAATTGGTATTGATGAGGTTTCAATTAACCCAACCTACCGCCATTACCGGTCTGAAAGCTCAAATCATCAAATACACTTAATTCCAAGGTTTTAATACTTGTACAATTAAATTTTGGTGAATTTTCTAGGGATGCATGTGTAAGTGCATTTTTCGTTTTTTTTAATTAGCGTGTTAATTAAAATTTTTATTTTAAAAAGGGATTTAAAAAGTTTCAATGATTATAATGTAGTGAAGTTTTGTGCAAATTCAAGGCACGTAATCCAGAGAATACCTAACAAATATCGAATGCAACATCGAAAACCGTACTTTACTAATTAGCCATCCTAATTAATTGAATTACAGTTCCGTTTGATTATAGAAGCGGCTCCCGGGACGCAGTTCGGGAGAGTTCGTCGCAAGAGCGAGATAAAGCGAGCACAAGCTCCTGTTGCTGAAGAAGGACGAGACTGTCACACCGGTGCTCACCAAAAACAAAAGTTACATACGTACGTCCAGAGAAAATAATTCCGTTTGTTACCCATGTCAAATATTTATTTAATAATTTATCGCGGAACGAAAATAGTTTGTCGTGGCTGGGGCGTATAAGTTATTTTAAATAACAGCGCGAGCGTGTTTGTCTAGGTTGCTGGAAATTTTAATTAATAATACTAATTGGAATCGTCGTCTAGAAAACATCGCGGTAGGGCTCTGGATGGCTGGACAGTCCGGAAAATTTGCATTCGCCGACCCCTACTTCCCCCAGAAGCCCCAACGTTTTACACCAGAAGCTGGAATTACTGAAAATTAACAATTTTATTACAATTACGCCATTTTTACTCTTAATCAACTTTTTCCACCATGCACTCATTACAAATTCTAATACGGTTTTAACTGAACCAAAAGGTGGAATAGTACATCATTTTATTGGAAGGAAAAGAAGTAAGAAAAAAATTCTTTTCCTACGAATATAACATGCTACTAATGCACGAAGTGGTATGAACAGGAACATAGACGTAAGTAACAAAACAGAGACTTGTTACAGTTCGTGAAGTGTTATCATAAAGCGTTACAGGGGGTTATCTTGAGTACTCTACATGATGTCGTATACTACATAACAAGGATAGATTCATATTTTTACAGTTAAATGACAAGGATAGAAGTATGTAACTCGTATTCGGCATCGTCCAGTGGTTGAAGAATATGTCACCAGAAGGCTATACATACTTTATTGACGTTTGAAGAAAAACCGATTTTGATGTCTATCCAAATTTTACCAATGATACAGACATATTATAAAATATTTTTGGTCCAACTATATATTTTTTTAAGTTTCCTCGCAAAAACCTTCCCTTCATTTTTGATGATTAAGTGCAAGTCAAATAGGAATTTTAGGTAATAAAATTGATCCATTCGTGAAATTTTAGTTACTAGTATTTTTGACCATTATAAACCAAAAAGTGAAGAGTCCCGAAAAATTTGGAGGCGTAAGTATGTTTTTGAGGAAGCGAGGGGGAGGAAAGTATGAAAACTAATATCAAATTGATAGAACCATTATTATTATTATTCAAATAATAGTAAACTAATACATAGAAATCAATAAACCTGTTCAGTTGATAAGAGGCACTCTTATTATTGTATTTGAATGACCAAGTTACAATGATGGAAGTGTATGTTAACTTTCAACAAACCTGATACCCAACATAATCAAGTTAAAGCAGCAAGAGAATCTATTTTCCTTTTTTATATGATTCAAATAGCAATAAACAGACACTTGACCAATACATTTCATTCCATAAGTCGTTGATCAAACAGTAAGTACCAAAACAGCACTCATACCGAACCAACTACCATATACAACTGTGACTTGGTAACAAATTGTACTCCAAACAGTGGGGTTGGATTCGACAGCAAGGTGATTTAAAGCCATTGAAAATCCCTTCAATTCCTTAAAAACATACTTGACTTTTCGTCACTTTTTGAGTTATAATTTAGAAATAGAAAAAGATATTAAAATAATCCCTTTTCTGCGAGAACGAGCACCCGAGGTGATTCCTAAAATGTCGAGGCGCTTTAAAATCAGATGAGGATAAGAGGGAAAGACATTTCCCTAAATTAATATGAAATGATATAAAAGGTACCTTTAGGAGATAATAAAAAATTTATATATAAAATATTAAGTATAGATAATAAAAGTGTAAAAAAATATACAAAAGGTTAAAATATATATAAACAAGAGCAGAAACCATCAATAATAATAAACCGAACGAACTTTCATTATAACATAAATTAAAAGACAAAGAATCATAAAAAGGGTCGTCTGTAACCCATAATAATCTGATTTTATTGGCCAATAATTGGCCGATAATGATCTTTACGAGTTCCATTTTACAACTACAAATGCAAGGCTCGTAAAATTTGGCGCCGTTTTTCTCGGCCATGTGCCCCGCGTCCAAAAAAGCGACTAAAAAATATGTTCTCGTCTTCCTAATTCCTTGTGATTGTTTATACTTAAACAATCAAGACTTGTTTAAAAGTCTCGTTTTCGTTTTATTTTTGAGGAGTATTTGTTTTTTAAAGCGAAATTGCAGATGCAAAGCAGTGGTTGCAGATTTTAATATGCGCAATGTAAATACCCAAACAATAATAAATAACAAATCTTCCAAATTGTTCGCTCTTCCGTTTCTGCATATCCCGAGGATTCGAATTTTCCAAACGAGAAACGCCTTGCATAATATTAATGAAACTTCAAAACTCATAGATGGCTCTAAGACATGTAGTTGCTTCCATCTTCCTCCAACTTTCGACGCTGTCTGTTTTAATTGATGTTATAGCCTGAGACGGTTTTATACGTACATATTAAGTAAATTAAAAAGTACCAACTTCGCTTCCTTTCCTGAAGATTGAAATTTCATATTCGTGCGTTAATTGAGGAATTTTTAGTCCAACTTTTAATCTTAAGGTAGCGGATTATCTAAATTAAATTACAATTTGGCTAAAGATTCATTAAAAGTATTAATAGACTTAATTTTAAAGTTCATAATGTGCAAGCAACAAAATTACAACCGGTGGGGAAAACTAACAATTTAAATTTTAATTAAAACGTTACCAGCTGTGGAAATTGTATACAATTATGCGGAATGGATCGCAAATAAATGACAGCATTCAATCACGTTCAATTTGAATCGTCGAAACTACCGACTTCAGAATAATTCTTTAATAATTTCATCGCAAAGGTGTTTCATTAAAATTTCCACATGCACTTCCTAAATCTTTATTAACGGTTAATGCAATTTTTATCGCAAAAATCGACACTTCATCCTGCCACCCTGTAAATTCAAATCAATTATTTACGGCTCATAACGAAAGTGGTTTTACATAAACATTCCCGCTTTTACTTTTTACCCTAATCAATAGTTTTAGCATTATTTTTATGCGAATATCTAAAAACTCCATTTTTATTAGAAAAAAAATTAAAACAAGTATAAGAAACCTTTAAGTATAACAAAAATGTAAGTCCACTACCTTTATACATTTAAAAAAAGTTAAAATCAAACTCCAAAAAAAATTCCAGTAAAATCTCTGTTGATTCCGATTTGTAAAATTCAGTAAAGTTCATAGATTTTGATTTGTGGATTAGGAGACATTTTTTTGTAACCCTAAAAAATCATACAGAAACTCTGGTTCAAAATCATACATTTTTTTTATATCTTTTAGCTCTCTTTTAGTCCCAAAACTAGAAAGTAGCGCAAAAGCTCTCGTGTACTATGAGTATGAATAGTTTTTAGTATTAAAAAACGGTTCTTCTTCTTCTTCTTGGAAAACTTATTTGGGTGTTTTCTATATAGTGTGGACAAACAGTTTGGCAACGTCCACTTATTTTTGAAACCAAAAAATTTTTAAAAATGTTTGAAATAATAGTTGTATATATGTATTACCATGACCTTGAAAAGCGGGTTGAAGATCACTTAACATTTTTAAATTGCAACTCCATTTTTCTTGCGTATTATATGGTATTATATAACTTACTTTTAAAACTTTACAGAACATATTTTCTTATTTTTTTTAACAAGTACTTTGAAAGTTACAGTGTTTTCATTTTCTAATACATATTTTGGGACTTTTTCCAGTTGAGAGGTGTTTTTGAGGACAACTCCCAACTTTTTTAAATTACAACCTCTATCGAGTTTAATATCATAATAAAGGCAATAAAAAGGGAAATAGATTTCTGAAAACCAGAAGTAAATATCATAATTATTTCAAAAGTTTTAAAGGATTTAGTATATAATTGGAAAATTATAATATTATAAAAAAATTTATAATACGGATTTTTCTTATCACTAGAGGCTTTCAAATTTTCGTCCTTCTTCGGTCTTGCAAAAATGCAGACATTTATTGATGTCCTTTTGGACATTTAGAAGCATATGTCTAGTGATGTAGGAAACTCCTCTCGTATGCGATTTTCCAATTGATTTATTGTTTCTAGGATTGCAGCTTACACCCTATTTTTTGAAACCCCCAAAACAAAAAATCAAGGGGTGTTAAATTAGGTGATCTAGGTGGCCATTCAATTTCACCTCTTCTACTTATCTAACGGTTTGGAAACGTCCGACTTAAAAGTCTCTAATCTAAAAATCTAGAAAGTCTGAAAATCTAAACTATGGAGAAGTACCATCTTGTTGAAACCATTTATTATCAATACCGCCAGGATATACTACATGGATGGTTGAAACAATTCGTTCTCTAGAATTTCGAGGTATCTATTTTCGTCCAAATTTACATTGATAAAAAATAGACCAATTACATTTTACCCTAAAATTCTGGCACATACTTTTATTTTTTGGCGTCTTTGAGTACGATCTTCTCTGCCCCTGTGTGCCTATCATTTAGGTAGAATGATTTTTCATTGGAGAAAACAAAAATCGTAAGAAAATTTCTGCATCTCATTTATTCCGAATAATTTGACAAAATTGCAGTCTTCTATCGAAGTAATCTCCAATCACTTCATGCACCAGGTCAAATTTGTATGAAAAATAATTATTTGCCTGCAAAATTCGGTGCACTGAACTTTTCGCAATTTCATGTACGTAGCCCGCTTTTGAAAAGAAATTTTCAGGATCTTCAATAAAAGACAGAAGAACCTTTTTAGCTTTTCTGGACCCATTACAAATTTTGGTCTACCATTTCTTGTCCAATTTTTACTGAGGGATTCGACAGTTGATTTTGAAATTGGAGGTCGCTGATGAAAATAATCATTAACAACGTTAATCATTTGGCTTTTCTTTGTCTCGGAAGTGAAGTCAAAAATCATCAAAAGAGTGATTGTTATCACTTCAGTAAGTTTTTGCGCCATTTCACTTTTTTTGCGTTAACAAATTTAAATTTTTTTAGAAAATAGTAAATATACATCCAATCTCCTCTTGGCACTGTAATGCTTGTAATTCTTGAAAGAGTCATGATAACGACTTCAAAATGTATTTATCTTTTTATTACCTTTAAAATCAGACCAAACTCGATGGGAGTTGCAAATTAGAACAGCTGGGATCCTCCGCCTCAGGACACCCCTAACCTAAAAAAGTCCCCAAATATCACAAATAACTATTATATTACCCTGTACATATTTACATAATTTTCAAAAAATTTTGTTCACACGTTCAAAAGTTATGCTGCCATCTCGGGACTTATTGGACACCCCGAATAAAAGTACGGCAACGTTAATTTATTTTCGAAATGAAGCATTTTTGAAAAAAATTGTTTCAAATATAAGTTGTATATTTCTTAGTGACACATCATGTAAAATATTACCATGACCTCATATGACAGATTGAAGGTCACGTGATAATCATTTAACTTTTTTAAATAGCAACCGCCCTATTTTGTATCATATTATTGTAACTTACTTCCAAAGATCCATGAAATATATTTTCTTCTTGTTTTTGAATAAATATTTTGGAAGTTGAAGGTTATTATACTTTTCTAATTCAAGAATCCTGGCAATGCCCATATATTTTCAAAATGAATTAAAAAAAATCAATTAAAAGTTGTATGAATCCTAGTAATACTTATGACCTTGAATAACAGGTTGAAGGTTATGCCAGAGTCACTTAATTTTTACAACTTTTAACTACACTCTATATTGAAAATTTAAGACCTTGTAACTTCTAAACTATTTATTCAATAAAAGTAGGAAATACACATGTATACTCTGAGAGTAAGTCACAATAATATTATGTAGCATAAGTAGACGTTGCAAACTGTTATTTCACTTTGTATGTTAATATATACGAAACGTTTCGATCTGGTTTTAGGTCATCATCAAACCTTCGTATAGTTCAATTAAAAAATTCGTCAACTATTATAGGTTTTTATCTTGTGATAAGGATAAGAATTTTTCCTCTGCGACAGGTAGTTCAGAAGGTATATTTATACTATATAAAACTAGCGCGAGCATTAAAATATGAATAGTTTAAAAATACCTTTGATACGTGTTGCATTTTTATAAAAATAGAGAGGACGGTGTATTTTTAGAACAGAGGGGTGCAAAGCGGAGTTAATGTTATATTACCTCTATTTTTATAAAGTGGAGATAAGAATGGCGTGCTTAGTATTTTTTCTTGTTAATAATCAAATTTATATATTCATTAAGAAAGAATTTTTCTCAGTTATAAATTTAGATGTTTTTCGATCCCACTTACTGATAACCAATTTATAATTCCTGTCATTCGGGCTTTGACTTTATATTATACATCCACAAATATTTATTTTTTTGGCACTCTTTCATATTCTAGCAAAAAAACAAAGCCGGAATTTAAGTATATTTTTTTTAATTTAGCAATTCATTAGGAAGAAATGTATATTTTTAAAAAGTGTTGGAGATTAGTTGAATTAGCTCGTTGAAGTGTCTTGAACATTAATAAAGTAATTTTATTAAATGTCATTATTAAGTAACAGATGGTAATGTGTCCATTCATTAGGCAGAGTCAGAGTGCACGAAGTGTGTGTCGCCGTCATGTAAATTGGATTAAACACATTTTCAAACATGAGGAAGGGCTTCTACCTAGTGCAAGGGTTACATCAGCTACTGACAAAACAAATTGTTGAAGCGTCGCTCTTTATTAAACCCAATCTTTGATTTTGCTGGAACTTTCCCACTTTGATCCGAGCGGCGTCGGTCGGCTCAGCTCCAAAGGCTCCAATCTTGCTTCAATATTGACACGATTTGATTTTACACCTGTATATTACAGCGAGCCGCCAGGAGAATAGCATGTGTGTTGTTTTTCTTCTTTAGGTGGTTGCTTTTCGGTATGATATTTACATATTTTATTGGACCAGGGACTAGGGTGTTTGCCTCACGGTGGATGAATTTCTTTTATTCGAACAAGATTTTATTGTTTCCGCTGCGAGATAAACCAATCTCCATCCGTATTCGTTTGTAAACATCGTAATTTTCAAAGGCGGCAACCGAGATAACGCCCCACTTACAAAACTACAACATCTTCCCTATATTTTTTTGAAACAAAATAAATTCTTCAATAGGCCAAACTGTTTTTTTTTTCGATTCGTATAGAGCAATTACTGTTTGAAATGTTTATCTTCTTTATATGACTATGAAACGTATTATTTATTTCGAAGTCGACCAATTTGAGTTAATAATACCCTTGTCTTGAGACGAAGGATATTTTAGTACCAACAGTAGCCAAAGAAAAAGTGTTCACGTCCGCTCATAAAATTTGACGCACGCAGAGAGTTTGATTCATAGCTTCAATCAAGATCACTCCGATTAAGTCCGTCACATTTAATCGAAAATTGTTTTACGTAAATCACTTCTTATTAGATCCATCATTTGATAATACGTCCGGCTTAATATTTGGACAGCTAAACGATTTAATGTATCAACGATAACAAATTACTGCAATTCTAGAGATTTTCTCAACGTTCGAATACACCATATGAGAATTATGTCATCAAAACTAAATCACCTTGATTTAATGTAGAGGAATTATTGTCTTTCTTAGACTATTATTGAAGATCTTGATTTTAAACCTCCATAGGAGTTTTCTAAAAAAAAGAACAAAGGCGCAAGAGAATTACCAACATCTTTATCCTATGAAAATCCTCAATTCAAATTTAGCCTTTTTTAACGTAGTTAGATAGATAAAGGAAATGTTTGTAGTATAGACCCAGATCATTTACTATAAAAATTTGTGAGCATGCAAATCTGTTTAATTTTAGATTATTTTAAGTAGTAGGGTAAGTTCTAAATGATTTTATCCAGTTTTTTCTATTTCTGTAAACCATTTTACGTTTAATTTGGTTGTTTGTGAGATTAATCTTGAGGTAATAAATCTAAGTTTCTTATTGCCTTTTGTATAAAGTTATGATATGTTAATAATTTAAAAGTAGTAAAACAAAAATAGTTACAAGGCGAACTAATATTTTCAGCTGACGCAGTGGCAATATTAAAAAAAAGCGTTCGCGCAAGTCAAGAGAGTAACAGGTATGTATATAATATGATATTCAGGTAGCATTCTCGGTGTCGGCCAGGTTAGCCTATATATCACATATATAATTGCGGGGCCGAGATGCGATCTTTGGCCATAAATTTGTAAAATAAATACGGCGATCTCGAGCTTTACGTGCAACTATGAGATGGAATGGTACGATTTGATTTTGTTTATCGTCTGCTGACGGTGTTATGTTATATTTATACTTATTATTATGCGCTTTGTTTTTAAACCAGGCCCGACTCGCTCGGTTTTATGGCTTTATTAAAAAATTCAAAAACAGAAGATTTAAAATCTACCCCACTTTGATCTTGTGAAGGTATGGGATATGCAACCAAATTCACTAGGTTTTTCTTAACTTAAACAAGAATCTAAATATTTCAACTTTCAGGTTTGTGTGAACCTGCATATAAATTTAGGTATCTCGATTGTCAAGAGAAATCAATGGGCTATAAAAATTATTTAAATTCTATAGAAGCCAATAGCGCCCACAAAAAAGGTTGGGAGAGTGAAGGCGATAGCTTCTGGGAAAGCTGCCACATTTCTCCCCGATCGCGGTAAATCACGATGCGGTCAAGTACAGGTGTTTAGATCTGTGGATAAAGATTCGGAGACAAAAATGAAACAGACAAACACGAGATACAAGGCGAGATAGTCGATTTCGACTAATGCCCGCGTCTGATCGAAAATGATTTTTTTGGCAATTATTGGTGAGGTCCGGGGCGATAATTTAGGCGCGCCGCAGGTAAGATTGTATGTGGATAAGGGTTTATCTCACGTATAAAGACATACCATTTTTATTTGATCCACAGACCAATAAATATCCAACCGAGGAAAAATTTGTAAGCGATATTCACTTCGAGAGGCTCGCGCATGTAGCGAGGCCAAAAAATAATGTCCCCGACTTTTTGATTAATGCGGTGAGATACTGAATATTGCCTTTATAATTTATGGTGGCCTCTGCGGGAAGGAAGGGGACGACTCCTAATGTGTCAAATTAATTATGGCATGGACGGAGAGTACCTGTTTTATGGTCGGGATTTATGGGTGACTATTGGAAATTTGTTGGTTCGTGTCGTATGATTAATCCCGGAGATCGGACAGCTCCAAGCCACAAGAAGCAGAATTAAAGGTATTGAGGTATTGGTGATGGTGCGGCGTGTCGTCGCACGTTCCTCGTCTCATGATCGTGTTGTAATTAAGCGTGCAAATAGAGGGGGCACATTATGTGTGGCCCGTCTCGGTGGTCAGGTAATGTAATGATGCTATTAGAAGCCGAGATTACAGGCCAATGCCGAACAATCGGACTGTCCATCATGGGCTACCGCAGAGCTACTACTCTTCACTCAACTAACACGCAAATTTTACGACTAACCACTTACCCAAACATCTTTAAATCAAATAACATATACACACATACTATAGATCGAAATCAGTATTCTCAAGTAATTCGGTGTACGAATTATAAACGCTGTTGTTACCGATCCATAGAAAAGATCGCTATATGCTACATAATCTGTCACTTAATACATCAACTTCTTCAAATTGTTGTAAACTGGTAAGAGCGACATACATAATATTCAAAATTATAGAGGAATATCCATATTATCTAACTTTGAAAGGGCTTTCAGATATCCGTGTATAATTTCTTACATCCAGCTCTGAAGAGTTATCTGTCTCCATTTCAACCTGGTCTTGTTGAAAAACGTACTACTCAAACAAATCTTTCTTGTATGACACAATTTTTGGCAAACTCAATTGATGACAGAAATCAGAATGTGATTTATACGAATTATTCAAAGGTCTTAAGATAGAAATGATCATAATATATACTCCTCACAAAATTGGCTAGATTCGGATTTAGCACAAACATGCTAAGTTTATTTTAATCCTACCTAGGCTGCAGTATACAGGGTGATTTATAATGAGATGAAACAAAATCGTAAACATATTGTACATAATATTTGGAACAATAAACTGCCAGGAATTTTTTTTTCTATCTTTCTTCCTAACAAAGTTATTTAAGTTCAAAAATAAGAAAAATCGAACTGCTTTCATATTTAAAAGATAATAATTTATTATGGTATTTCCATGGTCAAAATCATCATTTATAAAGTTCCTTCGTGTAAAATCTCCCATTGTATAAATATTTCTGGGTAGGGATTTTTCTTACTTTTGAACTTCATCTAAATATAGTAAGATGTTATAGTATAAATAAGGATCTGGGTGTGACCTTCGATTATATCCTTTAGCCAAGTTGAAAATAGTTATAGCAAAAACCTAAAGTCATTTGGGTTTGTATTTCGGAATTGTAGAGATTTTTATAATGTTGACACCTGACACCTTAAAGATGTTAGTCTTTACTTTCGTCAGATCAAGATTGGAGTATTCTGCCTTCTGCCTGGATATTGAATCCACCGTATTTAATTCACTCATTAAACATCGATTCGGCACAAAGAAAATTTTGGAGTTTTTAGCAGAGTCGATAATGTCTTTCCGGATAGCGGTTTTCTAATTTTCATGTTTTGAATCCGTTTTCAATTCGAATCTCTGCACATTCAACGTACAAAGATATCTATATATTTTCTTTTTAAATTGTTAAATTATTCAATTATTTGCTCTAATATTCATTCCAATTTCTATTTTAAAGTAAAGTACAAAACTTTAATTTGTGGTTCTAATTTTTATTCTCCCTTTACCTTGATAATCACACAACAGGCAAGATTTGGATATTTCATTCGTCAAAGCGTCGAGACTCATCGGTTTGTGGTTAACTGCTTATAGATGGATTAATGTTATAGTTAGACCAATAATAAAAACTTTATATATATAGTTTTGGTTGCACACTTTTCCCTAAGCTCGTAAGTATCACTTAAATTAAAAAATTGAAAAAATACAATAGAAAATCTGCAACTTAAAAAAATAACAAGTGGGTGAAAAATAATGAAAAGAGTGCTCTCAAGTATTGCACAGTTTAATTTAATAACAGACCAACTAGTTTCAACTTAAAGTCATCATCAGGGTCTACTGAAAGTATATGTTTACAGTAGTTAAGTTAGAAATGTTACAATATACTTGTCAGTTTAGAAGTAAAAAAGCGTATGCTTACTATTAACTATTACTATGTGTGAAGACCCATACAAAACTTTGGATAGATAAAACTTGGCTACTATTGTTGGTAGTTTCTTCCAATCTTTTCTGTTTTTTCCTAAACCAATTTCTTTTTGACGGCATTGCGTTTGGTTAGTGGTACTTCTAACGTCCGGTGTTCGATGTTGTGTACTAAGTTGTCATGAATTATCTTTAAATTGATGTTGATGTAATTTAATTCATTAAATGTTTTCATATTTCTTCTTCAGAAGGTATATTCTGAGTTATAGATGTTTAGGTAGTTTAACGTTAGCAAAGGTCGGAGGAGGTGTTCTTCTAAACATTATTTAAAAAATAGATGCCTATGGGTATTGTGTTACGTTTGATGTTGTACTTTTTAAATTTTCAGGTGTAGTGGGCCGATGTACAACTTAGAAATAACAATGAATAGATGAATAAATTGAAGCGAGTGCTGACGATAACTTTAAGTCGAAACAAGTTGGTCTGTTATTAAATTATCGCATTTGAATAGGTAGCAAGGCGATAATTTCGGTTTTCCAAACAACTTCGGCAGTTGATGGTCACATTGCAATAAAATCTAAGGATACGAATATAGTGATAACGAAATCAGTCGAAGAACCGTTAGTCGATATGTCCATACCCCTATAGTTTAGACCAATAACAAAGGTTTTCGAACCTTCCTATATTCTTTGAATTTATGTGATATTAAATGAAGTAGATTAAAGAAATTAATATACTTCCAAGAGTATACAATGTTGTAAACAATGGTCCATTAATGCTCATCATGACTTAATCCAGTAAATCAAAAGCAAAAGAAAATAAAATCCATGTAGCGTATCATAATCGAGTTATCCTCTTGGGGATCGTTCAATAAATGCGATACATCAACCGAATCATAACAGGGTCTCTATCAAAAAGTCTGTGTGAGCTTGTGTGCAAGATCGGGGCCCTTGTCAGACAGATCTTCGATTAGAGTATCCCGGCATGGGCTCTCAGTAGGGAACAGCTGACGATCGGTCATGGGCCCACTCGACCCACTCGAACACTGCCAGCTTATTGACTCATACGTCATTGTCTACGCGAACACACTCGATTTATAGGCTCGCCTTTTTGCTCGCACCGATATTTTTCACTAATGAGGTGATTAATTAACATCATATCCGCATAAATTCGGACGTAATTATTTCTCCATTAACTTTTCCCGCGTATCGGTTATTAACGATCAGGAAACAGGTGGGGAAATTATCGTTTCGATTTTGTAAAGTATAATTCATCCGTTCGCACCTGCAACAAGAAGCATTAACGTAGGAGGTCGCTGAATAAAAATGTCTTATTATTGGGTTTTATAAAAAAAATGATACCTTAAGTACTAAGTTTGATCCTTCTGATAACTTGGGTTTTCTGTGGCCGTTACTTTAATAGGCGATAATCAATCAATGGCTTTGAGCCCCGATAAAACGAGAGAATTACATTAAGGCTACAATAAATATTAAGTACATAATATATTTCATTATTAAAGTGACAATTTTATATATGGAATAAAAATTAATAATTTCCACGGTGAATTCTTGAAAATTAATTTATAGACGACGTCTGAAGCTTCTCTGCATACGCGCGCTTAGAGGGTAATTTATGTAGAAGAGATGGAAGATATTGACTTCCAGATGTAATTTTGTAAAATGCATAGTCAATCCTGTACCCATAAATAAATAAACCTGATCCCTAACATAAAGAAAACTTCGGGCCATAATTCACCTCGCTTCTTACATATTTCGTCCGCAATGGCCTGGGTTCAGAACTCACCTCACTCACCTGCGTCTGAGATTACCAAAAATTTCACCAAAAAACGGGTTGCTTTTTGTCCAAGAGCCAGGTATTGTATCGCTCGCTTCACGATTATTACCCAAAGCTCCTAATGATTATTGCACCGATAAAACAATGCTATCTCGATTTGTATCGGCGCTAATGGACGGCTTTTTGTCCGGTCGCTTCTTTTCCCCTTCATCACCACAAAAAACGCCTTCTTCAAATTGCACACGATAAAAAGGTAAAGTGCGTGCGATTTCTCAAGCTTTTACATCTGCTCGGGAAATCGATTTGATCCATTCTTTTACTACATCCGAACAATCCTTCCTTAATTACACTTAAAAAGATACTTAATCAAGGTGATCCTATTAAAATGGTTAGGTTATTAGTATACAAACATGATTTCTGTAGCGTCATATTAAAAACTAGGTATTTACTATTAATATGTATTTTATTCATGGGAAACCCCCATTACAGTAGTTTGGAAATACAGTGAAAACAACATATATGGCGCGGAAAAAGTCCTGTATTATGGTTTTATCTAAACAAATTTTATATGAAAGTTGTAATGTTTAAACAATCGGATTTATCTGTGGACTTGATTTAGTGTTTCCAAATCAGGTGACTGAGCTGAGACTATCAACTTTGAAATCATATATAGAAAAGTATACAGTAATTATAGTCTATTCACAGCACTTTTTAATTGTTCTAATGAGCAAATGACATTTACATATATTGGATATTATAAAAATATAAGGGTTCTAGTTGTAGCCGAATTCATACTAAAGTTGGATTTATGAAATTCTATGTAAAATATATTAGGTTTTCGCAATACTCTCAATGGAATATTTAGTTAAATAATACTAAGAATTTCTGGACACTAACCCATACCATTTATAATTTTGTAAAAGATACATGCATCATTTATGACACCACGTTCAAGAGGTACCAGATTAATTATGTTAGGAATAAATAAATAAGCATATTCCCTAAGAAAGTAGAAGTAGGACAAAGAATACGCGATCGTGATTACTTTTGTCCTACTTCCAGCTGGGAGCAACTGTACCTCAAAAACTATTTTTGAATACGTTCTATATTATCAGATAAGTATTTAAAGTGTGGTTACCAGATTGTGGACACATACTCTATCCACTCCTGTTCGAACTAATAGAAAATTCCTAATCACAAAGTCAACCATTTTCATTCCATTTAAACTTATTTGATTATTATGATCTCCAAACGATAACTGCTTGTCAAAAATAACGCCTAGGTCTTTGACACTATTCACCCGATTGATAACCTTGCTATTAATGTTGTACTTTGTAAAGGTACTATTGTTGTTTCTAATAAAACTAATAAAGTAACATTTGATGACACAATCTGATAGATTTCGACCATTCAGAGAATATTTATAATTCATCTTGCAACATTTCAGAGTCTGCAAACATAAGAAAACTGGATTTAGTAAATAACTGACTTAAATCGTACATAAACAAATATGGTGCTATGTGTGACCCCTGGGGTACCCCAGACGACACTTTTATTTCAGATAAAATGAATTTGCGAATCACGTTGTGTGTTTGAGTGGTTGTGTTCTACCTGATAAGAAGCTGTGCAGCCACCCAATAGCAATTTTTGAAGTAGTTAAATCTTTGTTATTTAATTTGGATAGTAACAATCATGGTTAACTATATCGAATGCCTTGGAGAAATTAGTATATGTGGCATCTACCTGACAGCGACTCTGCAAGGCATTTAGAATATCTTGTAGATAAATCAACAAATTCCTTGTATTTGACTGTTCTTTAGAAAACCTATGTTGTTGGTCCAAGATGAGTTGTCGACGTTGCCGGCTTGGTTGGTTGATTATAATATTGTCAAATATTTTTGATTGGTTGCAAAGAGCTTTATAATTATTAACTTCATTTGTGTATGGGGTTAGGAAACTGCTTTTCCAAGAATTGGGGAACCCCCTATGACTAATGGAGATATTAAAGAGAAGACTTCAAACAGGTTGCCAATGTCTTGACCGTTAGTTGCTTTGTTATCACTTAAGAGTATTGTGCTTGGAATTTCAAATGATTTCCTCCTACTATTTACATAGTTCTAAAAGTATTTACGATTAAGTTACAATCAGTTTTCTCTAGAAAGTTATTGAAGCACTCAATAGATAACTTTTTACAATCTAATATATCTTATAATAAGTTTGATCGAGTGTGCTCCCTTTATTTATAATCAAATAGAACTAAAAGGGGGTGTTGTTGCCTTCCTCCTCGTATTTGCAAGAGTATTTATAATTTATTACGCTTATTGAATGATTAATTGTCGCGTTACCATTCCGCATGTACAAACAGCAATTTGATATTCCAACGTTAATCTAAGAATATGAGTGACACGCCGAAAGACCCAAGGATTAAGAGCAGACGGACTAAGCAGGACTCAGCATCCTGCGACATGTGCCTGTGTTATTTGTCAGGCGCAGCTGCCATTTTATTAACCTTCATTATTATTGAATTTGTCAGAATCAAAATTGTAAAAACAATTTAGTTGGGGTAAATGGCGATTATGACATTGGGATTTTTTTGGTTGATATTTTATTATCGTTTTGATGTTGGTAATAAAAAGTTTTTTTCTCGTAAACTCGTAGTACCAATCTGAATTCCAGGTTTGTACCATGACCCATGAACTTGATAATGACCGCGAGCTGGTTTTTCCAAGAAGTACGTCGCGTAGTCCTGATGTTCACAGATGATATTATTTTCCTTCAAATCAGGTAAATCATATTTCTAGATTAATCTAAATAATTATACTCGTACGAGAGTAAACGCAATAAATCTCCGGGTTTATTTTATTGCGAGAGTCCGTGAGTCACGTCCAGCGCTTACGTTTTAATTTTATAATGGACGACGCGAGCAAAAATTGATCGTCCCTTAGTTGTACGTTCTACGGGCTTATAAATTAGTATTTCCTTATAAAAGGGGGATGTATAACAAAATTATAAATCGTTAATCCCCAGATTAGGTAATTTTGATTGATTGTAATTAGTTATGGAAGTTTGTTTCTGATTTCTCCCATCTTGGAGTCTTCGAGATCGCAGGTTACCACCATCCTTTTCCTCACCACGTGCTGACAGGTCCGCGCGCGAAAAGGACGCGAAACTCCCGTATTAAAATTTCGCAAACTTCGTAGATGTGGAAGGAAATTTGTTCGAAAGTTTTGTTTTGGCTTTAATACTTCCGAAGTTTAGTCATGCGGAGAATAACAAATTTGCGATTATATAGTTTGATTTTGCATGAATAGAATAAAGTGTCTGTATTAAATTAGTTATAACGCCTTTAAGCAGTAGCTACCCTTCCACTCATCCCGTCAAATTTCCTCCCGCTTCTTTCTCAACCCCTACACCTCTCCTCATTTTCCATTTGTGCTTTAAACAATTATCGTTTTGCCATATTGATGCTAAATCTTCCATAAACTTCTGAATAATTACACTGAATTAATTTTAAATTGATTACGTTATAATTTAATTAATTCTAAACAAAGCACACTACAGTTAAGACATCTCCCAATTTTATTATTCATCCCCTAAAAGCAATTTAAGTACCAAAATGATTCCACGCATAAAATTCCATGTAATTTTTATATATTTTAACATTTTCCTAGGTAATAAAGTATCAATTTAGTCATTGCCTAAAATCAAAGCGCGTTTAGAACGTCTGGAAAGTCAGGCGTCGGCGACGCTTAATTACCGTCTAAAATGTTTATAATTGCAGACGGACATTAAAACATCATTCCTGTTGTAAATTGTTTTCGTTTTATTCCTGGTGAGAGAGCGTCCTTTAATGATTTATTTATTTTCGGTTATTTAATGTTGCTCCAGAAATAATGGGACCAGGGATGGGGTGGCGCTGGACCCAGCTTTGGCATCGCGCTTCGTTCCTCACTTAATAAATTGATTTAACCCAAGCTTAACTACGAAATCGCAATTTATACCCACCGTAATTTACCGACTGTGTATTGCGTAGAGTGCGAGGTCGGTGATTTACAAACCGCCCGTCCGTGCCTGTCCTTTGCGGAATTTCGATTGCTTTCCAAATAATCACCGCTGTAATGAAAACAATTCTTTGCAATCTCGTATATATTTTAACCACATCTATCAATCATACCCCAGAAAAACTCCTCAACAATTATTAAAAAAATATGCAACCAAAATTACATTCCACATGACAAAAGTTAATTGTGTTGCATAACTTTATCGATACATTTTTCTATTTGTTATGTAATGGTTGCATATCCTCGAAACACTCGACACGATGTTTCATCATTCTATCTTTGTCATTCAAATCCAAAAATAAGAGTTCTGAACAATTTATACTCTGACAAACTAAGCTACAAATAAGTCACAATCAATTGTAACATCGAATTGTTTGCTTCTTCCTCTCTTAAAGTCCAACTTATTCCAGATTTTAGGATGATGCACCAAGGGCAAGGAAGAGCAGCTCTCGAACATGCAGGTTGTCCCAGCGCTGCGAGGAATTAACATTACGCTAAAATGAAAAAAAAATTGACATGCGGTTTTCGACAGAATGTTAGTAGGTACTTTTAAGCGCACACCTGAAAGGCCGATTTATAACCTACCTAAGCATAAGATAGCGATAAAACTAAGAAATGAAATATATTTAATTTATAACCTAAGTCTACTTTTGTTATAAATGTGTGTATTGAAATGTTAAACTTAAATTCTTAGGTTTATCCCAAAATTTAGGCATTGCTTATAGCGATAGTTGCTAGGTATTTTTTATAAAATGATTATAAATACCTAGCAAGCTATAAGCAATGCCTAAATTTTAGGAATCGTTGCTGAAAATGGCCATCACTTTCTTACCTTAGGTAGTTTATAAGTCGATATTTTAGATTTAGGTTAGGTTAGGTTAGGTTAGGTTAAATGATTATAAATACCTAGCAAGCTATAAGCAATGCCTACATTTTAGGAATCGTTGCTGAAAATGGCCATCTTACCTTAGGTAGTTTATAAGTCGATATTTTAGATTTAGGTTAGTTATAAATGAAGTATTGAAATGTATAATTCATTTCTTAGGTTTATAACTATCTTATGCTTAGGTAGGTTATAAATCGGCCTTAGAGGTCTATTTATGCTCAAGATTTTAGACTTAAGATTTATAATTTAAGATTTTAGAATTAAATCTCTGAGTATTAATAGACCTTAAGAATCTATTTATTCTCAGAGATTTAAACCCATGATTTAAGATTTAAAATTGAAGATTTAGCATTTCTTAAAACCAGATGCATAAATCCTATAATTTTTTAAAATCTAAAATTATAAATCTTAAGTCTTAAATCTTAAATCTTAAATCTTTGAGCGTAAAGATCTTTAAAATATTTGAATAATATACCGGATGTCCATTCTAAGAGTTACGTTTTTTAAATGGAACACCCAGTATATTATGACAAATAAACACCTTTAATGAGTTTTGCTAATATTTTCCATTTAAGCGAAAAACAATTGATTTTTGAAATATCACTACTGTAAAACAAATGATAATTTTGGGTTGAAATTTTGACAACAACATTTCAATATCGTCTAGAGTTGGACACCGATTATCTTCACCACAAAAATTGGTAAACATATTAAACCCTAAGGTTAGCGTCCATTTCGACCTTCAACACAAGACAAGGACAGATTAATTGTTCAGAAGTGCATAAATTAGCGTCCAAATCTACTCCAACCTACATTTTACACGTCCCCGAAGAAAAAAATCTATCGGGGTTAAGTCGGGAGATCTGGCGGCCGGGTAATTTACAGGCTCATTTCTGCCAATCCAGTGTGTAGGTAGCCAATTGTTTAAATATTGTCTAATAATCCCATAAAAGTGCTGAAGCCATACGTCTCTTCTTGTCACTAAGTCTTTTGATGATCAATATTCGCATCCAGTGCGAGTTTTCCGTTGAATAAGAGTGCATACAATAATATCATGGCTGTTAACAGGTTGTTTTTCATGATCACTTTGTTACTAAATAAACATTTCTTTACTAAATTTGTATCCGCGGTTATCATGTTTTGTATCAAAACAGAAAATTCCACTCTTTTCTCGAAGTCATTACAACAGAGTGTCTAGTGCAATTCAATATGATATGAATGAAATCGATGCTTTCTCAAATTGCGGCTAACTGAAGATGAAACATCATCTCATTCTTTTATACATACTAATCCGCCAATTTTCTTCAATCATCAATAAAATATCCAGAACAGAATTATGACTAATACTTGGATTAGTTTTGGAATTGTTTTTTTTATTGTACAACACACTGCCCGAATTTTCAAAACGCTCCAATTTTCTGATTGCTCCAATTTTTGGTTGTCTGGATTACTTTCAGCTTTACCAAGTGCATACAATGTATTTAAAATTTTTTCTCTAGTAAAGTTCATTTTTTCGGTTTAGCTATTATCGAAAGTGCAGAAAAGAGCGAAATTCATTTTTTTTTTCATTTTAGCGTTTTGTTACTTCCTCGCAGCGCTGGGACAACCTGATTTTTTTTATTTGCTATGTTATGACTGTTTTGTTCGTTCAGTGAGAACACGTCTTTACAAAAAAATGCAAATTTAGAAAATTTATGTATAATTAACAATAATTAAATATTTGATATTAGCATGTTTTTTTGGTGCTTTTTTTATTAATTCACAGTTGATAAAGGTTAAAGGCTATGATCGGTCCACGAATGAATCAAAAAGCGACTATTATTTATATACTGTTGGTCGTTTCACCGCGTCCACACGGGGCGTCTGTAACGACAACTATTTATTACTGACCACACACTCAGATACCATGGAATTTGTAACGATTTATTACCCATGACTTTATTTATGGTCTCTCGCTCTTTCTGTATCGCATTATTGAATTAATACTAATTTCACCTGTGAATGTATAGAATGGAAAATTGTAATTTATGGAAACGTTTGGTATTCATAAGTTAATGAAGTTAATAAAAATCGCAAAATTTTAACATTTTCGTGGTCAAATGCGGTGATCAGCAGGTGGCACTTGAACTAGCTGCATAAATAACACTTTGACGCATTCATAATTGCAAGCAGTGCGTTCGTATTATCAGTAGTTTTGATTTATATGAGAACCCCCGCGACGGCCGCCACTGCGGGATGTCGAATCGACGTTACGCCCTTGCTCCATCTTCACCTCAATCCATGAGTTCGACAAAGATGACGACGATGGCCGGGGTAAGTTATGAGCCGACTTGATACGATGTTTAATGTGTTTTCCATACGTACCAATTTATTTAAGGATTGGTATTTATACCAATTATCTACGGCCCATACGTTCACGTCCACATCGAAAGAGAAAAAGCTATTTTTTTCCTCGTAACATATTGTACATATGCAGGTGGGAAATTTTTGTATAAAGTGATAAGGTAAATTGTTTCGTTTAATAAAGCAATAAAATTAAACTTGATAATGTTTTCCTTTTTTCTGAAGGAAGGAGGTGATAAAATCACAAAATAATCAACTAGATTAGGTACCACATATGCCCACTAATATTTTAATAGTCCGTGTTTATTTTTAGTGTATTTATTCACCACATACACCATAAATGCATATAATAAAAGATTATGTTTCTTGGTATAGTTGTTAATAACATCTTAAGCACAGAAGATAATTCCTTGAGGAGTTTATAGGGCTTATTTTATAACCACCTTTTTATGACTTATTTGCTTTAAGAAGAAAGATTTGTTTTCTGGTTCGAATCGCACATGTGGATAATTCAATTAGGCCGCTTTGTTAATAATAAAACTAAATAGAAGCTCTTTTGGCAGAGTCGCCGCCCCGCTTGATGGATTTACGGCTGCTTATTAGTTCGAAAGCATTGAATTATCGCGCCGACCAGAAATAAATTCGAAACACAATAATTTTGCTTAAAATGATGCTTCACTCGCGCTTTCGCAATTTATTGCTTAAATTAACGGATATAAATACACGAGGGTATAAACACATTGTAAATCAATCGCTTCTAGAGGTGACTTGTTTATCATTTAAATAATCTAGTTTCTAATTCTGACTACATTAGTCTTCAAACTAGAAATATTTAATTTTAACAGTATTAGACTTTTCAGAATCAATTATTAGTTACTGGTTTCATATTTCTCATATAAAATTTTAGGAATGTTTATATAATCTTATATTACGCTTAATCGAATTTTGCTTCAACGAAATATTGTCCAATCGAAAAGTTGCTGCATTGAAAATTGTTGGATGGAAAATTGTTGGTTCGAAACATTACTGTACTAAAGTGATCCCCTTTCGAGGTGTTGATGCTTCGAAATATTAATGGAACGAACATCGATGCTTCGGAAAATTGAGGTAATTATTCAGTGTTGAACCACGAGATCCTTTGGACTTGACAACCTTTCGATCTAGTAAGTCCACATTTTTATGGGTTTACAGGATCGAAATGACGCTAGATGGAAAATTGCTGATTCGAAAATCGTTGGTCCGAAATATTTATGAATCGAATAACACTTCATCGAAATGGTATCCGTTTGAATCGTTGCTGGTTCGAAATATTTCTGCATCGAAACATCACTTAACCAAAATATTGCTGCACTGAAAAATTGCTGGATCGAATATCGTTGCATGTACAAATAGAAGTTTAATCCTGAATCAGCTCCGATTACCCTCCTCCACTTTCGATGTATCGTCGTTCGATCTTGCAATGTGTGAAACCCACAATATTTGAAAGCCGCAACGTTTCGAAGTGGCTACACTTCGGTAATGTTTACAGTTCTCGATCCAGCTATATTCAAACCAATAATTTTTTGGTTCTACAACTTTTGGATCCAGGGGGCTTATTCTTGGGCCGGTCGAGATCATGTCGTCGACGAGAATACAAGGACGGACTCTTATTTTATGCAAATAGAAACGGAAAAATGATAAAAGTCGTGTGCGACATCGTGTCGACAGGTTCAAGAATAAGGCTGCAGGGTGGCTATTTTTGACTCGTTCGAAGTTGATCATATACGAACATATATCAAATTATCGATGGAATTGAAAAATTCTATTTCGAGCAATCGTAATCTTTTCTTGCACGAACTTTTTTCGTCGAATCAAATCGAGTGGGCGTGTACGAATTTGGACCATACTTTAAGTGCTTTTCTGTTTTTTCATCGTGGTTTTATGATAGTGGTCCTATTTGTATTTTTACTTGCACAACTCCAACAAGTCGGTTGTCCAGCTCATTTTTCAAGAGTCAATCGGCTGATCGTTTATTCCCAAACCGCTGGATCGGAAGAGGCGGTCCGGTTCCATGTCCAGCTCGTTCTCCAGATCTAACACCTCCCGACTTCCTTTTTTGGAGGCGTGTCAAAGAATTGGTGTAACTTGAGATTCCAACCACGAGGGATAACATGATGGACAGGATCCGAAATGTCTCCCGGTCACTAAGTGAAAATTAGGTGTTAAGGGCAGTTAACGATGTCCGCTTTCGGCTACAAGTGTGTATGTATCAAGGTGGAAGGCTATTTAAATATTTAAAGTGAAATTTAGTGAATCACCGATTACCGATGCATAATTTTCATTTAAACTTTACTTTCTTTTTCGTTTTTGGAAAATGAAACAAAAATTTACTTTTTTCTTGAAATTTTCGTTTTTTAAGTTTAACTTTGTAAATATGAAAAATATTAAAAAAATATTTTAATAGAAGTTGTTTTTTTCTTAAAGACCTATTGAACGATACTATACTCTACCCATGTTCCGGGTACTTCCGGATTGTTCCGGAAAAAATTGCACCAATAGATTCTTCGGGTTTGCTTTGGTAATATTTTTTTTTTATTTCAGCCATGTACGACAGGCGTTCTCAAAATAAAAGAGGTGGACGGGTAGTCTGAGACACCCTGTATATATATTCGGGGAGAACACACAATACATTTATTTTTACAAACACTACTAGTTCTACCATGATAGAAAACTTTCATAGAGATGACAAATTGGACCAATTAATCTAAATAACCTTTCTTCGACTTCAATAAGAACAAATTCTGCCGGTGGTGCTATACCAGTCGTATTTTATATTCTTTTTATGTTTGTACAATTTTTCTTTAGTTTTCATTTAAAATTTTGCCATGTCTAAAATAATGAAAAACTTTAAAGGAATCGACATATCGAAGTAATAATTTATAGGAGTAGTATAATTGGTGGTTATGTCATTTAAACTTTCTTCTAAAACATATTATTGTACCTTTTTCCATTGGATCCATGATCTTTTGGCATCATAACTCTTGCCCCTTTTTAAAGGTAATCTTTTGTTAAATTTACCAGTTTTTAATTCAGAGTGATCTGACATTTATGTTATGTTACGACAGATTTTTTGTGGTGATAGAGGAAGTGAAACTAAGCATTTTTGACTTATAAAGTATTGTCCTGAAATGCTTCCTTAAAAAGTTATACCACTTCAAAAATTTTCAAAAAAAATATTCTTTTGTAAATAAT
The DNA here is from genome assembly GCA_963971135.1 of Stenus bimaculatus. Taxonomy (NCBI): domain Eukaryota; kingdom Metazoa; phylum Arthropoda; class Insecta; order Coleoptera; family Staphylinidae; genus Stenus; species Stenus bimaculatus. The sequence goes on from OZ020181.1 coordinate 50,677,394, forward strand.
ATTATTATTATAAGAGATATTAATTTGAAATTTTGGCCGCAGTTTTTTCACATATACACATTTTCAGCCAATAGAAGTTTAAAAAATATTTTCAAGGGAGTTACATGTGGGGGGGGGTCATCAACTTTTTTTGATCATATCATTTGTTTCTTTACGTTTTTGATAATTTTAAAAGTACTAAAATAATCCTTGATCAATGATCTACATAAAAGTTACCTATTGTATGTCGCTCCGGTGCTTAATTTCGGAGTAAAAGTAGATTATATCATTTTTAGCTAAAAATATGAATTTAAAAAACATTTTCAAATTAGGCTTTTTAATGAAAATTTCGTGATTTATCTGAAAACATACAAATATCAAATACCAAAGTAGGCGAATTACCACAATATTTTGTTCATTCTAAGTTCTAAGCAGCCTTTAATATTTTCTGATTAGTGTTTGACAGTTAGTCGTATTATTGCAATATTAAAAATGCATAGATTTTCAAATACGGAATTACCAGAAATGTATCTTGTATATGGAGCAGCCCACATATTTAGTACATGCTATTTTAGGTAAATTAGCCTATTTCGAAGTTGTTTTTTAAATTTATATTTTCAGCTAAAAATTATAAAATCCACTTTTACTCCGAAATGAATCACCATAGCGACATAAATTAAGAGTACCTTTTCTGTAGAACATTGATTAAGGATAATTTTAGTACTTTTAAAATTATCAAAAACGTAAAGAAACAAAAGAAATGATCAATAAAAGTTGATGACCCCCCCCATGTAACACCCCTGAAAATATTTTTTAAACTTTTATTGGCCGAAAATGTGTATCCTTATGTGAAAAAACTGTGGCCAAAATTTCAAATTAATATCTCTTATAATATTTATTTTATTTACAAAAAAATTTTTTTTGAAAATTTTTGAAGTGGTATAACTTTTTAAGGAAGCATTTCCGGACAATACTTTATAAGTTAGAAATGCTTAGTTTCACTTCCTCTATCACCATAAAAAATTGTCACAGTTATTCAGGGACACCCTGTATACTATTAATGTGGCCGTATCGTTTTCCTTCTGTGTTTTCCATTTTCACTCAACACTCCTCTTTTCATCTTTCCACTCGAAATTAACCGCATGTTTTAGTTTTGACCGAGTTGGAAAATACGCTCCCAGTATTATTTCGATCGGACAATATTTCCATGTAGTAATGTATTGAAGGAAAACTATTTCGATGCAGAGTAATATTTCGGTATAACGATTTTAAAACCAGCAATTTTCGATTCAAGTTTCAATCACTTTTTGGCCAATCAATATTTCGATGTTCAAGTTTTGATTCAACCTAACCTCACCTAAACGTTTCATCAAACACTGCTCTTATATCGACAAAAATTTCATCAATATAATCTTCTAATCGACACGGATAATTCATATACAGACTTTACGTTTACTTCAACCTCATGACGATAAAACCTCAGTGTCGATGAATTGATAGTATCAAAAAAAGGACCAACTGTAGACAACCCTGAATTTTCCAACCATGGATATTTTGGGATACCTACTCTGTAAAATCAAGATAGTAAGATTTATGCGAAATCCTGGGGGCAAATTATGAAGATTGTTGGAATGTTTCAATCTGAGATTTTAGATATCACTGAAAATTTGCCATCTTCAATCTTCATAACGGAGATCACTATGTGACGACAGTTTTTATAATTCGCCCTCTGAGCTTTACCGTTAAGTTAAAGCTTTTTAAAGAAATATGAGATAATGTTGTAGGTTTAATTTGTTTCTTTAATTCTTGTGCGATCAAAAGGCATGTAATAATTCAATTTGATGCATGATTGGTGAATCTCCATTACACGTCGAAATCAATTTAACATTATAATTATGCCACCTACTGCGCTGGAATGGTAAAGGCACTGGTACCCAAAGAAGTCCTTAACCGCAGCCACCTTAAGACCTGGAATCGAACGGGACCCCTGGTAACATCCACCTGTAAATTATCGATTATACGCGGTCACAGGTAATAATCCACTAATATCGATTAAATATTGGCCTTTGTCGATAACGGACGTGCAATTAGTCACGCTCGGGGCGCTGAGCGCATTACACGCTCTCGCGAAATCGACATTTCCATCGTGAAATTTTAAAAACATACACTTTTATGATGGAAAGGTGATTGGCCATGGGCCCCATCTCACTGGAATCACCGTGATAAACAAATGCGCTCTCTTTCGCATAATAGGATATTAATTATAGACCGTCGACCGTAAGAGCAATCGTAAAAAATAATCGTGTTTAATTCGTCAACGCGGGCGGCGCGGGGCGGCCTACATAATTGAATTAATTAAGCCGATCAAGACAATGGGTGCCGTAAAAAATTTAATAATTACACCGTTTCCGGTTGCCTGCGCTTCCTAAAATTTGATAAAATAACACTATTTAATTTATTACTCCATGAGATAACACGCCTTGAGAGCATAGCTACAGAAACTTACCTACTCAATTTTAACTTTTCTATTATCAAAATGAGGTAATTTAAGACAATAAAAGAATCAAATTGTAGATTGAGTTTCTTCAGATATTTTTTACAATTCATCATGTTCAAGAGGAATGTAATGTTCTACATTTAAGGAATCGTAAATAAATTAATGACTAAATTTATTTTGTAGATGTTTTGTTGACAAAAGTTTTATATATTTATTGTTGGTAGGGTGGAAATTAACCCGCCCTCTTCCTGTCGGTAAGTAAAAGCTGTCGCCAAGTATCATTTATATTATTATTTAATCAAAATCCATACAAGTCATTAGATGCAAAGGCATCGTTTGAGTAATCATAGTCGCACATCATCCCTATAACGTATACACACATACAGGGAGGCTGAGATACGTACATATACATATAATACTATGCCTTGACGTCTTTACAAATCATTAGTTATCCTTTAGAAGCCTACTGGACGTCACTTTATACCCTTCATGCCCAAACACTACCGCCTCCTCCTGAGCCGCCTAAGTCCCCGCGCAATTAATTAATCATATCTATAATACATCATGTATAGGTTTGCTCGGATATATTGTATATATATTTTGTACTCGCGTCTGTTTGCTCCTCCATAATCCAATTTCGAGTCCGTCCATTGTCTAGTAAGCCAACTCGTAATTAAATAATTGCCAATTGTGAATCCAGCGATTAAAAATTATTAAATCCAAAAATTCGAGCGATCAATCTACTCGAACCAGGATCATTAATCACGATCCGCTCAGTCGCCGTTGTCATGCGGTAGCGTCATCCTGTCAGTCATACAGCGAAGCCCTTCGATAACAAATGACTTTTCTCACCTGCGTTCATGGCTGGTGACTACTGAAGAACAACCACCGTGATGTAATATCAACACGATTAACTTAAATTAAACGAGAAAAAAGAAGGAGATCACTTTAAAATCTTTAGATTGGAAGTACGCTTCTGCCCCAGACATGGGACGTCTTGTTAATGGCGAAAAAATAATGGAAAATACGACGAATGTCAGTCGGACAATTATTCGAATGTCACTCGCATTGATGCCACAATAATTGGAAACAACTTTTATGTTCTGATGTTTAATTTAATTCCGCATTATCCCAGAAACTCGCTTCGGATAAAAACAATTAAATTTTAAATTTGTACATTGTTTCCGTAAAAAATCCTGCACCACTCTACTAAAATTAATCCCAGCAACATTTTGATTCGATTTAGAATCTCACTATAAAAACAAATAAATCGTTTCTATTTTATAACTTAATTTCATTAAAGTGGGCCGAGTTTCATGATTATTCACAGATTATTCAGAGATACACGTTGGTTTACTCGCGTGCTCTGACACATCTAGTTCGTCTTTATTATGCGTTTAAGGACCGTACACCACCGTTATCAATACCTTTAATCGTTAAAAGGCTTCAGATAATGCATACATGTTGCTATTAAAGACCTATGATGGATTGTTATGAGCTTTTCCGAGCGTGTTATGCACGTTGGGCTTGTTTGCGTTACCTTGGTACCTTATTAAAATCAGCTTTTACGATTCAATCAAGCGTCGCGCGACAATCGTTAATTTTTAATGCGAAAAAAGAAACGCGAATTTATCGCCCGCATTCACCATTTAATGTCATCGCCAACTTCAGGGCGATGATCGCCATTAATTGCATTCATGGCCGATGTCTCAAAGCTAAAATGTAGCGATGTTACATTTGTCAGATAACACATTTTACACCATCGTTTAAAAAATACAATACAAAGGATCTTCAAAAGATTCGATTTTGATGTATGGTCAGATAAGATTTTTAAGGTTTGAAAAAACTAAGATCATTTATAGTGTAGTAAACCTTATTTAAAATGAGCTCTTTGATCTTATTGTAGTTCAACGCTTTAATTTCCCTGGGAAGTGAATTGAAAATTTTTAGGTTATTTGACTCCTACTACGACGAGATCTGTTTTGGTACAGGTCTTCCTTGTTTCTTGTATCGTGATTATGGATTGCCCCATGTGTAATGAGGTTTTACTCATTCTTCTTTGTATACAATACATACTTTTGTATATAAATACATGCTAAGGTTAATATTATTAGCTGTTAAAAATGAGCACTACAATCATTCTTAAACGCTGTATCGACAATTAAGCGAATGATACGCCTTTGAAGGCCAAAAAGCCTATGAAGAATACTAAAATAACCCCAAGTTGGTAAACCATATTCCAGATGGGATTGGAAATGTGGAAACTAGGCAATCCCTCACACCTCAGTCATGACAGTAGCACGTAATCAACTATGAAGACACTTGCTCTCAGCATGTCCATACCAGCTGCATCAATTTGCCGACCCAAGAACTGTACTAACCCTACAAAAGAACCTTCTTTATGATTTCTTAGTTTTGAGTCATCAGTATAAAGTACCCCCTGAGCAAAGCCAAGTCATTTATAAATATAAGAACTAATAAAGGGCCTAGTATATAACCGTGAAGTATACCATGAGTAATTGGTAGCGAATCAGACATTTCACCTCTATAAAATACACGTTGACTCCTTTTGTAGAGCATCTTGCAAGACCTCGGAATTATGTTGTATTTATATAACTTTATTAAAAGACGAACAAACTGAAAGGGCCTACATAGGATTCGGTAAACCAGCCCAATTGCCGATTCTGTCCACCTTCTGCAATAAAAAGCTTATTTTAATCAGTTGATACCTGTATTGAGATTTGAGAGGATGTCAATAATTGAATATTATAGTTCCCGTTTTATCAAAACGATATACAGTTGGAGTAGCAATTGGTCGGAGACAGCATCCTACGGTCGATTTGGTCGGACGATCGGAAGATGCCGGCTATCCAACCTGCTAATTTCGTTAGCAACAAGCCTGCGTTTTATCAGACTTTCCGACCAAATTGGATCTTGTGAAGTCTTTGAGAAGATAAGTTGGATGACCTAGACTTGATTCGCTGGATCTGTAGGATCTATAAATTTGGGTATAAAACTACTCTCTACTACTTGGGTGAGTTTTTAAAAAGAAGAATTGTGTAGGTAGGTATTGATTGTTTTTTTAACGAATGTGATAGTGAATAATTAGATGAGTGTAAAGTAAAGAAATGTAGATGTAAGGCAATCTATAAATTTATCAGCAAGTTTGTAAGCATGGGCAATAAATTTGCTGAGAAAAACAGAAAAGCGGCAATAACAGATAGTAGAATTTCACATTTACATCTCGAAATACTTATATCAGTAATTTACGAACATCGGAATTGTATTCACACCCACGAAGTCGTACACCAGGGCGGTGTGTCCCTGTCTCGGTCCTCCGACATGTCGCAGAAGAGGGTCGAACAAAAGCAACAAATTACGGGCAGATATGGTGAACATTGATTCATTCGAGCGCACGAGTGCGGTAAATTTTCGATGCAAGTTCGCGTACGCATTCTTCCAATTCTTTCCCGGAGATAAATTGAAGAGGACAAATTGGCTTTTTTGTGGGTAGTTTGCGACCGCCGGAAAAATCCGCGAATGCGATTAATGACCTTGGCGCGCTCAATTTTGCAATTTATTGCGATAATTTATTAAGGCTTATCGCGGACGCGCTCTTCTCCTCTTCCCTGCACCTTTTGCGGAGACAATGTGTCGCAAACTGGTATCGCCGGTACGGATTGGATTCTTCTGCTCGCCATAAATCACGCTGAATAAAATTTTTGTTGTCTGTCGTAAACACCTCGTAAATCAAAGCTCTTGGGCTATTGATCAGGTTAAGGTGTAGGACGATCGGACTAAGTGGAAGTTACGTGTAGAAAATAACTTATGTTGGTGCACGACTTGCAAAATGGATATCCTTTAAGATTTATATCTTAACTGGAGTAAATATTACAAAAAATTATTCACAGCAACCATTATTATCCTTACAATAACTCACGAAAAGTCCATGAACTACAAATATCAACTAAAAATTTATGCTTTATGGGAACGAATTATTAAGAGTGTCGTTGTGTAGCGATATACCGTTGGTGAGTCGAAGAGGTAATTTTTCTATGGCAGCTTATCGTAAAGGTTTTTACTAACGTAGAACGCTAGGAAGTATAGTGTTTATAATACGCTCCCAGGCTTCATAACGTAGTTCCCTATATAATACCACTATCCACTATAATATATAATTCGCCCCCACAGGTCAATGCTGTGCTATTCTCAATTGCTAGATTTTTCGAAATGAAAAATTTCCAACATGTGTAGGGTATTTTATTAACAATTTTCATTTTCCTTTTAAATTATTTTTATTCGTATCATTAGTTTGAGCGTTCAACTTGTGCATTATTGAGCTAGCTAAACGCATAGCTTACCTTTCTAAGAATGTTGCAGCGCTTTATCAAAGGGCCCTTGTGATTCCTGTGCATTCCAGTGGGGTGTAAAGTGATTGTCCATGTTGTTCGAGACAAGAGGGGTGGATAATAAGCATCGGCCACTTTGGCCACTTGTCCTATTGACTGATATATGCCACAAACATAACTTTTCTCCTCATTTAATACAACAACCATTGTGGTAACCTAATTATTTCACATTTGTTTAAAAAATTTACATAGCATTTAATTACAAATAGGTAGGTATACAAAAAAGAAGTATAAATTTCATTTGTTTCATAAAAAGCGCCCTTTTGTGTGCCTTTTTTAATGTTTGTAAGGAATTAAGGTGTAATTATGTGTATTACAATACAATGATGCATATTATAGCTGTAAGCATATTTTTCATAAGCTCTCATTAATTAAGCGTTTCAATAAAATATTTTGAATGAAGAAAGAAGAAGGTTTGTTTTGAAAACATCCATTATCAATGATTAAATGAAAATATTAGTCTGCCAGGCATATAAGTAAAATTTCAAATCAATACCTGCCAGATGTGTTCGTAATCAGAGGATTTAATTAAAGGAGAATGTCCTCCGGGAATGTTGAGCTTCGTGGATTTGGACGCTGCCCTTCGGAAAATATATTTGAAAGTTTTCATTCACCAAAGATGAATTCATCAGAAATTAAGTAAATATTAATAAATAAATTCAGGATATACGGCAGGTAATATTGTAGGAGTGAATTTAAGGTTGGGAAAATTATTATGTGTTAATTAATAAAATGAATATTTAGTTTGATTCAAATTGCAATTTGCTGCATGTCGTCCGCAAACGACATTTACCATTTACGGCCAACGAGTCCAAATCTAGTTATACAATTTATTCAAAATTCATACACGCCCATCCAAGTAAATATGGTACGGGTCAAGCACATGCATTACACAAACGTAATAGGAAGCGAGGAACGATTTGACTTGTCAGTCGTCGCAGACCCTTCTTTGACAAGAGTGTTAGTAGCATGATCGCTCAGTTGTATGTACAACATCCCCCAGATTTAATGCTCAAACCATTTGATATGACACTTACATAGATCCTCAATTAGGAGCACGAAATTTGGGATTATTTCCTGGAGAAGCTGGTTCGACTTAAAAAAACCGCGGTCTTTCAACCCCTTCTGTTTGACTTGGTAATTACAGCCATAATTCAATTTGTATCCGATCTTATGTATTTTTTAATTGCTCGTTTCAACACCCTCGCGAGAGTTTCTCACAAGAAAAAAAGGGGTGCCTTTGGCTGATAATTTGATTTGTAGCCGCCGGGCTGTGTCGTTTGTATTCAGACGGCTAATTGAACGGAAGTTATTTATTCGACGGTTTTATTAAAAAGCTCAAATTATTGCGAGTTGGGAGTTGCGAATAAATAGACGAGGTGAATTCGCCTTCGATCACCAACTCTCTTCATAAATAAGCCCGGACGAGACCGGTGCCCACCTCGGAGGAATTATTAACATCGGAACGGCATTTTATTACACGCGATCGGACAACGAGACAAGGAATAAAACCGTCAAAACTGAAATAGTATGTATTAAACGGCTACAAATCTTTGCACGCGCGCCCTCCTGCGATCGCGGCCGACTCAACAACTAATAAAATACGTCCAGCTAAGTTCCTTAACAAATGAACCTCTTTGGCATGCTATAATTAATTATTTTTTAACTGAAAAATTACTACAGCGACACTGTAAATATATATTTTCATAAATCAACACTATTTATTAGTAACAAATTTGTAAAGACAAATCATACAACAACCGCAGAGGACATGTACATACACAATTTCATGTATGCAGTTTGGAAATTAATTTAGATCAGTAAAACCAAAATGTTTCAGAAAATTAATACAGAATGATTTTTAAGTTAATACTTTCCTTTTGATAGGATGTCAAACTCAATAAAATAAGGCTGTATATGTAGGTTTTGCTTCATTTAGTTTGATTCTCCAGTATTTAGTGCATTTAAATACTGTGTTACAGGCATACTGAAGTTTTTCGGACGATTTAATTTCATCTTCTGCTTTTACCTCTTGTATGTCACTCGTATATAACAAATACAACAACGGGTCTAGTACACTGCCCTGAGGTACCACTTTGAGTTCAGAATACTCTTCTTCCAGTTTTATTCAAAATACCCTCTTAGAGATATATGACTTTAGCAGTTCAACATACTGTTTTGGAAAATTTTTATCAAAAGCTTATGTAATAAGCCTTCGTCCAAGATTCTGCACGTCGTCAAGTAAAATTGCCCAGCACACTTGTTTTTCTTCCATTGCCCTTTCTATTATGCTGGTAACTCTGTGCACCCGGTTAATAGTCTTGTGCTTGCTTCTAAATCCAAATTGATGGTTAAGAATCAGTTGCTTTCGTTCTGTTATTGGTTTAATTCTTTTGAGCAGAAGTTTCTCAAATAATTTTGAAATTATAGGCTGGAAAAAAAGATTTTACATCGTTGGCGTTGGGGCGTTTGTGGATTTTCCTGGTTTGGGTAACATCACTTTTACCACTTCCAATTAATTGGTACATATTTCAATCTGTAACCTACGTTTACTATGTAGGTTAGCATTACAATTCCCTTTTTAGATAGCTGTTTTAATATTTCATCAGTAATCAGATCAAAACCAGTGGCTTTCTTTGAAATTAGATTATATTTTATTTCATTGGCCACCTCTGCGGGAGTGGCTAGCTGTATGCTTTCCTTTTCATTGTTAAAGATTTCGTGTAGGTTTGAGATTAGTAGCACCTTTCTTAGAAAATTTTGAAGTTATGTTACGCATCTAATAACAATTATCTAAAAGACAAAAAAAAATTATAATTACCTTGATTAGCTACAAATAAAATATTATGCAGTTTTATTCAGCAACTAAAAAGTTAGACTATATTTTGGAAATCGATGATCTACTTTGACCATTTACAAAATATTTCGAAATAAAAACTTATCCAAAAATACCCTTTTCCTATATAATTTCATATACCAAATTTAACCTCAATTGTTCAAACCGTTAGTACTTAATTTAAAAAAAAATCGAAATAATTTCAAGAACTTTGATGGTTTGTATACCATAACGAAGCACTTTTGGATATGTGGTATCATTTTGTTGAGACCTTTTAGAGACCTCCTGTATGTTGAAAGTCGTATACTTACTACCATGTGATAAGCTACTTTGTTGCACCTTTGGTGGTAAATCAAAGTGACGGTCTTCTACGAACTGTACAATAGGCTTGAAGCTTCATCTCTCGAAATAGAGTCGGTAATGTAATTACCTTATTTTAATAAACCACAACTAAAGCAATTATTTAAACTTACTTCATACTTCGTTGAGATTCTCTTAAAACGTTCTCATGGGTAAAGCAAATTTAACGTATTTATTAAACAGTTTACAAGTAACGTCTGCAAATATTTAATAAAATATTTTATCACCTTAATCCGTAACTAATTCCAGGTTAAAGATCCTGCGATGAGATTCGAGCGTGATGAGTAAGTGACCTTAGGAAAGCAGGCAAGGGATGTCAAAGTTGGTGCAAATAAAATTATTCCGTAAAATGTTTAATAAGTTGTTCCTATGGTCGTGCACGACGTAAACTCTGAGCATGTAATATTATGTAGGAAAAGCCATTTACAGGTGCTACTATCGTGGTCCTTCTCTCACCTCAAGTGTCCACCTTGCATGCTCCTCATCCAACATAACTCATATTAATTTTTATATGGTGAGAATGCGAGTATTTCTCACGACTTTTTCACGTATAAAACACACTTGGTCATTTTGTCATTATAACCTCTGTCTTTACTCGTTCGCTTAAAACTTTAAACAGCCCGAAGCTCTTCGAAGAAGGCGTTAAAAACCCATCGTGGAAATTGGTAAGTTTCGACGAATCGCCCAAATCTACAGCATTAATCTATGATAATTTTATTACAGAAATCGTAATTTTTCTCAAAAGCTTATTCGTCTTTACCAAACATGGCTCGAAAATTAAATTCCAGGAATGTTTTTATGAAATTAATCGAAAAAAGCGTTTGTGAAACAAATCATAAAACAATAAAGCAGATTTTCACAAGCAAAAAGCGGCTTCCTGCTGTCAATCGGGAAAAATGAAGCGCCATTAATCCGTTCGTGATTTAATCCTGTGGATGGTGATGGTGGATCCCCCAACGGTAGCTCGCGCGCCGAGAGCCCACTCCATATTTATTTACGGCGATGAATTGACAACGAGCGAGAATGACACGGAAGCCCTTGTAAAATCCCCCATTTTCCAATAAACTGATATCAATAGCAACCTGTTGAGCTGTTGAGCGAGATTGGGGTGAAAATTGAGAGAGAAAAAAAGCACCTATCAATTCCTAATTGTGCAAAATCGTTTCACGCTCAAGAAGAGTACCTACAAGAAATTATGTTATTGCTGCCACCTTAACTACTGCAATAAAACGCCAAATTTAAGTACATTTTCGCATGCTTTTATTCTCTTTTACCATATGCAACGCTTAGTCGTTACGTCTTTCCAGATAAGTAGATAAAAAGCATACAAGATTCGAATTTAATTAAACTCTAACACTGTTGCTGCACTAACTATGCAAATAAAAATACTTAAACAGGTTTCTAATAGACACGTACCTTTGTTCCTCCTAATACTTAACACTTGTTTAATACACCTTAAACCAGCAGGGAATAATATTTACTCACTTATGGTTTTATTGACGCTTATATTTTGACGAATTAGGTGATTTTAAGAGATTGCCGCTTTATTACCGAAAAATCGCTTGGATTCACGTTTTCCTTGATAAAAATGTTACTGCCAGCTGGAGTCGAGTTATAAACTTCTTTTAATTAATATTCGTTTAATACATGTACATAGCTTTTTATGGTAAAACGCGTTTAATTTATTTATTTTAACAACAACTTTAATTGAAATATACCTAATTTACCTTCTGATTTACCACTTCCTTATTTTTTTTCTACAAATAGGTAAGTTGTATTTACTGAAACTTGCTAAATAGGGCTCGGTTTTTCCAGGATACATATCCTCATTTTGGAGGAATTTTTTCAAAACAACCAATAAGTAACGAGTTAAATGCGATTAGGTGCAAGATAATTTGATGTTAAAAAGGACCAACAGTTTTTCGACTAAATCGAAAACTCTCTTCAATTCCCTTTAAAGTTAATCGGATGGACTAAATCGAATAGCCTGGATGCTACATCCGTTTTGTTTTCCAAACTTTGAATCGAATAAGTAGGACGATTCGGAACTTTTAGTGGTACCCGGTTGGTGTCTGGTCTAGTCTGATTAGATTATACAATCTGAAAGTTAACTTTTCGCTTCTATGAAGATATGTCCATGTGCCAAGCTAATTCCTTTGGAAGTCTTTCCTTTGGTAACTATTGTATGTGTAAATTTATAGACATTGTATACTTTGTGGTTGATTTTGATTATTCTCATTAGTGGTTTTGTGGGAAAATTTTATTGAACATGTTTGGAGTAAATTAATAAAAATTATGTTTTTATCTTTAGGAGATCAGAGTCGTCGAAGCGAGGAGAATGGCTTTGATGCAGAAAGGAAGCGAAACAAATAATGTCGTTAGATGGTAGCTGGTGATAGAGGTGTTGCCGTGTTGTGGACGAGGCCCACTGATCATCAACATAGTCCGAAGCCTGCCAGACTTCTTTAATTACCCGTCAACACGTGAAAGGCGCTTTTGTGTGCGCGAAATCGGTTAAAAGAGCACACAAACGGCCTTCTTTTCTCGATATCGCATGATTTCGAGACGTTCCGTTGGTGGCAATATAATTCCTCAAAATATAATTATAAATATGTCTCTTCCGACATTTCAATTAACGGAATATTGCGTGCTCTCGGTATTATTTTCGGTACGATTTTACGTCACTTGAATATCCCACGTTTCTAATACCAATATTGCAGCAAGAAATGCTAGTAACACCTTAGTATTCTCACGATGCCACAGGCCAAGACACGATATTTATTAAAAAATGATCGAAATTAGGATTAATTTATTTTTTAATCTTAATCGAGGAGAAGAAATTAAACCTGGAGGTAAATACTCGCGTGTGGATTATTTTGCCATTTCTAAAAGCATGCATTATTCAATAAATTAGTCTTTAATGAATTATTCGATTTCATTTATTAATTAATCATAGAGGGGAAAACAATGAAGCAGTCTTCTTATCCATGGACTATTCCATTCATTACATTAACATATTCGGTACGTATAATTAAATCGTAAATAAATAAGCGGCGAGTTCGCCTACTGGAGCAACAGATACTCACACAAACGAATACATTATAATATATTTATTTACCTGTATTTGAGTGCGTACTCTGCTGAATATCAGACAATCATCTATCTGTATCCGCCGGAAGTTATAAGGTGCACACTGTCATTAGCAACGGACTCTTCTTCCTCCCTCTACCTTTTAACACGACAACTCATATGCAATCATTTCAATCAATTTCTCAATACCCATAATCATCTTAACCAATATTTCCTCCCACACAACGAATTATTCTATAATGTATAATAAAATTGTCGGTTCCCTGTTTTCTATGTACTTTATATTTTTAATTCAAAGCTATTTTAATAAATTTCAACTGCTGGCAAAAGTTGGCAGTATAAAATAAAAGAATTGGGCGTAAAAAACAAGAATTTCTTTGTCTTTCAAGTATTTGATAAGCGTAGAAATAAACCTCAATACCCTATAAGTTTTCATTTTAATTTCTTATGCAAAGCAGTTCGTGCTTGAAATTCCAATAATTAAACTCTTGCAACGTGAACATCCATTTTGATTCCGGCGATTAGTCAAAGACTTATTGTAATTCAGTCGGGAGATACTCCTGATGAAATATGAATCGAATCATACATCAAAGCAATATTGGCTGCAAAATTGTCCTCTTAAATGAAGGCTCGTGCTTTTCGCTTATAACGCAATCAAACTTGGATCGGAATGAGAAAACTGTTTGAGTACGTTATAAGCGTTTTAATTTCAAACGACCAATACGTTATACGAGAAATAATTTTATTGTCGATCCACAATTTTAATCAAAATCTTACTTAAATAGCTTTCAAAAAAGTCTATAATTTTTCCGATAAAACTTAATTAAACCTTTATTGTTTATAGCTGTAATAAACTCCCCCTAAAAAACCAACATTAATTCCTAGCTGTTCGAAAGCGTCCAATTTTATTCGCGTCCATTTGATCTAATTACCCCTCAGAAGTAGGTGCTTAAGCTCTCCCCCCACAAAACTCGATAAACCCTTTCAATACAAATAACAATAACGCGGCCGAAAAATTCCCTTCGCAATGCCAACCTTATTAGAATTTACGTTACTCGGAAGACTAATTCCGCCGTTAATGTGTCTCTTCAAACATTGCTGCTAAAACAAGGGAGGCCCGCATCTTTTATAGGATTGGAAACAAACTGGCGCACTTGTCTCTCTTTAAAATTGCACGAGTTAGAGAGCGACGAGGGATTTAAAGTTGGCGTTATCATCTTGCCGCTGCGAGTGGCACATGTGCTAAAGACTCACGAAAAAGGGCTAAGCATCAATGATTCTGGCGAATTATTTCAAAGGGGGAATAACAAGGGTGCGCGCCTGGATATTGGTAAAAGTAGATAAAGGGTTACGTCGGCTGGCGTAATTTATGCGCCATTTCGTAGCTCTAATTAACAGATGCATCGACATAATATTCGGGAGGGATTCCGGAGTCTATAAGACTTTGCTCCTTGGCACTGTTTTTGCTCCTGCCTCAACTTCTTAGAGCATCTGCATAAATAAACTCAACACCCCTTTAGGATTTCGGCAAGAAGATGATACATAACATCCTGAATTGCCAAAATAGAACGTTAAAGTTTCGTGTGTCCGAAATGAATCAGCACAATTAAAACGCGCCTGGGGCTATAATAATTACTCATGAATTAAACTAACAAGTTGTTAATAAAACGTGCCGGACTGAAAGTGTGTAAATGTACGCAATAAACTATAAAACACAAACACAAAAGAGTCGTGACACTTCCGAGAAGTAAAGCGCGAGTGGCGCTGATGGAATAAAACTCTGACACGTCGAAATCGTGCAGGACATTTACATTTTTTATTATTATTATTATTATTTGGTAGGCTTTCAAAATTATTTTTTACAGGAAACGTTATGACTATTATAATTATAAATGTTTCTAACAAGCCGTTAATTGAGCTCCAGGTATTAATAATTTAAGAACCAGTTTTTTTACTTAATTTATTATTTTGTGACTAAAATTAACATTAAATTTCATATTTCCTAAAAAATTTAATTTTTACCAAACAAATGACAAACTCAAACTCTCCATCCGTTCCCATATGATTAGCTTAAGGCCTGATTATAATCACTTCTTACATGCATGTCTTTGCTCGACCTTATTTAAAAGAGGCTTGCTGAAACTCTTTACTATAAATAGGCCCTTAGGAACCAGCGGAATCATTCGGAGTTTTTTTGTTATAACTCGAAAAATATTCTTGACTTTTTGAAAGCTGACAAAACAACCCTACGTTTTCTATTCCCCGAAAAATTTCACCATGAAAACTGAAATCACAGTCAAACACCAGTAACAAGAGCCTTCTAATCAAACTGTTGATGCAAAAACTAGAGGAAAATAATATACCTAAATCCATTCCAAGCATAGGATGATGCAGATATGAAAAAAATATCTACAGCTATTGAAAAGACAGTTTCTCTTTAGTGGTTGTGATAGGCGAAGATGTGGATTTGGGCCTTATGAAATCTAGCAGACGAAAAGTCTTCACAGAGACATACTCTTCTCAAGAGCTGCAGCAGCTGGGGCTGGAGCACATTCTATTTCTGCATACTTTCACAGGCTGTGATACCACCTACCACCTCCAAGCCCAGCAGCATTCAGGAAAATCAAATTTAGCAAATTATAGGTACAAAAAGGACCAAACTATAAAAGAAACATCGTAGCCCTTCATCGACACCATCTGAGTCGAAGGACCAGGAAATAATCCTCAGATGATATGGTGCTCCGTCTAAGGATTCAGCACCCAAACTGTCGGACAGAAATTCTGTCCCGAATGAAATTCTCCAAACTATATTTTAAGAAAAAGGCATCATTGAATAATAAGTCAAAATTTAAGACCATTTCTGAAGTCAACGTTTCTACCCCCCTCCATGCACTCTATAATAATTAGTTGACTCAGTTGAATAGCTGAATTTAGTAAACAAAGATCATGTTGTAAGAGTGAATGGTTAATCAGAGCGCAGCGCACTGTGATCACATTGCATCAAAATCAAACCGATTTGACTTTTAAGTAAGGACCAATGTGTTTGCTTTTTCATTCGATCAGAGAGGTTCATCTCAATGAGTCGTGATCCGGTATGTCTATACCTTCAGATTTATACCATGACATGCTTTTATTTGTTGATAAGGTTAAGTTTATTCATATTCGTAGATCTGGTTGTCTTTAGGAGTGATGCAAAATAAATACTATTCGCGAGAAATTTGACTCGCAAATAATTTCTTGTAATAATTTTAGGTTTATAACAAATATAAGCAGCGGTGTTAAGACTAATTATGTTTTTTATATTAATAATAAAAATGACTTTTGTTGTAAAAGTAATTAAATTTATTTTTCTTATGAATAAAGGCGGTAAATGTTTAGGTAATTAAGTAAAAATAATTTAAGCTAACAGTTTAGTTTACGCTTTAAGGATAATTGTTATTTTTTAACGTGACATTAAGCAAATTTGATAATTAAAAAAGTAATAATAATGCAAAACGGATATTCGCGATGTATTTTTTTACATGTAAACCTATTCGAGGCGCGCATATTGAGCAATTATTAAGCAATTTAAGATTCCAGATGTGATTAATATAAATCAACAAGCACACGCGATTTTAGCAATAATTACCCCCTTAATGCGCTCACGTTTTTCGAGCGGTGGCATTACCGGGCTCATCCTGACGTAACGCATTAAACGGCGAACGTGTAATTGAGAAAATAATTAAGACTGAGGCAGAATGGACAGGTAACTGTGGATAGATAATCTTCCGGCGATGTCAATGTACACCGGAATGTTATTAATTTTTATGTGTAATTATAATATGTTCTACATACATCTATTGTCTAAACCATGGGAAAGAAAAGGCCGCAGTTGACAGAGGCTCATTTGTTGAAATAATTTATACGCAAAAATAATTTCGAAATAAAATGCGACCGTAAATAATAAAAACATTAAGTTGTCTTAAAAATGATTTCTACCATAAAATTCAAATGTTAAATTTTTAACATATCATTCGACCTCACTGTATAAAATTTACATAATCAAAAAACAATAAACCAAACTTATACTCAAGGTTTATTTAAACAATTAAAGTAAGTAACAACTCTATTTAGTATAGCTGGATTATTGATCAATGCGTTTCAATTGCCATCTTCGACATTTTCAGCTTATGCTCTTTACTCTTTGTTCAGATGCAGCAGCTCCAGACGTCATTTCCCTTTGCACTAATCCCCTTTCAATTGACAAATGCGGCTAATGCTTCCAAGCACACACACACGCTCACATATGAAATTCCCAGTTTCAGATGCAAGAGGACGCGCCTGGCAAAAGGCCTCGCTGGACTCTGATAGATTACTTAATCTCAGATGAATGTGTGAGTGTCGCCGTTCCATTGTTGGACAATTGATGAGCCAGACCGCCATGGTTTTAATGCTGCCTTTCAATGGATGGGTTATTAATAATACAACGGGGATGTGTTTAGGTCGGGTACTCGTCATTTTTCTTCTACTCTTTGGATTATTTTTTCTCGGCCCACACCTTGCCACAGGACATAAGTCTCCCATTAGTACCAGTGATTACCATTCAAATGTTAAAACCAATTCTATTTAAGCGTATTATTCATTCAATACCAAGACAACCAAATTTCTATACCCTATTTTTAAACTTCAATCCTACAGACCAATTTCATAGTACCAAAAGGAAATAGTAAAATCCGCAACGATGATAGATTGACTTGGAATCTCATTTAAAACGATGATTTTAAGAAACTCATACCACCTCTAAAGGTGAACATACACATGTGAGCGCGAGAGGAAATAATAATAAATTTTATGATACCCCATACTGCTCCCTTGGATTTCAAACTTAGGAACGAAGGAACCATTCAAGACAAGGTTTAAATATGCCGTTTCATGTGTATTGACATTTTTAGTTTAGTAATATCCTATCTTCTAAATTTCCAATGGAATCTAAGGTGGAAGCTGTATTACTTTACGAAACGAGAACAGTGAATTGTTTACTCCATAACTATGGTACGATTTTTCTCTTGCTTTAATGCTCATGGACGTTGTTGTGAGTAAGAGAGAGACAGGCTTCCAATTCAAGTTTCATGATCCTACATCCATTTACTCTATCTTTGCAACTAAATTGTCATATTTATCTTATTAATGAAAATCTGTAGGATCAAGTCGGTTATCTTTTGGGAAAAGTTTGCGTGTTTGCCATAAAGAATTTATTATTGGGTTTCGATTATACATAGAGCCCAATCCTCATTTCAGGAGATAAATTATTCCAGAGGAAAAATGGCGTGTTTAACCAAAATACTTGTTACTGATTGGATGTTTTGACAAATTTCTTGGAAAATTCCTTTTTTCCTACAGCACTTTTCTACAAAAATTTTCCAAAACAACCAATGTGTAAAAAGTATTTTGATTAAACATTCAACACGCGTTTTTGGGAAATTTATCCCCGAAAATTAAGATAGGGTTCCTTGAGTCACGTCACAGTTTTAGTTAGTAGATTTGGGAGTAAGATTTAAGTAATTCTGTCATATTTAGATTAGGTAGCAGGGTTATTGGATACGAATGAACCTTATCAATGTGTTTTTTTTAATCTGTTAATGGATCCAGTTACCACAGATTCGGGAGCAACTGGAATTTCTACAGATAATTTGTTCTTTTCTTACAATATTTACGTGCTACTTTTTTACAGGACTTGGTTTTTGTGCAACTTTAGTCCTTTCGGTCGTGACCTAGGATTTTCACCACTTCCCATGTTTAGATGTCAACTGCTAAATTATATGTTCTCAGTATATGCATTAACTCTGATTGGCCGTAATAAAACAAACTTCTCCATTTCAGAAATTAATTTTGAATTTAAACCTTTAGTATTTCTAATCTTTTTGATGTCAGATGTTAATTGCTTTGGTATGTCTCCGAGAACGCCTATAATTACAGCAATTAGTTGGACGGTGTATTCTGGCTATTTTTCAGCTCGAGCAATGGTGCTTTTTCCTCAACCACTTTAGTTATACCTATTAGACTCTGATGAACATGAGAACTTGACTGCAGTAAGCAATTACAAAAACCAAATACGGTTCATTTGCTTATGTCACGTTTATAGTACTAAAGAGAAAATTCAAGAAATTTTCACCTTATTACGTTAGACCACAGCTTCCTCGCTTTCTTCTATAAAAGCATTATGTAGCTCTGGATCTATACCAAATGAATGTCCTGCATGAAACTATATTACTCTTGCGGCTCTATTATGTCTGCTACTCTAGAATGTTGTTTTTATACCCTGATAGAATATGCATAACACTTTTCTCTTGCTCATGGAATAATCTACATTTGGTATTTATATTTTCAATTCATCCTGGTACGCACATTTGTGGAGTTAAGGAATAGACAAAACTGTTGTTTGGACAAGTTCTTCTCCATATTATGTCTAAAAAATTAGCCATGAACAGGTCTTTTTATAATATGTTTTGTTGAGCTTTTCTTATATTACTTTTTATATTTTATAAATGTGTTATTTTTGCTTCTATGTCTATTCCTAGATCATCTGCACATCTCTTCGCAGAGTTCCATAGAAAAGCGTTCATTATCTTCAATTTTCTCAAGTCTTTGGTCTTTGGCTATCTTAATAAGCGGATCTTTTGACTGCTACAACTAAATAGTCCATGTAATAACGATTTTTCGTAGGTTATCTCTACTCCTTGAAGGCCTCTACCTCCTTCATTCTGGGCATATGCTTTGGATTGTATGCAGATTTCTATTTCTTCTAAGAGGCTGTCTTGTTTGACTATCTAGATCCTGTAGTTTACGAACTTTCCATTTGATAACACCAAACGTAATAGCTTAGAATAATCGAGGGAGCACATGCAAAAATAATACCACATACGTTGTACACTTTAGAGATTAACCATCAGGAATCAATTTTAATATCATAAATAAGAAAGAATAAGACATGATGCCCAGTTACACTACTGTTTCAGTTACCCAACTTGACCTTCAATTTTGTACAAATATTTTTACAACTCTAAATTAAAAAAATAAAGCAGTGATTTACTAATAATTCACTAAACAATCAATTGGGAACAAAAAAACAAGGTTCCCCTTCTTCATCTTAGAATCAGACCTGAATAAATCGCTTTTAATGATAAAAGCGTTTTTCTGGTGTTCATTAAAAGGCGGAACATCGACGAGCAGAAATTTTCGACAAAAGAAAAGTCGAGTGGCGGGCGCGCAAACAATTGATGTTCGAAGCCGCCATTAATCCAGAACAACGCCTTTCGATTTGTTATCGGTGATTAATTACCTCGTCTACACGCTTAAGTGGCGTCGTGATCTTAAGGAAAGTGCTATTGAAGGGAAAGAAAGACAAAACTAAGAAAGCAAGAACTGTGATTTTAACAAAAAAGCTCCGTTGGTTTTAATGTGTTCGGAGTTATGGTGGTATTGATTAAAATTTATTGATTGTAAAAGCTGTGTGTGAACTTTCGTTGTCTGAAAATAATCAGGAATTAGTGGGATTCTTTAAATTTGGTCGACATATGTTCGAGTTCTCATTAGAGGCCGCCGACAAAGGATAATTTGGCAATCAAGTCGAGCCGCTTCTTAGCCCTGCCATCATTTTTTTACCTTCCACGAACGTAACAGAGATCAATCTATCAGTCTCTTTTCTAATAACTAATTTGTTTAAATCATGCCCCTTTTTATGAGCGCACGTTGACTAATTGCCTCTCGTAATTAGTGCTTCTTCATAATTAAGTTCTCCACAAATCACAAATCAAAGCACACGAGTTTTGTGTTATTCCCAAAACATTCGATGGAGTATCTTGTTTTATTTTAATTGCGGCTGTTCGAAAATTTCGCTTTAATCGCTGGGATAGGGTGGGAACCGCGCGTTCGCATATTTCGGTCCCGGCATTCTGTCGGCGGTGATCAAAGCCGCGACCCGGACCTCTGGAAATATCTGACGATTTTCCACGATTGGCATTATTGACGTTTAGTGTAACCGGCACGGATTTATTTTATTATTTACACACAAAACCTGATTCGGCCAGTCGACTGCGTTCCAACGGGGCGCAAATATTTGTTTGCATGTGTGTGTTCGAGGAATTAGCGCAGGGTCGCGAAACTTTTTATTGTTTTCTTACCAACTTTTCGTTTTAGGGGCTTTATTTGCGGGATTTGATCGCTTGACATAAAGCTGTCAAGGGATAATGGCCCTCAGGGTCAAAACCTCAAAGCGGACCATCCCTTTCTTTAAGATATTTGACACCCTATTCATAAATATTATGCAAGCACAGCTTGACATCTCCCTCAATAACATTTGCTTCCCCGTCACATCCAAATAACTACCTGGAACGAAATGATGGATTATATTAATTTTACAAATCAAATAATCTCATAAAAGCACGTTCTTGTCGAGCGAAGTAAGTAGTTCGACATTTTAGTTAACTGGTAGTTTTCCCGTAACAAAATTTCGGAAGTTTTTTGTAGGAGGCCCACTTCACAACGAAAAACGCAATAATTTTTTGGCCCATTAGCGAAAACGTCAAAAATACCTTCGAACAAATTTGCGACTCATATATCCATTAAGTACGAAGTAAGTACGAAGTACAACAATTGTGTTCGATGGGTACTCGGATGGACAGAAGAGTACCACGTCCATGGAAGTAGACCAAAAATCAGTCACAAGTAAAATTTCTATCGAATTAAATTGTAATAGAATGATTAATGCTATGATAGAGAAAAACTGATTAATGTTAATGCATAATGCTGCAAAATATTAAATGAATTAATACCATCTGTCGCCTCAGGTGCTCCAGACATGGGTACTGCAATGGGCTCGTTCAGGTCGTCTTTCTCTTCTGCATCCAAATTGTCGTCGATGTTAGAACACGAGCCTTCACAATTCTGGCAGAGTTTCGTCCAGAACAGTCCTGTTCGCATATACCCAAACCTATCTTGCATTTGCAAGATATAAACTGGCGAACCCTCTTGGGAGCCGGAGGTTTCAGTGTAGTAATGCGAACAAACCCAGTTTTTGTCAACTTCCATCACCACTGCTATGGAAACAAGTAGTATTCCATCTAGTGCTGCACCTGATGGAAAACTCTGAAGGCGTATTGTTGAGCAGAAACTTCAGTGGTAGGTATAGAAATCGTGTTTGCTGATGCCTTCTAGACTGATGTCACATAATGGTTATTCCTCAGCTTGTGGAGTGTTGTGGTTGGGTGCTTACTACCATAAAGGATAATCAGAAATTTCTCAGCAACACTTGTTATTTCCTTTGGATAGGCTGAAGGATCAGTGAATTTAGTAATGTATGTTTGAGATTCGCATTTTTGGAGTGGGTCTTGAGAAATTTGAGCTTGCCTTGGTTGAATAACGCAGAAGAAAAGCATGTTGTTCGCAACACTTTTCTCCACTGCACTTCCCGGATGGCAGAGGAGCTGAGAGACTTGAAGAAATATACATTGGGGGTAGTTTGGCCAGAAGATCCACATCTTCCACCACAACTGCGACACTCTTGTGAGTTGAACCCAGGGATTCTAGCGTCTTTAATATCAGTGGGTCTACATCATTACCTGCCTGCTTGGAGGTGAATTTTGTCAGACTGATTAGTCTATCCTTGTTATTCGCATTCGATAGAAAATTTACTTGTGAAACTGTTGGTATAATGGTGCTGCTAAATTGTATCTCCACGGAATGCTTTTTAATTGATCTCCTTAAGTGCATTTGTAGTGGCCATTTTCGAAAAACGGATAGTTTTCGAGATATAATCCGACCTCCTACAAGGCAGCTAACTTAAAATTCGGATTCAGCACCCCAAAAACATAGGACAGTTGAGAAAAAAACTTGCAAAAGCGGCAGTTTTGAAAACCGAATTACTGGAATAATAAACAGTGGCTTCATGTTTTCTCCTAAACTATAATTGTTATGTTTTTTCCCTATCCTTTATTATTCTAACTGCTTATACGTTTTAAAACGCGTAATTTTATAAGTAACGAGTAAAATGTCCCACCATGTAATTGCGAGCAGAAAGCCGTAGAATTACCAGCGATCTCGTAGTCATTCATAGGAAAGATCAATTACACGATTATACATTTCTTTCGTTTCCGAGCCGCATTTTGATCATTATGAAAGTATGAGAACGAAGCATGAAAACTTATTTAAACAAAGTTGCAATAAAAGATTTAAAAACGAATTTCTAGCAATTGTAATTTTTGAAAATTTCAATGGAAATTTGCGTCTCTCCCCCGAGGTGATTCGGGTAACGATAATAAAATCGGACGGCTTTTGTTCGTGAAATAACTTGAAAATGAAACGGGCCAAGAATTCTTCTGCCCTGAGCTGAAAGCGGGAATGCATCAACTATTCCCGATACCTGGGGCGGCGCGGGTCCCGTATGGGAGTCCTGCAGGATCAAAGGGTTCAAAGGAGCCACCGCGAGCGAAACTATGTGAAAAATTAATATCCAAAACGGGCGATTATTGTTATTAAATGAGCGAGCTTTTATTACACCCTGCTTCGTCCTCTCAGCTCGCATCTTGATTGTACGTTTGAAAGTTTGGCGATGGCGTGTTTGTATATGGGTTTTGCGGGGATGGGCGAGAAGATCAATGAAAATATCCATAATCAAAGGCGCAACTAAATTAGCTGTAGCGAAACGGCCCCGGGGCCGGCGATGAACAGAGGCCAACCTTTGACCCGCTGTCAAATTTCCTGCCCTTTACTGGACCAGCATTTCCTTTGTGATCCACTTGCTTCTTGCCTACAGGAGATTACAGATGAATCTGCCGGTATCTTTGAACGCCCGCGTCTGTGTGCACGTATAACAACACTGTTGTATTACCAACGGTCACTAATTATTATTGTTTGAAATTTGCTCAACGTCTTCGAACCCTTTAAGGCGTTAATTAGCAAACCGAAACAATATTGTTCATTCACTTATTCCAATTTCACTCATATACGAAATTAACATTATTTTCACAAAAGATGTGCGAATAAAAATATTACAATGGTTTATTGATTATTGCATCGCTTAGGGTCAGTACTTTTGTAGGAAAGTGTACATTGATTAATTAAAAATATTTTAATTTAAAATTCTCTTTATCCACGCAAGGGTGAATATGTGCGTGCTGTATAAACATGTAACTCTGTATACAGAGCCACAAGTTATCAATCAAGATATAACCCTTTCTACAGAAAATCTCCCCCTTGGAAGGGTGACGGGCCCTGAAGCTTGACCATTCGACGCTGCTTGTACATTCTTATGAAAATTAAGCGATTTTCGCCGAGGCTCCCCTTTTTTCGATAGGAACAGGTTTATCGATTTTAACCGTTCCTTTAGACTGACCACACATTTAAAACTCCGTTAAATATATACATGTACAGGCTACATTAAAAAAATTAACACCTCGTTGGGTAAAATAGGAATTAATTTAAAAAATTGTATGTCCATTTTGCGAATTACATGTGTAGGTATGCGCGAGTAGAACTCATTAAAGCACGTAAGGTGAAGAAAAGAGATATTACAACTTCCTTCAAAATAACAGGAAAAATGGAAGTATCCGGAGTTGAAGATTTTATTAAAAATATCGGCTTTATGTAGTTGTTGTTTTAAAGCGCGATTTCGCTTACTGACAAAGTCACGGACGCCTGCTCATACTGAACTTGAAACAACAATAATAAATATGACTCTAATGACAGCAGGAAGCGTGGAACAATGGCGCAAGAAATTTTTAGATTTTCAGATGCGACCCAAGTGCCACCTGTAAGTGACGCTCTTTAATTGCTTTTAAATAGACCTCAAATTATCCGAGCAGACACACTTCGATTGCCACGTAAAAACATAATTATCTAAGGAAAAAATCGTATCAAACCATCTTTTGGAATAAACGCCGCGGATTTAACCATTACCTAAGCACTTTTTAATCATCGCTCTTGTTTCACATTCATGCACTTTTAATTGTTTTATTTTTTTAGAAATACGAGAAAGCATAAGTTTCCAATATTACAAATATCTGCAAGGGGGGGAAATAATTTAACTGTTTTGTCTTGTGAATATAATTTGGAGTTTTTAATACTTTTTGTTAAAGATGAAAGGCTTATAAAGACATAATAAATTAAAATAAATGTTGGTCCTTTAAATTACAATACCCGGAGGGAAAAGTTTGATGAGTTTTTACTTTGACTCGCAGATTAAAAAACAAAACGATAATTGAATAGAACACGGCTTTGTAATTTTATCGGGAACAAGAGTTTCGTCCTTTAGAATCTTGATGTAACTCTAATATATATTGAATTTTAACTCCATTACAAATCCGGGCGTATTACTTTTTTAAAGTCAGCCAAGTGTTGGTAATTTTAATAGAAAATTAACCCCTAATTGTGGTTCCCCAGTCTTTGATTTTGACGTAATCCAATTCGGGCCAGCGCGACATGAAACTTCCACAATTGAAAATATAATTGGTGTCTTTATTGAGTTTTGGCCGCGCAAGATAGTCACTCGTCGTTGGTTTTTCTTGGCCGAAGCGTAATTGCGATCGCCGCAATTTTCCGGATCGTAAAAGTTCGACGCTCCCCCTTTTTTCAATAAAATCTAGATAAGGTCGCCCTTAGGTCCGTTTGTTAACGGCGCGGCGGTGCTGATAAAATATAACAATATCCGCAATACAAACCCCCGAAACTGCCCGCCGGGGGTTTAAGCGGATCCCAACGTCGCCAATGCGGCCACTGCCCATAAAAATCACTCAATAACAAAAAAGGTTAAATGGACTTAAAAAATCTACAATGGGGAGCATTCGGGATTTGTTTGCACAAATTGGCCACAATCGGTTCAACGGATCAACATTTATTCAAACATAACCACCAATTTACTCACTTTTCCCTTAAAAAAAATCTCATAAAAACGATTTCATCTCTTAACGTCAGAAAAACCACAAACATGTTAAAAACCTATCAATCTTCTCATGTCTCTTTAGCATCTTCGCCAAATGATTGTTTAATTTGGTTGGCTCTGACATAAAATCACATCTATAATTGAAGTCGATAAGAATACAATCAGGAAGCAGGTTTATTGAAGAAAAATCTACAAGGTAGAAATTTATTTTTGAGTAAACGTTAGGGTATAGATATACTAACATAGCAATGCTCACGATTCATTGACACGATCCTCACTGATCGAATTAAAAAGCAAAGGCATTAAATTAAATGAGAATGTCAGCATGATCTTTACTCATTACTTTCTGCTCGGTGATCTGATTGACTGCTCACTCTCACATGATCTTCTTTTACTAAATTCAGAGATTCAGTTGAGTGCTGAGGTACGTGAAATATGAACGCAGTTTTTTTCTCCATGAGTCCGTCTGCAGTAACGCACCAGAGGCATTGTACACATATCTGTGTTTTACACCCAGTCTGTGATGTTAATGCCCTGTGCCAGGAAGTATAGGTACTTAACAGGGTGTGTGGCGATTCTTTTTGTTCTGTGATTGAGTTCCCAAAAATGCTCTGTCTCTTTCGCCCCGGAGCATCACATTTACATAAAATATGCATCGCCATTTCTGTTTCCTTGTTGGGTAGCCTAGAATCAAGGCTCCGTCAAATTTTCCAATTTATCACAGGTGCTGCTTTACAGTGCTGTGAGTAATCCTGTGTGAGTTCGGAGCTGTGTTCTGTTTAGACAACTCAGCTGATTTGTTGCAAGGTCTGTTGCATAGCTCTTTGCAGAGTATATCCTGAAATGTTTTGCCAGTATTTAACATGTTTAGTTGTATTCCTTCCTGCCGATTCTGGCCCTATGAAACTGATTTCAGATCGCGTTCTAGCCAGTTCGCCGCTTTTTAGTTGCGTGGCACTCCACAGAGTCCCGGATCCAGAGCAGCTTAACTACGTTGCGAGACCCCATGGTCCTGAGATCATTCAGGCATTCCCAAACCAGTTTTGACGTCACCTTCGTACTCCGAAGAGCTACAACTGCTGCCTGATTGTCTAATAAGATGAAAATGTGCTTCCCATTGTAAGCTCTGTTATTGTTTTCTAATGCACATTGGAATATTGCATGAATATTCGTCTAAAATACCAATGATACTTTCCCAGGAAACAGCTATCATCCTAGATCTTTCTCCGTTCACAACTGACCTAATGCCACCGTCGGTCTTAGACCCATCGGTGTCAGGCTTTCAGCGGGGATATCCTGCGTTATTTGATTGGTGCCTTTTCGATTCTTTATAATTACTTCGAAGGGCTTTTCTTTATGTACTCTAGGAGTAATTCGGTCTGTACACATTTCTAGAATGGGACTTCTTATTCCTCCTTTCCTCTTATAAGAATAAGTGTCTTGCTTTCTCTCGTAGAGTCGGAAGTTCGTTCCCTGCCTCTGTTCTATTACTCAGTGTAAGGAAGGAAGGTCCAAAAGGGTCTCCATAGCTGCCGTGGGTGTTTTTCTCGTTGGCCCTGTTGGTATAACAGAGCCGAACGAGAAAAACAAGCAAGTCTTTGCAACTTGTTCAGTTTTTTTCTCGTTCTATCCATCATAACCAGTGTACAATTTGGGATTAAACCCCCAAGCGTTATCAAAACTACTGCAAGGGTAATCTTTGCCTTCCTGATTATCTTGTTAAGGTGTCCGTTCCAGGTAATTGGAAATTTGAAACTGGACGTAGTGACTTATTTATTACCAAGGTATAAGGGTCAAAAGTATAAAAGGTTTCTTGTACGTGTAAAAGGAACTATTGTTGTCTTCTCCGGACTGACTTTAAGTCCTTCCCTCGAAGTTTAAAGAACAGTGAGTGAGGATCGTCTGAACGCGTCGTGAGCATTGCTAAAATGGCATGCTAATATCCTTAGAACTGAATATCCTAAAATTCCGAAAAAGGAAAAGGTACTACCTAAACATGAAATAACACATCGTTTTATTGTCAGATCAAATAAATCGAAGCATGTGAGGACTTAAATAATCAGATGTTCAATGGCCCAATTTAATTTTAAGAATTTTTACAGTTGTAAGTCGGAGAAAAGTAATAAAAATGGCGAAAGAATCTGATTTAAAATTAAGCAATCAGGAGGAAGAAAACCGCAGTGCATGGAAGAAAAGAAAGGACACAAGGAGAAACGATAATTTTCATCATTTAATGGCTCGCAGCGTGTGGAATTTTTTAACTGTGTAGAAAATAATGATATGATAATGAACAAAGCAACGCGTCCGATATTAATACCAAAATGATAGTATTTTATGGACATAAAGTCCGTTTTTATGGTTCTTTATGTGATACAGATGATTGGTTAGTATGGTTATTTCTTGCCGGCAATGATGTGCCTTATGCCTGCGCCCATATCGAAGAGGTTCTTGGTAATTAAATCCGTTATTTGTACCCGATGAATTTGCATTTTATTTATTTATTTTATTGAAAAAAGGAAGGCCGTCTGCGAGCAGGAGTCGGCGCGTTTATTTTCTTAATAATTATTGTTATAGTTTATAGTAATGGCTTGTTTGTTACTTATAAATTTGTTATTTATAGTCCTTGATGGGCCGTTTTCGTTTGTCGTTACGATTATTGGAATTTTATTATAATTACACCGAAAATTATCGTCGCCAGCTGCATATTAAGTATTTAATCCTCCTTTATCGGCTTGTGCACATTTCTGCTATTCATAACAGCGCAGTAATTTTCATTTCAAAAATAACTTAAATAATTAAGAATTCGCGAGAGATACATTTTCGTGCCCGCCGGGCCCATTAGGGCGTGCTAAGCTTATAAATCAAAGCGTGCGTTGCATGGCGCATCGTTTACAAGAAACAATATCAATAAATAATGCAATAAACAAACAAGAAAGAAAGTGGCGGAGATAAACGCGCTGCGCCCGCTGAAAACCCAATAACCACGGAACATTCATTCCATCGCCATCTCCGCATTAAATAATCTTTAAAAACGCGCGTTTGTGGTGAAAGAACGAAACGCAATAATTTTTTATCACCGTTGAACCAGAAAAAATGATATCTGCGTTTATAGAGACGCTTCGGGAAGAAGCACAAAAGGAAATGCGGCTATCGAGAGATCTTTTAGTGTGAGGGGGTGGGAAAGTGGAAA
The DNA here is from genome assembly GCA_963971135.1 of Stenus bimaculatus. Taxonomy (NCBI): domain Eukaryota; kingdom Metazoa; phylum Arthropoda; class Insecta; order Coleoptera; family Staphylinidae; genus Stenus; species Stenus bimaculatus. The sequence continues at coordinate 50,706,668 of OZ020181.1, forward strand.
ACGCGTTGCTTGCCATCCGGAGGCAATAAGGAAGATGGCATTGCAATATATTTACATTATGTGTTATCACCGATAATATTAATGACGGCTGTAAATGGGGAAAAGCAAAGCCAACGAAACGAGCTGGCTATAAGCTTCACTTCTTTTCCGAAAAAACATTCCATTTCTTTTTCGCAGCTCCCGGCAATTCCCCCATAAAAATGATTAAAGCCATATATTATTAATAACATTATTATCATTAGAAAGTAGGTACAATACACGTGAATTGTTTGCGAATCTTTGTACGGGTGAATGTGTTATGTATGCATATCTGCGAGGAACAGGCGCAGATATTCGCTATCAAGTAATTGCCTCTGCAGCTCTATATGTCAACAATCGAATGTATAGGAATTCTCAATTAATATTATTAGAACTGAGGTATCTGAGCCATATTAAGAGCTATATTAATATATTTCGACGTGTATATTGTAGCTCGTTGATGCCAAAAGGGCTTTATTTGTTATTTTAACACATCACTCATCTATTGATAATAGATACCTTAATTGCTTTTCCAAATTTACCATTTAATATCTCAGATTGAATTATAGATTCAATCTACACAAATTGTATATTGAAAGCTTCGCCAACTATTTTTTTCCAAACCTATTCCTGTTTTGTATTCACATCGAGCATCACGGTTGTACCTGGTAAAATAATCGCACATATCCTTCGAATTAATTCAAGCCAACGTTTGCTCTCATCGACAACCCCATCACCCCTTGCAAATCATAACCCGTTTGGTTTTGGGCTACACCGATAAACTGGTGATGATAAATAACCACTGTCAAGTTTAAAAAAAAAAGTGTATGCAATGACCCTATAAAATGTTTTCCTTCCAATTATTTCACTCAAGACCACTTTTTGTGTGATTAAAGTAGCACAGAGCTTTCGACTGAAAATCGAATGTATTGTACAATCTACTCCACAGCAAAGTAGCATGTTACTTGATCCACCATGGTCCAGTGGTTGGAGTCCATCATTCTTATGATTTTTTATGTGGTACTTTGCGGTAGAATAGACTGTACATATGCTTTTAGTTTCGGGGACCATTTTAAACTGGACAAGTTCTGTAGAGTTCTTTATTACCTTCTTTAGACCATTAATCATTTTAAACGCAACGAAGGAGTTTATATATTTGAGTATAATTAGAGATTACAATATTGGACTAAAAAGTCAATACCGGTATTTCGGAATTCCAATTTTTGGATTGTATGAATTTGGAACGAATTAGACTTTCCTAAAACAGAAATAAACTGTTACAGCTTGTCATGTGTCATAGGAGGAAAGAACAACTTCCTTTACTTTATTGACGTTTGAAGACAAAAAACTTTTATATGAAAAAAGTGGATAATTACATGAGATATTGAAATTGTGCATTGTTCACTTGGCTTAGGTAAAAGTTTAGCTAACAACAAACTACATTCCATAGGTAAGAAATTAGTGTTTGGGGGTGATTAGAAGAAGAAATGAGTCAATTTGAAAGCTGGTCGTTTGCAATGCATGGAAATAATAAGGTGGGTTAATAAACGTTTCAGCAGCGACCATTAAAATTGAACATGAGCACGTAGGCTGCCGCCTCTCGCACATTAACGCGGTGGTAAAATTGTTGAAGAACGCATGAATATTAAGTGGTCGGAGCTGGAGCGCGCGGCAACAATAAGTATTTTTAGGTTCGCGGGGGTCGGGGAGGCGGCTCCGGCCTTGGTCCGAGGTCGTTAATTTGCCACATTATATTCCTCTTGATAAAACAATATCTTTTATTAATAGGACCTGGAGTATATTAAACAAAACAGCGGAAACCAAATAAGCCAAAATTTCAAAATCTAATCTAAATTTAACGAAACGGCTCCCGAATGCACTGGTTTTACATGTGTAGAGCAGTGGTCATGAGACGGAATTATTCGGTGGCCGAGGGCAAAGAAAAGGGAAGAGCGAAACGAGCAGTGAGCAGTGCCCACTAATAATTCATAAATTGAATGTTTCACAATTGCTAATTCAACATCATTCACACAGTCCGCTTGTTCTTAACTGGAAATGTATGTAATTAAGTTTATTTTCTATTATGTTTCGTATAGGTACCAGTTGACCAAAGCATAAATAATTTAATTGTTCGCGCAGCGGCCCTGCTCCATCCTCGGCATCGCGACGCACTCCAATCCGAGCCATTACCGTCGCGGGCCACAGCGGCGGGTTAGTTAAATTAAGTTTTGCTTTATGCCGTATTGCGGCCGGTCGGCTACTACAATGTATTAATTCCTTTAGGGCACCTAAAAGTCACTCAAAACGGTGCATTCGGTGGTTAACTCTTTGATGTTTACATTGTGTACCTAATTCGGTCGACATGGGGGAAAGACTGCAGCTAAGCACGCCCGTTCTACCGGAATCTATAAGTACAAATCTCATTACGCCACCTCTTCTTTAAAGACTTCATTACCCATATTCCACAATGCAAATTTAAATCACAAACTTATTATCTCACCAAAATTACTTTATCATAACCAACATTTTTACTTTTACGATTGCTACTTAATTTAAGTTAAGCCAGTAGCCTATCCAATGATTATACATGGATTAATACTGCAGTTTCTTGGTGCTTAGGCGTGGTGCGTGCCGGACTCATGTAATGCAGAATCTTTGATAGAACTACATGGTGCTTAGGTATGGTGCGTGCTTGACCCAAGTAGTTGGGTTCGCGTATAGGTCATCATATTCGAATATCTACAGGAATTCAGATTATTTCAGAGACTTTAATTCTAGACACCTATTCTAAGTTTGTTAAAAGTGATTTCTGCCCAGGATTCTCTTCAGATGAAATCCACCCTAGACCCAACTATATATTGCTCTAAAAAAATAAAATCTTATTTTTCGTAACAAATTGAAACAGTTTTAGAATGGTCTTGTTTGAGAGATTTATGATTTTCAAAATACAGGGTGCGGCAAGATAATTTCCTTATTTGGAATGAATACCCTGAATCTGATGAGAGTTTTTGGCGAGTTTTCGTGGTCTCGTTCGAGAGAGGCGATCTTAAAGTTTTGTTAACTTGTGTTTCAGTCATAATCATGCATTAGAGTAACGAGCAGCGTGCGTTTCCCTTAAAGGTCTATTTTTCCAACGGCCGTTCGGTGGTTAAAACCCAGCGCGGCTTCTGAAATCGCTTCAATATTGTGACATTGGGTCCAGTCCAGGAATGGAAATTAATTCTTTTGGAGGTCACAACTTTCAATGAAACTGGTACTGTGCAGAAAAGAAGAACTGGAGACGCACGACCCATGGTTTTTCGAGGAAAATGAGCAGATTGTCACAGCAATTCAGACCGTTATGTGAACACGCTCGAGGAGATTTTTTTGCCACGGTTTGACGAAATGGACTTAGGGGACATATGGTTTCAACAAGACGAAGTAATGGTCCATACTTCAAGGGCATCGATGGCTGTGTTGCGAGAGTACTTCCCAGGCGCCTTATCTCACTCACCCGATTTGACCTCTTGTGACTTTTTTGTGGGAGTAGTTGAAATCCCGTGTCTATACCAGACTCTGGACAACCTACAAAGAAACATTCAGGAAGAAACGGCCAACATACCCATCAATTTGCTGAAGAGAGTGATGTGAAACAGCAGAATTCGGTTCAATTAGTGTATCGACAATGGGGGGCGCAACTTACCCCATATGATTTTTAAAAACATGTAAACCATAACTTTTAATGTTGAACTTTTTAATGAAAAAAAAAATTGAAAATATATCATTACTACTTTTTATTTTATTGCATTATGAAATAAGGAAATTATCTTGCCGCACCCTGAATTAGATTTTTTTAATAATTTTTCAGTACGCTACAAAGGATCTCCAACAACATAGGGGAGAGCTTGGGTTTAAATTTAGGGACACTCTGTATGTGCAAGGTGGACCATACCTAGGCGCAATCTATGGAGTTGTTACCAGTTCCTTAAATCGATTACTGTATTAAAATTTATATAATTTTATAATCGTGTTAACAAAATTGTATTACGTCACATTCAAGGATAATTCATAACAAAAATCTTTATAGTTTTCATTCGACAAAAATAATGTTGTTAACTACAAAATTATTTTTAGTTGACTTAAAAGTAGTTCCAATGTTTCGCAACAAATCCACTACATGTAAATGACGACCATTATTCTTTATTTTAATCTTTTTTATTTATATGTTTTTATTGTTATAGGCAGCGTATTCGCCGTGCGAATAATGGTTGCTTTATTTATAATAACCATAAACACGTCATGATTTTATTTTTAGTAATGAAATATACTTAATTTTATTTACGATCTGCGCGAAAACTAAATTGTGTGCTAGCGATTCTAGCCTTGCAAATTTAGCACCACTATAGTAAATATTAAAGTACCTAATTTTAGACATAATATTCTCAATATTGAAATAATAAACTGATAAACTAAATAAGTTCACTGTAAATTATTCGTTAGCAAAATATAAAATGTTTTTTTGAAAATGTCTTCGATCTAAATTTATTCTAGTGCTGTTTTGATGTTTGGTATTAAAATAATTTTTTGGGAAGTATTGGATAAATAAATTATTGTTGATTAGCATAAAATTAAAAGTCCCGCATGTTGAAAGACAACGATAACTTGTGTAACTATAAATTAAATTTTAATTTACGTACGCGGGGGTTGTTTATCAAAAATACCAATCTCATTAGCACGCATGCCATTAAAATTTCTAAAACGGGTCGACAAAAATTTATTTCATTAATTTATTCTTCTCGTACGCACCAGCGATTAAGACAGCCCCTAATATTTTAATTTACAGTGCCTGACTGCTACCGATACCAAATTTGACGTATGAAAACTAAAAACGCGAATAACCGATACAATCGCAGAAACGCCATCAATAACGTACTTAAATATTTTTAGAAGAGTGATTATTTTTTACGATTATTACGGAAAAATATTTTTGGAGAAAAAACAAATCGATTCCAATGGCATTTATATTATAGGATCCACCTTTGTAGTAGTAAATAGTAATAAACGTCAGGTCCCCGCTTGCCCCGCACCTTTTTAATCGCCTGTTATGGATATCCACTAACAATAAGAATCCCAAAAACCGAACACACTTGTTATATATTTATGGATTTTTTTGTCTCGATTATTGCCCATTTCTACCTGACTCCACACGCATCTTCTTTGTTTATGTCGCTCGCGTTGCCCACATGAATTCTTATGAAAAATTTGTGTGAACTGTGGAAGAGGAAATTTTTTGTGATGAAATCAGCGCGGCGATATTTCTTAAAATAATTGACTCCGTCCGAAGCCCGGGCCTCGATTTACACAAAGGGAGGCCGTAATTTAATCGCGACAGACAAGGATGAATGTTGATACAATCTTGAATTATAACTTCAATAAATAAGTGCGATTAGTTTCACAGTAAGTATAGATTTCGAATTATGCCAAACAGTAGGTGGGTTTAAATTGGATGAGTTTTGAGAACACCCCGCCGATCTACCGAATTTTGCTTAAAATACAATCTAAGTAATTTATTATCAATACTTGCACCATCTGTGAAACTTTAATTATTTTAATTGGCCACAATAATAAAACCATCACTTTCATAATTTATTGCTCAAATTAATTGTTATATTTTTCTTCATAGATCACCTTGTTGTAGTTTGAATCACCAATCACCAACTTATCATGTACACTACCGACAGAAAATTGAAGGCAGGTTACTTAATTTAAAAAAAGCACTAAACCACTACTACCATTCACGAAAAAAAATTCATTTGCCTCACTGCACTGTACACAAAGAAGTAAATATATATAATGTCAAAAAACTTTTCCCATATTTTGAAAATCAAGGTTTCTTATTTTTCGAGATGGCGTAGAAACGATACAAAATTTTAATATTTTGTCAAAGAATTATTAATATATGAACATTACTTTGTCTTGTTAACCCACTTTCTATCTCCAATAATAACAAAGACACCCATGCAGTCCAACGTCCCGTGAGGCACCCTATATACAGGGTGTCCCGTTCGTGGTAGCCAAAATTTCAGGATTAGGAAGTAGAAGAAATTTCATCGTAAAAAAACGAAAAAAGTGTGGGTCTAACTATTATAGTTTTCGAGTTACACCTCTTTTAATTTTAAGTTACCAATTTTTCCCACACATCACTAAATCAGTAATAACAACTTAAAAAATGTGTGTAAAATTCTACAGAAATTATCACTAGAAAGCTAAAACCACCCTCTTTCAACTAGTAATAACAAAACAACATAAATTGTTGACAGAATGTTAAATAATAATTCACAAAAAGAAAATAATTTAAAAAATAATAAAAAATTTGTCGTTTTTTTACAATTTTTTAAAATAAAGCCAAGTAAGGGGTTTTTTTTCTAACATCTAATACTACATTATTATCCCTACAAATCATGAAAATTTTGAGTTCCTAGGCATTTTCCTTCAAACACTAAATTAATGTCAAATATACTCCTTCAATTGTGATCTGTGTAGTCGTTTGCCAAAGACTGCTCATGCCTAGGTTTAAATTCTGCTTCAAAATTAATCTTTAACTTTGGATGGTTTTTCCAATAGGATTTAAGTTAAAATAAAATGTGTTTGTTTTAGTTTACCTTTTATTATTGGAAAATTAAAAAAACAAAACAACAACGTTAACTAATAATGTTGTTAATAACCTACTTAATTAATTAAATTTTGAAAGTAACCTCCATCATTTTGCAGGCAAATATCGGCACGTGAACCTACTGAGTCAGTCGTACGTCTTAACATTCCTGGATTAGCCCTAATTTCATCCGCGGCATTGTTAATGCGGTCTAATAGTTCTTGCCGGGTATTTACTATTTCCGCATATACCTTTTCCTTCAACGTACCCCATAAAAAAAATCAAGTGGGATAAGGTCCGGGGATCTGGGTGGATATGAAACTGGACCACCTCGTCCTATTGAAGGTTGAAAGTGACGATCCAAAAAACGTCGTACATCAATTGCAAAATGTGCTGGACAGCCATCAAGTTGCAAGCACATGTTTTGTCTGGTAGCAAGTGGCAGGTCATCTAATAAATCCACAAATTCATTTTGTAGGAATTGGAGGAATGCTTGACCATTTAGTCTTGCAGGTAACTCAATTGGGCCAATCAACTTATTATCAATAATTATTGCCCACACATTAAGTGAGAACTGTTGCTGAAATTTCGCAGGTCGAACGTTGTGCGGATTTTCTCTAGCCCAGGTGTGAAAATTTGCAAAATGTGTAATTCTCGCAGGGTTGAATGTTGCCTCATCGGTCCACATAATTTTTCTTAAAAAATTGGGTGTGTATCGTAATTTTCTTCTCAACCATGAGAAAAAAACTGCACGTTCGCGAAATTCCAGTTCATGGAGATCTTGTACTTTACGGAAATGGTATGGATGAAGCCTTTTCTTACGCAGTATTCTCCAAATTGAAGTTCGGGATAAACCCAACCGTAATGAAATCTTACGAATGTTGATGCTGGGATCTCGAAAAATTGCATCTAAAACGTTTTCCTCATTTTCAGGTGAAATAAACCTCAAAGGTGGTCGATTTAAATGTTTTTGGATCCCATATTCGCAAAGTCTCCGGTGAATGCTGATAAATGTCCGATGATGCGTTTCTCTTGTCGGAAATCTTCTCCGGTATTCGCGAACAGAAGCTAAAGCATTTCCGTTACAAAATCCATAAATGAAATGGATGTCCGCAATGTGAGCGTTGCTGAATGCCATTAGAAAGACACCAGAAGTGCTAGCAACTAGTAACAATAACGAAACTACGGTGGTACTGCTAACTCAGTTCTAAATAAGTCAAAAATACAATTATTTTTTTATTCTTTCAAAGCCTACTATTGTTCGCAGTCTTTGCATAAAACTATCCGCTTTAAACCTCATTTTACTACGACACACGTGTACAGAAACGACGAGAAATTCAATTAAATTAGTAAATTTGACATTAATTTAGTGTTTGAAAGAAAATGACTAGGAACTCAAAATTTTCATGATTTGTAGGGATAATAATGTAGTTTTCGATGTTAGAAAAAAAAAAACACCTCCTTACTTGGCTTTATTTTAAAAAATTTAAAAAAACGACAAAGTTAGTTTTAGCTTTCTAGTGATAATTTCTGTAGATTTTTACACATTTTTTAATTACTGATTTAGTGATGTGTGGGAAAAATTTGTAATTTAAAATTAAAAGAGCTGTAACTTGAAAACTATAATAGTTAGACCCACACTTTTTTCGTTTTTTTACGATGAAATTTCTTCTACTTTCTAACCCTGAAGTTTTGGCTACCACGAACGGGACAATCTGTATAAACAAACTACCAGTGCAACATAATGCTTATTTATGAGATTGTATGTTATATTCATAAGCAAAAATAGTAATAATGTACATAAATATAAACAATATGATATCCTGCATTAAACATTATGTCGGCAGTATATGTCAATCATAGTAGACAAAAATTTCGAAATATAAATGTATGGACATATCGGTTCACGATTCTCGACTAAAGCATGGGTTTAAATGCAAGTGGACATAGTTGGGTAACGTGCTCCTTACTCATCACTCACTGATCCTTGATCAAGAATCAAATCGTTTTGATTATACTGGAACTTGGCCTGTGTTTACTAAATTCAGCTAACGTGGAAGTACTTAAAAGAGGAAATAAGATTGTTTACTCGCTATGGGCAGGATTCTTCAAACAGCGGTGAGTGTAGATTATCACAATGAAAAAACTAGCTATGTTCAGGCTTTTTTAAAGAGCGGAGCCTCAATGAGTAAATTGTGAGTATAGTGTCGTATTGTTATGGCTATACCCTAAGGTGTCGCTTTCTCAGTTTCAAAAATGATATGATGTTATAGTTGCTTATCGATTTACATTATTTACAAAAATACGAACTCCAAAAGGTTAACAGTTGGACTGATAATAAAAACAGGAGAACCCGGGGTAAAATGGAATACCGGACCAGAATGGTAAAGTGGTGGGGTACTCACTACGGGCGACGATAGCACGCGAGCTTCGCACTCAACGTTCGGTTCTCAGAGTCAGAGTGGACTTAGTTTGGATTTTACTAAAGCTTTTAGAAAAAGCTTGCAATTTTTGCTCTGCGATACCAAGGTACTTACACTGTATACTATTCTTTCTTTGGAATGATAACTCAAAGTCAACAAATATAATGGCCACAATACTCGTGTTTCTAAGAACGCTATATCGGGACACAATAAGTGGGGCAGAATGCAGAATGGGGTATGACTCGTTCCGCCCCTGATTATACTTCTCATATTAATAGACACTTTTTATTTCATCTGCAGATGGTAAGTATAATACATATAATAGAAAAACTAGCCGGCAGTCCTGATTTACCGATGCTATGAACCAAGCAGTTAATGCGGTCGTTAATGGGCACACATGGAATGTTCTGGTCTAGAAAGTATTTTCATTTGTGAACTGTGCCCTGCGCCAATAATGTTTGTTTCATTTTCTATTCTATCCCGGAGTTGGAGCAGAATGGAACTTTCCAATTTTTTCAGACACTAATTTTTGATAGTATCATTATTATTTTAGATAAATTAAGCTATATGGTGCAATTCTGTGCAAAGCCGTAAGTCCTGTAGGGTTTGTTGTTGAGGATGTAATGGACGGTTTCCTTAGTTACTTTATGGATATTTCCTGTAATAGCATACAGGTTTGCACAGAATCGACACTTTAGTTTCTTTGGAAAAAAATAAGCAAATAAACGTATAAAATGGCAAATAAAGGTGTTATTTCTTTGAAACTCTCAAATTTCAAACAAAGCTCCGGTTTCCCCTAATTCCTTTTTCGACGAGAAGTTAATGAAAGTAACCAGGTATGGGTATTAGTTTTCGTACGATGCAGTTGACCACGTAGTCCTGCGTTCATGAATTTTTTGAATTTTTTTCTTTGTATGGATAAGATTATTGTTGGGTGAATCACGAGTTTTGTAAAAATTGTATGATTTTATGTTTGATGTGGGATAAAAATTGGTTTAAAAGTTTTATGCGTTTTAATTAGAGAAATTTAGTGGGCGATAAAAGTTATTAATAGTGGAATCGGTGCGGGTTGCGGTTATAAAATCGACACCATCATCACTATCACAAACGCATGACGAGCAAAGAAGCAATTATAACAAGCAAAGGCGTTTCGTCTCGCTTATTAAATGCACATATAACGACAATTTCATCCCGAAAACTATAAAATGATTAAGCTAACTTATATTTAGTTATTAATTTTTCGTTTTTAACTAACTATTGTTACTCACAACTGCATTAATTAAGAAAGCTAAGCGAGTATGCGGGCACACTCATTTAGACGTAATTGATTCCGCTGAAAGTGCACGACACGAGTCGTCTCCTCGTCCATCGACGAGGCCAGCAGATGAAAAGGGACGGAGGATGGCGTGAAGTATGATTAAGCAACATCCAACCAACTAATTAACAGTTCCAGTAATGATCTCCTAATAAACCAAAAGTTTGTTCACATGAATAAAATGACTCATATTTTCGTTTACTTCGCAACGCGATTTCTTGTCCTGGTCGCTCGTAATAAAAGCAATTCGTTTAACACGCGCTACGCGATTGTTAATTTAATTTAGTTTTACGGCCGTGTGAAATTCCGGTCGCGTTTTTCTTTATTATTTTTATTATAATTTCTTAAATCCAACGCGTAAATTAGCCGCGTGATTTGTTTAAACATTTCAAACAAGCCAACAGGTCCACCGTTTCCGGTCTTTAATGTTTCCACGAAACTAACGAATTTAAAACGCCATTTTAATGGACGCGTTTTTACGGATTAGAATACGTTCCCTGGTCAAACTAAAATCTCTGATCAGGGATATAACAGCGTCATTTGTTAATTCCTTTTACAACTTTTTCATCCATGGAGGTGCGAGCATTAAATACTTGAAGCTGCTAGAATTAACTTAATGTAATCTAAAATGTTAATAAAGTTAGGGACTGTCCGAATAACATTTTGAATCGGTCGAACGAGTCGCGTAATCGCACTCGCATTTGCCGCATTCCATACGTAATGGTTAAATTCTTAAGAGAATTTATGCCCTGGCGGTCCTCTTTTTTTCGGGTCAAGATGAAAAGGCCCACGATAGACAAGGTCCTGTATCCCGCGTCGTCGTCGTCAGGACTCACAATCAGATGGACTCTACGATCAAACGGCAGCTGTACGCTATACGTACCGGGGCATCCAGCGATCAATACCCGCTCAGAAAACCTAAACAACATCAGCCAGACAGGACGACTAATACATATCCTGACGTCAAACTCCTCTCGCATCTCGCGTCTCATCCACCCCGTCCTTATTGTCCTTTGTCCTTTTGCGAGCAGACCGATATACATCGGATCCGACCGCACGGAAAATTAATAAATACACTTTTTGTCGTGCCACTCTCTCGTTAATCAAAGGAAACCCTATTTTGCCTCCCGTCACGCTCTTTGTCGATATTTTTATTGCCTTCAATTAATTGCCTCCTACTACTTTTACAGCCAAACTTTTCGGCACATGACCGAAAACCTGCAAAAAATTACCCTTTACTCCTTACCAGTTATTCCATTATTTCATAACCTCATTTAATCCAAAAAAAAAACACACACATTACCATTCAAGTTTTTCATACAGCTCAAATTTGGACCTCTCGAGTATTGGTCATGATGCAAATCAATGTTTTTTCTTCCGTCCTTTTGAAGTTTTAACTCTCATGTTAATTGAATGGAAATAAAGTTCGTAGAGGCCAAAATTCGCGATGTATGAGGAGACACTTTATTGCGATACAAACAACCTAATCTAAAGACTTGGCAGAACTGAGGGTTATGCCTGGATCAAACGACAAAATGTCGTATACGACATGACAAAGACACGAACTCGTGTCGAGTGACCAGTATATTTTTCAAATTTCAATATTATGTACAATTGCAATAATTCTAGCCACATCGTTCCAAATGTTTCAAGTTAGACGAGTCTATATATGTAGATCTAGATGCCTTCGTTTAGATTGATTGACTTATCTTTTATAGTATATAATAACCTTAATGGTAGCTTCTTTTAATTATCTCTTACTATAAGAAATACTTTAGGTCTATTGTAAAACACTTCACAGTTGGCTCTTGTAGGTGTTAAAATTTTAGTAGAGGACAAGGACCCTTTTGGTATTTCGGCCCAAACTCAGATCACTTTTGTGACGGAGCGATGAATCAACTCTTATACTCAGAGGTCACCAAAAGTGTACGTGATTGAAACAGTTTTTTGATGTGACCGTTGGTAGTTTCATAATTATTTTTTTGCGCAATATGCTGATTTTGATACTTCGAAGTTTTTCTAATATGAATCCCCAGAGTGCATGCAATATGGATCGGGGCCCATATTACCAGCATGTGAAAGGTTTTTACATTTCAAGATATTTCCTTCTGTGGATATTCGAAAACACAAAAAGGAATCCAACAGAAGAAGGAAACCTGCTTTAATGGCTTCTCTTCAAGAGAAAGAAAATAAAAAGTGAACTCTACTACACATCTCTGCCATCTAAATAATCTGATAATGATTCTGACCAGTTATTCCATTATGACAATTCCGACAACTTTATCATCCAACCAAGCAAGACAAACCTACATTAAAGGCCAATAACCAACTTCTTTGCCTTTTCTATAAATCAGCCTTTGATGATGATTGCCATGGAGATGAATGGATTATATGTGAGTTATGCAGTGAATAGGTTGGATGAAAACAACATTTGTATAAGTAATTTTTATAAATAATTTTTTGTTTTGAAATTAACAATAATAGAATAATCCACTATAAAATTCATTAACGAATAAGTTATGGGGATCTATAATATCAGCACTTTAATAAAAAACGAATTTTTTAAACTTTTTTGTTAATCACTGACTACGTTTATTTCGAGCAACTAAAGCCAGCTTGAATTCGGCTTGGCTTGATCTCTACCATTTGAAATACATGTAAAAGGTCAAATCAAGCTTGAATGCAAGCTTGCTTGACCTGCCCGAGCTAAACGTTGTCACCATCTTGGATATAGAAAGAAATTAGTAGTTGCAGTTAAAAAACAAACTGGGGATCCATATTATAATTTTTTTCCTTACCATTTTAATGCTCTTGGATTTAAAGACTGACAAACGAGATGTGACTGACAATAAGTTCAGAACGGTCCAAAATCTTACTTGGGCTCGATTTTACAGCAATCCTACAGGATTGCACTTCTACACTCATGGAGCAAATTGTTTATGTTGATCTGTAAGTAGGGGAGAGTGGGATACAGTGGGTCACTTTTTTACAATCGGGTTAAATTAATAAATAAACATTATTTTTTATAACGTGTTTGGTAGAATAGGATCTTGACTAACGAAATTTTGCTAAACTTTGGCATAATCAATGATGGTACAAAGCAGGAAATGATCCATAGAATCCCGCGTATGGGCTAGACGGTATCAACGTGTGGGATACTGGAGATCGTACTGGGGCACAGCGATTTAACGCATTAAATTACTATGCATAGGTACTCTTTCTTCTGGGTTACAGAAACGGACTTGCCCACCGTTATACCGGGAATCATCCTTGCTTTCAGTGGATAAATTCAATGCATGTGTTAAATGGTACTGGATACAAGAAGATAGAAGTTTTCAGAATGGTCGTAATTTGTACAATTGCAATCTACTGTGCTCCATAAGGAAACAGTTTACAATTCCTCTACACTCTATATTCGAAAATTTCTACACTTAACATAACCTGTACGTAAAACCAAAGTTGGATTATTCTCTTATTAAATCATTACTTAGGGAATACAATAAAATTAACCTAATTATAAACAGTTTTTAGTAAAAAAAAATTAATAAATACAAGTAAAAAAATAAATTGTGTCGAGCACTGGTGATAGGGAACTATAAGTACTGGAACACGCAATTCATCGATATTCTAGACAAAAAATATAGGCACTGTTGCCCTCTTATAGCTACCCTTAAATCCCTACCAATTATTCAATTATTTGAATATAATATAATTTATAACAGTCAACCATTAAATATTACTAAAAAAATTAGAATGTTATGGTATCAGGGGTCTAGCCAATAAACTGATTGAATCCTACCTTAGAAATCGCACCCAATATGTAAAAATAAACGAAACCCTAAGTAACCCGCAAACAATCTTAGATCTGGTTCCCCAGGGTACTGTTTTGGGCCCATTATTGTTTATTATATATACAGGGTGGTGATAAAGTTTGAAACCAAGGTCATAACTTCCGTAAAAAAATTGTTTGTATAAATCGCTCGGACAGGTCAATTTTTGTTTTAAAAATGCCATCTTTTGAGAATTAATAATTTTTTTTTTGAGTAAATTTTTTTTTTTTTTCAAAAATGGTTGAAATATTTTTAAATATTTTTATGTGATCATTAATATGATAAAAAGGTCTATGAAAAATGTGTACAAAAAGTAGGAGTTTCGATTTAAAAAAATTGATGATGACGTCAGAGTGAAGTTATCAGTGACGTCATGAATATTTTTTTCATTCCAAAAGATGGCATTTTTAAAACAAAAATTGACCTGTCCGAGCGATTTTTACAAAAAAAAATTTACGGAAGTTATGACCTTGGTTCCAAACTTTATCACCACCCTGTATAAATGACTTAATGATAAAGCAAACTCAAGGTGTCACTACTATTATGTATGCAGATAATACTAAAATTAAATATTAATAAAACTAAATACATTGCATTTAACATGACATAAAGCTTGGTAATAATGAAATTGAAATTAATAATGTTTCTCAAATATAATATCTTGGTATAAACATTGATTTTAACATGAAATGGGAAACACATTTATCATTACTTACAAACCTTCTACATATTTTATCAATTAAAAAATGTTTTACCTGAAAAAATACTGTTATCAACTTACTATGCACTCTTCAAATCAATTATTACTTATGGTATTATAGCTTTGGGAGGCTCATATACAAATAAAATAAAACCTGTCCAGACTCTTCAAAATTTGGTTTTAAAAATTATATTAAATAAAAATAGATTATACTCGACAAAACTCTTATATCAAGAATCTAACATATTTAACCTAACAGAACTTTTTGATCTTGAAATTTATAAACATTATTTTAAAAATAAAAATAATTTTAAAGATATATGCCATAACCACCAAACAAGAAGCAAAACAAAACATTTTATAGAAAACCATCAAGCGCATAAAATAGTTGGTAGGAGACACTTTGTGCATTTTGCACCAAAACTAGTCAACATTCTTCCCAATAATTTGAATAAACAAAATTGTAGCCTTTACACCTATAACAATAACATCAAAAATTTTATAAGGGAGAATAGAAATAAAATAGAAACAATAATTAAGTTTTGAATTTTAAACTATGAAATAAATAACTGCATATTGTTATTTGTCCCTTCACTGGTGCCTATGGAAAAAAATACTAATAGAACTTTTCATATATAGAATATATAAATATATTGTATAAAAAAGGAAAATTCATCATCTACAAAGCTCAGCTTTTTGTGATGAGGAATTTTGTGTAATACTTAGATTAAGTTTGTAAACTTGTAGTTAAAACAAAATTATGTACCAATTATTATTTAAGATGTATACCGGGTGGAAATGAAACTAGGGCCACCCCTAGCATTTCTTTATTTATGGAAATAAAAAATTAAAATTTTAGTATATTATATGATCTAAGAAAACAAATCTTATGGATCGAATAAATTTTTAATTTTACTTCCGGTTTATCAGGAAATGGCATCCACTTTCTTATTTTAAATATAACCCCCTGATTTTTTCTACGTAAAATCAAATATTGGTTAATTTTAAGTAAGTTTATGACAAAAAAATATTTTTTTTCAAAACTTTAAGAAAAAAATTTGAATTTTTTTTTGGTAAAAAATTTGAGTAAAACCTACAAAAACTATTTTTAAACATACATATGGGATATCACAGTAATCGGAAAAAAAACCCTCTATTTAATTAGGGGGTGGCCCTTATATCATCCCATTTAAAAAAGTAAAGATATTTCCAAAAAACGCTTCTTGAAAATTAAAAAAAATAATATCTCAAGAACGGTGAAATAAATTTTATAAATTACAATTTATTTTACGTATTTGTATTATTTAAAAATAGTTTTTGAAGGTTTTACTCAAATTTTTTACCAAAAAAAAATTAAACATTTTTTCTGAAAATTTTGAAAAAAAAAATTTTTTTGTCATAAACATACTTAAAACTAACCAATGTTTGATTTTACGTAGAAAAAATCAGGGGGTTTCATTTAAAATAAGAAAGTGGGTGCCATTTCCTGATAAACCGGAAGTAAAATGGAAGATTTATTCGATCCATAAAATTTGTTTTCTTAGATCATATAAGATACTAAAATTCTAATTTTTTATTTTCATAAATAAAGAAATGCCACGGGTGGCCCTAGTTTCATTTTCACCCGGTATACATACATATATACAAACTTGTATTATAATAGTATTTCTGTATTTTGTACTTTTTTATTTTTTGATAAATAAATAAATATTTCATAAACTCATCTATACAAAAAAGAACACACATTACTAAACTCTTTGGTAGTACCTTTTAATAGTCTCTAGCTATAAGAACCAACTCTATTCTATTCTGAAAGAGTTTACACAATGGCAATTTTAGGTGCTAAACTTTTAGTAAATTTTAAATGTTTTGGAATTGAATACTGTGATTCAGCTCAGACGGTCCAAAATTATCTTTGTTGATGTCGATTTTACGGCAATCCTATAATCGTGGTGTAAATTGTTGATGATGTTGGTTGTATTATAAGAGGTAAAACTTTAAAACAAGTCCCTAAGTGCCGTGTATTTCGATGGAGTGGTAATAAAAATGTTTGAATGAAATAAATTAACCTTTGGAAAGTTTTTCTTTGAAAGTATGGACCATTAAAATGGTGATATAACATCCCTAATTTTTAATAAATCAGGGCAAAACTCATCAAAACTTTTTAATTAAAAGTTCTTTGTTTTTTCTGCGCTTTTAACTGGTATTGATCAATTAAAGGGTAAAGAGAAATAACGGTGGTAGATAGGCAATATGTTGGCATCGAAGATAAACGGCATCTTTTAAGCCTTTTCGTTAGGTTAAAAGGAAGGGAGTTTTCAAATCGCCATATTTTACTTTGCTATCGGCGCCCTCTTGCGCAATTTCTAATCTTAACTGGCGATGTCGTAAAATATGCACATCGGAAAATTAACGCGGTCGAGGAAAGCCCCCTGCACTTAACACGAGCATTAATTCCTATAAGTATTGTCTGGAAATAATTTAACATTAAATTAATTGGTAATCATTATATTTCTTCACGCTGGAATAAATGCAATTAATTTAAATGAATGTGCGCCATTTTTGAATTATTCCATTTCACGGTAAATAAAAATAAATATTTGTGGACGAAATTTAATTAAAGATTGCATTATTGTTGAACAAATAAAATATGTGAAATAATATTACTTGGAAATGATTGTTTTAATTTATTACAAAGTAACAAATGAAATTATTTGAAAGCAATTTGTGTTGTTTATTCTTCAACAGCATGCTGGCTGCAGTGTTAATTTATGTAAATTCCGACATTAATTACAATTACATGCGAACGGTTAATTAGAATAGTAATTTTACAAATTAGTGGAGTAGAATTCTCTATAATTGAAATCAATTAATAAATGCATATTCTATTTAAGTGAATGTCTCTTCGCAGCTCCATCTCACACACACGCATACATCTGTGCACGTCTAGTGTGTTAATTAAATATATCCGGTTCTAAATGCGTGTGGGTATTCGTTACTTGGTTAATTTGTTTAAAATTAATATTTATATTAATTTATTGTCGCGCCTAATGTGTGACACGATACCCTTTTTTATGCCTTTACTCCCATTTTATGCGCGCGTATTAATATGTATATGTGCCTATACGCAATAAATTGAAAATTAAAAATTTTTAAATGGGTCGCTTAAGTGGCGTAAATTTGACCAAGAGCACATTTATAGCTTTATTATCCTACTGAATTCGATCGTTAAAATTAACTAGACATACACCGTAAAAAATGAAATTGATCGTAGATAGAAACCACTAAAAAATCCGAAATTTCTAATATAAATGTTGGGTGTAAATAATTCTTAAAATTTAAAACGTTTTTCTTGTTTTTTCGTGCGAAAATCTTGTTACCGAAATGTGTTGGGAATAATAGGCGCAGGTTTGTCATTCTTGATGTTTGGTTTTTCGTCGGGGTGGGCTAATTTATGAATATTTGTATTCGCATAACGAGCGCCGTCAGCGGGTGACATCTCTGGGGGCAGTGGGCGGCGGGCTTGATGGACCGCGGGGGCCGCACGCACCGGAAGGGTTGAAAAGGATAGATTTGTCACTGACGGCCGCTGTCTTGACTTGACCGGATCCGGATATCTGAACGCGCTGTCCGGCCTAGCAAATTATGTTTGTGTACTGCGGATGCATTAGATATAAGGGTGCGGATTTTCCGACATCGATTACATTAAACATAAACGATCTTTGCTAAATAAACCAATCCTCATTTATTATTCACCGAAACATTTCAATTTATTTTTTCGACATGATTCCTTAACAAAAAATAATCATACATTGTGTAACCTTTTATGGGCATATACGCAGTGTTCCATTTGGAATGGACACCCGGTATGTTTTTAGAGAATATTCCGTCCAAAACCGCATGTCGATATCTCTTTTCATATTAGTGTAATGTTACTTCCTCGTAGCGCTGGATCACCCTGTATAATCATTTTTTTAATGAAGAATAATTTGGCTGTTTCGAGTGATTTTTCTTATTGTAAGTAATAGGTTATTTATGGTTTTTTCCCTTGTCTTGGAAGCAGGCGTAGCGATGGGAAACAATTGAACGGTGTCGACTATCACTTGTTATAAATGATGTCATTTATTAAAGTCCGCACAATAAAGCCTATTAATGAGTGTTAAATGATGAGAGTTTGGTGCGAAAATTGCTCGTCAACGATTTAAATTATACGATGCAATAACTTACAAAGTAATGAAACGAAATTTCAAACAGTGGCGTGTGGAAATTTCTCTCGGGCGCCAATACATAGCAATAGAATAAATTGGAGAGGACACGACGGGGTACAACAACGAGACGTCCAAGTGATACATGAATACAAAACAAATTTCGTATAAGGTGTATGTGTAGAAGCAAAAGTTACGGCGGGAACATTCTTTATTCGAGCTTTAAAGCTAGTAGTAGCTTGGAACATGTGTGCACTCGGCCGAAGTCTCTGTGAAACTTCTCCGGGGCGGATCGACGCGTCTTGCTTCAGCAAGCGCAAAGGGTGCATCTCGGTCCTCTGGCTTGGGTAAGACGTGAGGCGGCAAACCTTCGGGATGTCCGCCACGAATATATGCAAACCCCTTTCTTGTAATTTAACGAAATAAACATTAACGCTCCTAAAAGCAATAATATAAATCAAGTCGATGTACGCGTCCGCACACTCTTGCTTCGAAATTGTCTTTTGTAACTGCACTGGCGTTTATTTACTTATTACTCGAAATCGTCATTTAAGTTCGCAGCACAGTTTATATGTTTAATCTTATCTTACATTCATTCTTTCACCAAACTTACAATACCGCATATTTTCTTAAATGCCTTACATTTTTCGTTTTTTTTTTAATTTAACATGAAATAATTACAAATACCTAATTAACCGTCATTCGTTCACTTTGAAACACGTCCTGGTTTTTAAAACAAGTGGAAACCTGACTTGTCCTGATCTTATTGCATTAAGACCGTTTCGTACAATTGTCTGCCAGAAGGAAGTCTGCGTTTCTAGCACCTAATTTACAAATCCAGCTTCAAAAGGTTCATGGAATTCAGGTGACACCAATGATTAACCGATTGCACCAAGCTAACTTAAAATCCAGGAGACCATTGAGGTGTCCAAAATGGTTGGAGTAGATTTGGACGCTGACCATTTTCACCACAAAAATTGATAGATAGATTTTCTATCTTCTACCTACCCTTAACAAAATCCATTTCTACCTTCAATTCAAGATATGGATGGAATAATTTTTCAGAAATGCCGAAATTATCTGATTCAAGACTTATTAGAGTGTGGTTCTCTTGATGCAATAGAGCACGATTGCAGAATTTCTAGCAAGTGTATACTTAGATATGAGATTCTATCATGATTTGGGCCGGAATCAATGTCGGAGAAAGAACCCATCTCGTTTTGGTCAAGACCTGACTCAACAGTGATAGGTATATAAGACATAATAATCTTGAACCAATTGTCCTTCCATAATCAGGAGCAGTTGGAGAAAATTTTGTCTTAATCCATGTCCACATATTGCAGCGACAGTACAAGAATTTTTAAGGGACAATTCAATCCTGCTCAATCTACTGACGTAAGCCCGATCGAAAGCGCATGGGATATTTTTAGAAAAAGATATTAAAGTAATAGAAATTCCTCAACCTGAGCTAAATGCTCTCATCCTGAGTATGCAAAGAACATGCCAGGTTATCAATATTAATTTTTATCAATTTCTTTTAGTTTATTCATAAAAAAATACGATAAAAATGTTGAGGAGCCAATCTGAAAAATATCCCTAAATTATTTCCAAGGGTGTATTTTGGTGGGTATTCAACAATGTCGCTTTAATTCAAAAATGCCTTACATAAATTTTAATATTCGACAAGTTGATGTTTAATTAATTTTTAATAACATGTAATATGGACAAAACGGTAGTGTAAAAATTTTGAGAAAGCCTTGTAAGTAATTAGAGCCGACACAATCAAATTTTTATTATTTCAAGTGCAACAAGTTGTTAAGGTAAAACACGAGGTTTCATGTTAAAATTACAACATTTCCATACGATATGCGCATAAGTACGTTTCCGCTTTAATGATTTTCCGACTTGTTTTTCTATTGCCGAGAGCAGGAATCAACAGACAAACAAAAGGAATAAAAGACGCGTAAATATAGGAAACGTCTGTTTAGTGTCGAATAATGAATTACAATGACATGTCTTGTTCTCATGAAGGCAAAATCGAAACGGCCTATAATTTCGCCGTTCTTGCGATGGAAAAGAATAACGAGAGGCACAATCAACCTGTTATTTGATTTGAGCAGAGGCAGACAATGAAAAATCATCGCGCGAGTTTGATGACGGTTGAACGGACGCACTGATTCCAAACAAGTGCTACCATCTTTCCGAACTTCCGGTCCGATTGTTCGACATGTCATGGTTGTTCATTTCACGTATTAATTATGGTCATTACGGGTCACGGGGCCATCGGCGACCTCGTCAGGTCCTGGGAACAACGAGTTTCACCCATTTTTTCCTATATTAAAAAAACGCAATGCGATATTATATTATCACATGTAATAGACTGTACGAGCGGAAAGATATACGAGTATCATTGTTCGACCGTTTCTTTTATTATCTTTATTTAAAGTACGTTTACGTGATCCTAATTGCGAAATGATATATTATTCATCTAGTACAGTTATTTTCTAATATATGAATTAAATATCTAACGTTAACTCTTGTTCCTCGTTGCTTTCCTCTTATTTCGAAGCAATTGTCGTGACAAATCTGGGAAAAAAGTATTTGAATATACAATACACCAGCGTGACACGTTATGGGGCTTCTTATTTGCCCCACTAAGCATTTAATTCCACATAAAAACAGCATTTTACAATAAAGACAAAATATTTTACATCAACGTTTTTAATTACACTCCTACAACATGTTTATTTTTAAAGCACTTTTTCTTTTGTCACTCTCAGACTATGCAAAATCTTCTGGTCGATATCATAAGAATCCCAGACTATCAATGCACTTCTGGCCCCAGGCCACATCCAGCTTATCACGTATTATTTTCCTACTTTCATACATAAGAATAGTATCTAGGAATTTTGGATTAAATCAAAAATACATGGAAGAAATTATCTTATCATCGTTTAAACTCTTATATTTAAGCAAAGGCTGGGAGTTGGTTTTATTGGTTTATGTAAAAGCCATTTTTTTTCTTTTTTTTGTAAAAAAAAATCGAAAATTGGTAGTTATATAAATTAATTGTTGGAAAATGTGATTTTTTAATGAATTTTGTGAGATACTTCATCATGAACTTTATCGGTACTTGACGAGGTCTGCGTCGAAGCGTGATGCCGCACTAATGAAAATCGCGATTTATATTAAAAAGTGTCTATAGTAGAAAGCGGGGACCCTCTTTCATTCCCGCACAACCCTTTCATTTCCAAAAGTAATATTTTACAAGTCCAATAATTAAATAAGTTGATTAATGAGAAAGTCGTAAGTTTCAGCCGGCGACGCGGCTCGCGTCCGTCAAGTATTGAATAAAAGTGGAATAATAAATATTTTTACGGAAACCCAGAAAACGTCCCCCAGCCCGCGGCCCTCCGTCTTCCTTCTGAAAAATTAATTAAATCGCGGATTGCCTTATAATTGAACCCGATGAGTTTTGTTTTGTAATTTGTCCGAATTGAAAAAGCCGCCGCCGCCGCTGCGGCATTGTGATTCAATGAATTTGATTAAAATTTTAATAATTGCTGATTTGTTCGCGTTTTACAGCGGCAACTCTTTTCAATGAATTAATGAATTTTTATAATAAAACGCCGCCTTCGCCAGAGCTTATTTTTTCTCGCGGGGGCTAAATTAATAATCGACATTTCCACATGAAAGGCCCCCAATTAAAACAAAGTAATGTGCAAAAATGGAAAGGAATTCCGTAAGCTGAATGAGACCAATTAATTTTTCTCCTACATCAGCAAATTTTTTGTTTCACCCGAAGAACAATGAAAACGCACGTGAGGATCAATACTGTCGACAAATATCCTACATTATTTACCATCTCCTCTCATACCCACCAATTTTTAAGCAAGCGAATAAACTTCTTTTAAGTGATATTCATGTCTAGATGAAAACCAATTCCAGTCTTGGAAAAGTGACGAACTGCGAACTGTCCATGTAGGAAATCTAAAAATTTTTATAGTCATGTTTGGCCTACCACTAGTTGAGAGCCGTTTAGTTTTAGTTCTTCAGTTTTTTAGATCATAATCTTAAACCCTATTGCTCTACGGTAGTCATATGATAGGTTCTATTGTTTATGTAAAAGGTATTAGAAAATTGCAACTTTTCTTCATTAGAATTTAATTTTTTGCAAACACTAAAAATTTTTTCTTTTAATTCAGGAGAACTTCTTTATGCGTTTTTAGATATCAAATCAAATGACTGGTACAAGTAGGAAATAATTTCTAGTACAAATCATATTTTTCATTAAAAATTGTCGTATAAATTCATATTTTCTGCGGTTGGTCTTTTAATGCAGTCTGTAGAAAAGCATGCACCCAATGAATACATTTTAGAATGCGATCGGTAATGCGACGCTGTAATTTCCAGGGCTAGATTGAGCTGCATTTAAATGCGCCCCGAGCGTTTTACTTGTGGTTTTCCTTTTTCTTTATCCAGAGGAATACGAGTATTGAGTGTGTAATTTATTTGGGTACATTAAATGCGAATATTGCTGGAAATGAAACTTTTCGATCTCTTCCCACTGGTAAGAAAGGAATGGAATAGAAAATAGCTTGGCAAAATGAAAATCGAAGCTTCCTCACAAATATATACAAAGATACGTTCATGGAATTGCAATTTTAAGAATAAAAACTAGATAGAGTAAATAAAATGTAAGCTTTATGATCTTTTCTTTTTATTTTATGATGGTAATAAAATTTAACGTTAATGTCTTAAAATCTTGATATAATTAAGCTTGAAAAAAGTATTAAAATCGACATTATTCCGCGCATTAGGTAGTCAAAACGCGTGTTATAAATCTTGTAACGAAATATTCTTAAAAAAAAACATGTTTAATGTTGAAAAAATATACTGAGCGCGTTTTAATCGGTGTATGCTATACGCTTGGAATGATTTCTCCGTCGCGTGAATTTATTCACCGATTGACGTTTCCGCGATATGCTTAGCTGAAAACGGAAATAATTTTTTCAATTTTTATGACACCTTTACATTATTACACCAAAATCGTACGAGGAAGGATTTTTTCAGTGTGTCAAGGTTTGGAGTGAAAAAAGTGATCTAATTTTCGAGCGGTCACTAACAAATGGGCCCCAACAAATTGTATGTTTTGTCTTATAGATGGGCGGCTTTAAGACGCGGGGGGTGGCTGAAGAACGTCTCAGCGGTAACATTTCGCAGTTGCGGAGCAGTATCGTTCGATATTGTACATCTTTGTAGGCCATAAGTTAAGACGGGAGGCACAAACCGCTATATATGTTTCGGTTAGCGGCAAACGCCTCCGAAAAAACCGAAGATATATCGCTCCGGACGGTCGTCGCGCTCACTCTATCGCGACGCCCTCCCCATTTCCGTCCTTCTTCCTACGCCAAGTCCTTATAGGAGTCAATGATTTACATTGCGGCGGTTATCTAGACGTGCTCCTTCCTTAGCACAGGCCTCATAAGGGCCGATTTCCGCTGGAACAGGGACGAGAGCAAGGAGTACGTTTCGTCTTGATATTGGAGGAAGGTAAACTTAACTACACTAGGTATTACAAGAAAATCTACTTGTTTTAAAAGTTTTCCTTGTGCAAAGAGCAAATTAACCTTCGTATTGATCATTTGCATTAAAACGAAACAAGTCTCATTGGTTTTCATTAAGTTTAAAGACCGAAACTCTAATCTGCCTTTTCTAATTTTTAAAACGATACAAAAAGTTCAATTTCCCAATACTAACCAATAAAGTCAAGAAAATAATTAATTAACTAAATTTTATACAGTGAATACAAATAAGATTGATACCGCAACTATGCAGCCGAATATACTCTGTAGTGATTTTAGACTTGCTAAGTTGGTGTACCTATTAAATTTCATTCAAATTTAAATCAGTACCAATCATTATTGAAGATCGTGTACGAGTATCGAATATATTCCTAATACACACAAAATCTTAAGATTTCTAGAAAATCAATGGATAAAATGTTCCAAGAACTTAAAATTTTGGAAAAATACACAATAGCATTATAAAACAACACCAAACAAGAATTCTATCATATACAGGGTGTTTACAATAATTTCAACAAACCTATATAAAGCAGGCTATAATATTCAAAAAACCAACTAGGCAAAATCGAATCCAGAATTGAATAAAACGAATGATGATAAAAATATACCGGGTGTCTTACAAAAACTATGAAAATTTTTCAATTTTAATACTGTTGTCTAAAAATCGTATTTCTGGAAAACACATGGGTATACTATAAATGTATGGTGGTGTTTAATAACAGACTACTTTCAGTTTTTAGTTAGCAATAACTTTACGTTTGATAGAGATTGATTTATTTTATCAATTTTATTTATTTAGTTTCGACTGCCAGTTTTATAAGATACTTAAACTAAAGAGAACTTGATACTTGATTAAGTTTGTAAAATACCATTATCAGTCTTGGAGAAGAGAAAAAATCCTTGGAAATAAAATTAATGCGCAAAAATAAGTGCATAAATATTTATAAAATATCTATGACACCAACACGTAATATTTTATCGTATTATTATTATCGTTGCACCTTGCTGAATTTTTAAGATTCTACGCTCTTTTTATTAAGATTGCTGAAATCAGAGATTCGTTTCAGCGTTTAATTGCATCATCAAGCGCAAGTTACTAAGGTTACTTAATTTGTTATACAGAAAAATTAAATGACTAGCATCACAGTTTTTTATTTGTACGTTTCTAGTAAATACTTTATTTGCCTTTAAATTTTCTGGAAATTATTCTTGTAAGCCAAATCTATTTCAATAAAATTTTTATCAAAAAAAATTAAAAAGAAAAATTAAACAATAAAAAATTAAATAACTTATCACAATACTT
The DNA here is from genome assembly GCA_963971135.1 of Stenus bimaculatus. Lineage (NCBI taxonomy): Eukaryota > Metazoa > Arthropoda > Insecta > Coleoptera > Staphylinidae > Stenus > Stenus bimaculatus. The sequence continues at coordinate 50,732,681 of OZ020181.1, forward strand.
TCATGCAAAATACAAAATAAAGAAAAATTAAAAATAAATTTTACGTGACTAATTACCAAAATCTTAAAATTAATTTAAATAATTGTGTATTTCTGTATACACATGTAAGCCCCTACAGGAAATATCTGTAAGATATCCATGGAAAACGTCCATTACAACCCATTTAATAATCCTTACAAATTTTTTTCTGTAAGGACTTACAGATTTGCACACAATAGCACCAAAAAACATAATATTTATAATGAATGCAAAACAAAACAAAAATAAATTAAATAATGTTTATGCGACTCGGTTTCGTCTGAAAGTAGCACCTTTAACACATATAGGACCTAAAATTGTTGATACGATTAGATCTTAGAGGATATATAATCGTATGGTGGAATTCTGTACAAAACCACAAGACCTTGCAGGAAAAATTTGTAAGGTTTATTATACGGGATGTAATGGACGGTTCCATGGCTACCTTGCAGATACTTCCTGTAAGAGCTTACAGATTTGCACAGAATAATCTTATAGTAAAATGGCCCATTATTTGAACGAAGAGACTACCATTCTCTACTTCAAAGCTTTACGCCTAAACGAAAAAGAATAAAAAAAAACAAAAATAATAAAGGAAAAAAGTTAAAAAATCTTAAACATTAAACAAATAAATCACAATAATTTCATGTGGATAAAAATAAACTACCATATATAACTAAGGAGAATAAAATTTAAAAAAAAACTACCATATATAACTAAGTAGAATAAAATTAAAAAAAAAACTACCTTATATAACTAGGTACAAAAATTTTAATACTTAAATAAATCACAATACAATTCTAAAAAATGCAAAATAAACTAAAAAAAATAAAATAAAATGTGTTTCGTGCAATTCGATTTTCCCATGCAGGGATATGATAAGCTCTTGAAAGACTTACAATCGTTAATACGATTAGAGCCAATAAGACATTTAATATTTGACCTAAAATAAATGACAAAAAAATGTAAAAAACTACCTCAGATAACTAAGTACAAAAATTTTGAGATGCTTAAATAAATAAAAATACAATTCTAATAAATGCAAAATAAAATAAAAAAAAAAAAATTAAAAAAACTACCTTATATAACTAGATACAAAAATTTTAATACTTAAATAAATCACAATACAATTCTAAAAAATGCAAAATAAAATTAAAAAAATAAAATAAAATGTGTTTCATGCAATTCGATTTTCCCATGCAGGGATATGATTAGCTCTTGAAAGACTTATAATCGTTAATACGATTAGAACCAATAAGACATTTAATATTTGACCTAAAATAAATGAGAAAAAAATGTAAAAAACTACCTTAGATAACTAAGTACAAAAATTTTGAGATGCTTAAATAAATCACAATACAATTCTAACAAATGCAAAATAAAATAAAAAAAAATAAATAAAAAAACTACCTTATATAACTAGGTACAAAAGTTTTAATACTTAAATAAATCACAATACAATTCTAAAAAATGCAAAATAAAATAAAAAAAAATAAAATAAAATGTGTTTCGTGCAATTCGATTTTCCCATGCAGGGATATGATTAGCTCTTGAAAGACTTATAATCGTTAATACGATTAGAGCCAATAAGACATTTAATATTTGACCTAAAATAAATGAGAAAAAAATGTAAAAAAACTACCTTAGATAACTAAGTACAAAAATTTTCAGATGCTTAAATAAATAACAATACAATTCTAATAAATGCAAAATAAAATAAAAAAAAATAAAAAAAACTACCTTATATAACTAGGTACAAAAATTTTAATACTTAAATAAATTACAATACAATTCTAATAAATGCAAAATAAAATAAAAAAAAATAAAAAAAAACTACCTTATATAACTAGGTACAAAAATTTTAATACTTAAATAAATCACAATACAATTCTAAAAAATGCAAAATAAAATAAAAAAAATAAAATGTGTTTCGTGCAATTCGATTTTCCCATGCAGGGATATGATTAGCTCTTGAAAGACTTATAATCGTTAACACGATTAGAGCCAATAAGACGTTTAATATTTGACCTAAAATAAATGAGAAAAAAATGTAAAAAACTACCTTAGATAACTAAGTACAAAAATTTTAAGATGCTTAAATAAATAGAAATACAATTCTAATAAATGCAAAATAAAATAAAAAAAAAAATAAAAAAAACTACCTTATATAACTAGGTACAAAAATTTTAATACTTAAATAAATCACAATACAATTCTAAAAAATGCAAAATAAAATAAAAAAAATAAAATAAAATGTGTTTCGTGCAATTCGATTTTCCCATGCAGGGATATGATTAGCTCTTGAAAGACTTATAATCGTTAATACGATTAGAGCCAATAAGACATTTAATATTTGACCTAAAATAAATGAGAAAAAAATGTAAAAAAACTACCTTAGATAACTAAGTACAAAAATTTTCAATGCTTAAATAAATAACAATACAATTCTAATAAATGCAAAATAAAATAAAAAAAAATAAAAAAAAACTACCTTATATAACTAGGTACAAAAATTTTAATACTTAAATAAATCACAATACAATTCTAAAAAATGCAAAATAAAATTAAAAAAATAAAATAAAATGTGTTTCATGCAATTCGATTTTCCCATGCAGGGATATGATTAGCTCTTGAAAGACTTATAATCGTTAATACGATTAGAGCCAATAAGACATTTAATATTTGACCTAAAATAAATGAGAAAAAAATGTAAAAAAACTACCTTAGATAACTAAGTACAAAAATTTTCAGATGCTTAAATAAATAACAATACAATTCTAATAAATGCAAAATAAAATAAAAAAAAATAAAAAAAACTACCTTATATAACTAGGTACAAAAATTTTAATACTTAAATAAATTACAATACAATTCTAATAAATGCAAAATAAAATAAAAAAAAATAAAAAAAAACTACCTTATATAACTAGGTACAAAAATTTTAATACTTAAATAAATCACAATACAATTCTAAAAAATGCAAAATAAAATAAAAAAAATAAAATGTGTTTCGTGCAATTCGATTTTCCCATGCAGGGATATGATTAGCTCTTGAAAGACTTATAATCGTTAACACGATTAGAGCCAATAAGACGTTTAATATTTGACCTAAAATAAATGAGAAAAAAATGTAAAAAACTACCTTAGATAACTAAGTACAAAAATTTTAAGATGCTTAAATAAATAACAATACAATTCTAATAAATGCAAAATAAAATAAAAAAAAAAATAAAAAAAACTACCTTATATAACTAGGTACAAAAATTTTAATACTTAAATAAATCACAATACAATTCTAAAAAATGCAAAATAAAATAAAAAAAATAAAATAAAATGTGTTTCGTGCAATTCGATTTTCCCATGCAGGGATATGATTAGCTCTTGAAAGACTTATAATCGTTAATACGATTAGAGCCAATAAGGCATTTAATATTTGACCTAAAATAAATGAGAAAAAAATGTAAAAAAACTACCTTAGATAACTAAGTACAAAAATTTTCAGATGCTTAAATAAATAACAATACAATTCTAATAAATGCAAAATAAAATAAAAAAAATAAAATAAAAAATAAAACTACCTTATATAACTAAGTACAAAAATTTTAATACTTAAATAAATCACAATACAATTCTAAAAAATGCAAAATAAAATTAAAAAAATAAAATAAAATGAGTTCCGTGCAATTCGATTTTCCCATGCAGGGATATGATTAGCTCTTGAAAGACTTATAATCGTTAATACGATTAGAGCCAATAAGACATTTAATATTTGACCTACAATAAATGAGAAAAAAATGTAAAAAACTACCTTAGATAACTAAGTACAAAAATTTTGAGATGCTTAAATAAATAACAATACAATTCTAATAAATGCAAAATAAAATAAAAAAAAATAAAAAAAACTACCTTATATAACTAGGTACAAAAATTTTAATACTTAAATAAATCACAATACAATTCTAAAAAATGCAAAATAAAATAAAAAAAAATAAAATAAAATGTGTTTCGTGCAATTCGATTTTCCCATGCAGGGATATGATTAGCTCTTGAAAGACTTATAATCGTTAATACGATTAGAGCCAATAAGACATTTAATATTTGACCTACAATAAATGAGAAAAAAATGTAAAAAACTACCTTAGATAACTAAGTACAAAAATTTTGAGATGCTTAAATAAATAACAATACAATTCTAATAAATGCAAAATAAAATAAAAAAAAAAATAAAAAAAACTACCTTATATAACTAGGTACAAAAATTTTAATACTTAAATAAATCACAATACAATTCTAAAAAATGCAAAATAAAATAAAAAAAATAAAATAAAATGTGTTTCGTGCAATTCGATTTTCCCATGCAGGGATATGATTAGCTCTTGAAAGACTTATAATCGTTAATACGATTAGAGCCAATAAGGCATTTAATATTTGACCTAAAATAAATGAGAAAAAAATGTAAAAAAACTACCTTAGATAACTAAGTACAAAAATTTTCAGATGCTTAAATAAATAACAATACAATTCTAATAAATGCAAAATAAAATAAAAAAAATAAAATAAAAAATAAAACTACCTTATATAACTAAGTACAAAAATTTTAATACTTAAATAAATCACAATACAATTCTAAAAAATGCAAAATAAAATTAAAAAAATAAAATAAAATGTGTTCCGTGCAATTCGATTTTCCCATGCAGGGATATGATTAGCTCTTGAAAGACTTATAATCGTTAATACGATTAGAGCCAATAAGACATTTAATATTTGACCTACAATAAATGAGAAAAAAATGTAAAAAACTACCTTAGATAACTAAGTACAAAAATTTTGAGATGCTTAAATAAATAACAATACAATTCTAATAAATGCAAAATAAAATAAAAAAAAATAAAAAAAACTACCTTATATAACTAGGTACAAAAATTTTAATACTTAAATAAATCACAATACAATTCTAAAAAATGCAAAATAAAATAAAAAAAAATAAAATAAAATGTGTTTCGTGCAATTCGATTTTCCCATGCAGGGATATGATTAGCTCTTGAAAGACTTATAATCGTTAATACGATTAGAGCCAATAAGACATTTAATATTTGACCTACAATAAATGAGAAAAAAATGTAAAAAACTACCTTAGATAACTAAGTACAAAAATTTTGAGATGCTTAAATAAATAACAATACAATTCTAATAAATGCAAAATAAAATAAAAAAAAAATAAAAAAAACTACCTTATATAACTAGGTACAAAAATTTTAATACTTAAATAAATCACAATACAATTCTAAAAAATGCAAAATAAAATTAAAAAAAATAAAATAAAATGTGTTTCGTGCAATTCGATTTTCCCATGCAGGGATATGATTAGCTCTTGAAAGACTTATAATCGTTAATACGATTAGAGCCAATAAGACATTTAATATTTGACCTAAAATAAATGAGAAAAAAATGTAAAAAACTACCTTAGATAACTAAGTACAAAAATTTTGAGATGCTTAAATAAATAACAATACAATTCTAATAAATGCAAAATAAAATAAAAAAAAAAATAAAAAATAAAACTACCTTATATAACTAGGTACAAAAATTTTAATACTTAAATAAATCACAATACAATTCTAAAAAATGCAAAATAAAATAAAAAAAAATAAAATAAAATGTGTTTCGTGCAATTCGATTTTCCCATGCAGGGATATGATTAGCTCTTGAAAGACTTATAATCGTTAATACGATTAGAGCCAATAAGACATTTAATATTTGACCTAAAATAAATGAGAAAAAAATGTAAAAAACTACCTTAGATAACTAATTACAAAAATTTTGAGATGCTTAAATAAATAACAATACAATTCTAATAAATGCAAAATAAAATAAAAAAAAAAAATAAAAAATAAAACTACCTTATATAACTAGGTACAAAAATTTTAATACTTAAATAAATCACAATACAATTCTAAAAAATGCAAAATAAAATAAAAAAAAATAAAATAAAATGTGTTTCGTGCAATTCGATTTTCCAATGCAGGGATATGATTAGCTCTTGAAAGACTTATAATCGTTAATACGATTAGAGCCAATAAGACATTTAATATTTGACCTAAAATAAATGAGAAAAAAATGTAAAAAACTACCTTAGATAACTAAGTACAAACACTTTGAGTTGCTTAAATAAATAACAATACAATTCTAATAAATGCAAAATAAAATAAAAAAAAAATAAAAAAAACTACCTTATATAACTAGGTACAAAAATTTTCAGATGCTTAAATAAATAACAATACAATTCTAATAAATGCAAAATAAAATAAAAAAAAAAATAAAAAATAAAACTACCTTATATAACTAGGTACAAAAATTTTAATACTTAAATAAATCACAATACAATTCTAAAAAATGCAAAATAAAATAAAAAAAAATAAAATGTGTTTCGTGCAATTCGATTTTCCCATGCAGGGATATGATTAGCTCTTGTAACACTTATAATCGTTACTACGATTAGAGCCAATAAGACATTTAATATTTGACCTAAAATAAATGAGAAAAAAATGTAAAAAAACTACCTTAGATAACTAAGTACAAAAATTTTCAGATGCTTAAATAAATAACAATACAATTCTAATAAATGCAAAATAAAATAAAAAAAAAAAATAAAAAATAAAACTACCTTATATAACTAGGTACAAAATTTTAATACTTAAATAAATCACAATACAATTCTAAAAAATGCAAAATAAAATAAAATAAAATAAAATGTGTTTCGTGCAATTCGATTTTCCCATGCAGGGATATGATTAGCTCTTGAAAGACTTATAATCGTTAATACGATTAGAGCCAATAAGACATTTAATATTTGACCTAAAATAAATGAGAAAAAAATGTAAAAAACTACCTTAGATAACTAAGTACAAACACTTTGAGTTGCTTAAATAAATAACAATACAATTCTAATAAATGCAAAATAAAATAAAAAAAAATTAAAAAAAACTACCTTATATAACTAGGTACAAAAATTTTCAGATGCTTAAATAAATAACAATACAGTTCTAATAAAAGCAAAATAAAATAAAAAAAAAAATAAAAAATAAAACTACCTTATATAACTAGGTACAAAAATTTTAATACTTAAATAAATCACAATACAATTCTAAAAAATGCAAAATAAAATAAAAAAAAATAAAATGTGTTTCGTGCAATTCGATTTTCCCATGCAGGGATATGATTAGCTCTTGAAAGACTTATAATCGTTACTACGATTAGAGCCAATAAGACATTTAATATTTGACCTAAAATAAATGAGAAAAAAATGTAAAAAAACTACCTTAGATAACTAAGTACAAAAATTTTCAGATGCTTAAATAAATAACAATACAATTCTAATAAATGCAAAATAAAATAAAAAAAAAAAATAAAAAATAAAACTACCTTATATAACTAGGTACAAAATTTTAATACTTAAATAAATCACAATACAATTCTAAAAAATGCAAAATAAAATTAAAAAAAATAAAATAAAATGTGTTTCGTGCAATTCGATTTTCCCATGCAGGGATATGATTAGCTCTTGAAAGACTTATAATCGTTAATACGATTAGAGCCAATAAGACATTTAATATTTGACCTAAAATAAATGAGAAAAAAATGTAAAAAACTACCTTAGATAACTAAGTACAAAAATTTTGAGATGCTTAAATAAATAACAATACAATTCTAATAAATGCAAAATAAAATAAAAAAAAAAATAAAAAATAAAACTACCTTATATAACTAGGTACAAAAATTTTAATACTTAAATAAATCACAATACAATTCTAAAAAATGCAAAATAAAATAAAAAAAAATAAAATAAAATGTGTTTCGTGCAATTCGATTTTCCCATGCAGGGATATGATTAGCTCTTGAAAGACTTATAATCGTTAATACGATTAGAGCCAATAAGACATTTAATATTTGACCTAAAATAAATGAGAAAAAAATGTAAAAAACTACCTTAGATAACTAATTACAAAAATTTTGAGATGCTTAAATAAATAACAATACAATTCTAATAAATGCAAAATAAAATAAAAAAAAAAAATAAAAAATAAAACTACCTTATATAACTAGGTACAAAAATTTTAATACTTAAATAAATCACAATACAATTCTAAAAAATGCAAAATAAAATAAAAAAAAATAAAATAAAATGTGTTTCGTGCAATTCGATTTTCCCATGCAGGGATATGATTAGCTCTTGAAAGACTTATAATCGTTAATACGATTAGAGCCAATAAGACATTTAATATTTGACCTAAAATAAATGAGAAAAAAATGTAAAAAACTACCTTAGATAACTAAGTACAAACACTTTGAGTTGCTTAAATAAATAACAATACAATTCTAATAAATGCAAAATAAAATAAAAAAAAAATAAAAAAAACTACCTTATATAACTAGGTACAAAAATTTTCAGATGCTTAAATAAATAACAATACAATTCTAATAAATGCAAAATAAAATAAAAAAAAAAATAAAAAATAAAACTACCTTATATAACTAGGTACAAAAATTTTAATACTTAAATAAATCACAATACAATTCTAAAAAATGCAAAATAAAATAAAAAAAAATAAAATGTGTTTCGTGCAATTCGATTTTCCCATGCAGGGATATGATTAGCTCTTGTAACACTTATAATCGTTACTACGATTAGAGCCAATAAGACATTTAATATTTGACCTAAAATAAATGAGAAAAAAATGTAAAAAAACTACCTTAGATAACTAAGTACAAAAATTTTCAGATGCTTAAATAAATAACAATACAATTCTAATAAATGCAAAATAAAATAAAAAAAAAAAATAAAAAATAAAACTACCTTATATAACTAGGTACAAAATTTTAATACTTAAATAAATCACAATACAATTCTAAAAAATGCAAAATAAAATAAAATAAAATAAAATGTGTTTCGTGCAATTCGATTTTCCCATGCAGGGATATGATTAGCTCTTGAAAGACTTATAATCGTTAATACGATTAGAGCCAATAAGACATTTAATATTTGACCTAAAATAAATGAGAAAAAAATGTAAAAAACTACCTTAGATAACTAAGTACAAACACTTTGAGTTGCTTAAATAAATAACAATACAATTCTAATAAATGCAAAATAAAATAAAAAAAAATTAAAAAAAACTACCTTATATAACTAGGTACAAAAATTTTCAGATGCTTAAATAAATAACAATACAGTTCTAATAAAAGCAAAATAAAATAAAAAAAAAAATAAAAAATAAAACTACCTTATATAACTAGGTACAAAAATTTTAATACTTAAATAAATCACAATACAATTCTAAAAAATGCAAAATAAAATAAAAAAAAATAAAATGTGTTTCGTGCAATTCGATTTTCCCATGCAGGGATCTGATTAGCTCTTGAAAGACTTATAATCGTTAATACGATTAGAGCCAATAAGACATTTAATATTTGACCTAAAATAAATGAGAAAAAAATGTAAAAAACTACCTTAGATAACTAAGTACAAACACTTTGAGTTGCTTAAATAAATAACAATACAATTCTAATAAATGCAAAATAAAATAAAAAAAAAATAAAAAAAACTACCTTATATAACTAGGTACAAAAATTTTCAGATGCTTAAATAAATAACAATACAATTCTAATAAATGCAAAATAAAATAAAAAAAAAAATAAAAAATAAAACTACCTTATATAACTAGGTACAAAAATTTTAATACTTAAATAAATCACAATACAATTCTAAAAAATGCAAAATAAAATAAAAAAAAATAAAATGTGTTTCGTGCAATTCGATTTTCCCATGCAGGGATATGATTAGCTCTTGTAACACTTATAATCGTTACTACGATTAGAGCCAATAAGACATTTAATATTTGACCTAAAATAAATGAGAAAAAAATGTAAAAAAACTACCTTAGATAACTAAGTACAAAAATTTTCAGATGCTTAAATAAATAACAATACAATTCTAATAAATGCAAAATAAAATAAAAAAAAAAAATAAAAAATAAAACTACCTTATATAACTAGGTACAAAATTTTAATACTTAAATAAATCACAATACAATTCTAAAAAATGCAAAATAAAATAAAATAAAATAAAATGTGTTTCGTGCAATTCGATTTTCCCATGCAGGGATATGATTAGCTCTTGAAAGACTTATAATCGTTAATACGATTAGAGCCAATAAGACATTTAATATTTGACCTAAAATAAATGAGAAAAAAATGTAAAAAACTACCTTAGATAACTAAGTACAAACACTTTGAGTTGCTTAAATAAATAACAATACAATTCTAATAAATGCAAAATAAAATAAAAAAAAATTAAAAAAAACTACCTTATATAACTAGGTACAAAAATTTTCAGATGCTTAAATAAATAACAATACAGTTCTAATAAAAGCAAAATAAAATAAAAAAAAAAATAAAAAATAAAACTACCTTATATAACTAGGTACAAAAATTTTAATACTTAAATAAATCACAATACAATTCTAAAAAATGCAAAATAAAATAAAAAAAAATAAAATGTGTTTCGTGCAATTCGATTTTCCCATGCAGGGATCTGATTAGCTCTTGAAAGACTTATAATCGTTAATACGATTAGAGCCAATAAGACATTTAATATTTGACCTAAAATAAATGAGAAAAAAATGTAAAAAACTACCTTAGATAACTAAGTACAAAAATTTTGAGATGCTTAAATAAATAACAATACAATTCTAATAAATGCAAAATAAAATAAAAAAAAAAATAAAAAATAAAACTACCTTATATAACTAGGTACAAAAATTTTAATACTTAAATAAATCACAATACAATTCTAAAAAATGCAAAATAAAATAAAAAAAAATAAAATAAAATGTGTTTCGTGCAATTCGATTTTCCCATGCAGGGATATGATTAGCTCTTGAAAGACTTATAATCGTTAATACGATTAGAGCCAATAAGACATTTAATATTTGACCTAAAATAAATGAGAAAAAAATGTAAAAAACTACCTTAGATAACTAATTACAAAAATTTTGAGATGCTTAAATAAATAACAATACAATTCTAATAAATGCAAAATAAAATAAAAAAAAAAAATAAAAAATAAAACTACCTTATATAACTAGGTACAAAAATTTTAATACTTAAATAAATCACAATACAATTCTAAAAAATGCAAAATAAAATAAAAAAAAATAAAATAAAATGTGTTTCGTGCAATTCGATTTTCCCATGCAGGGATATGATTAGCTCTTGAAAGACTTATAATCGTTAATACGATTAGAGCCAATAAGACATTTAATATTTGACCTAAAATAAATGAGAAAAAAATGTAAAAAACTACCTTAGATAACTAAGTACAAACACTTTGAGTTGCTTAAATAAATAACAATACAATTCTAATAAATGCAAAATAAAATAAAAAAAAAATAAAAAAAACTACCTTATATAACTAGGTACAAAAATTTTCAGATGCTTAAATAAATAACAATACAATTCTAATAAATGCAAAATAAAATAAAAAAAAAAATAAAAAATAAAACTACCTTATATAACTAGGTACAAAAATTTTAATACTTAAATAAATCACAATACAATTCTAAAAAATGCAAAATAAAATAAAAAAAAATAAAATGTGTTTCGTGCAATTCGATTTTCCCATGCAGGGATATGATTAGCTCTTGAAAGACTTATAATCGTTAATACGATTAGAGCCAATAAGACATTTAATATTTGACCTAAAATAAATGAGAAAAAAATGTAAAAAACTACCTTAGATAACTAAGTACAAACACTTTGAGTTGCTTAAATAAATAACAATACAATTCTAATAAATGCAAAATAAAATAAAAAAAAAATAAAAAAAACTACCTTATATAACTAGGTACAAAAATTTTCAGATGCTTAAATAAATAACAATACAATTCTAATAAATGCAAAATAAAATAAAAAAAAAAATAAAAAATAAAACTACCTTATATAACTAGGTACAAAAATTTTAATACTTAAATAAATCACAATACAATTCTAAAAAATGCAAAATAAAATAAAAAAAAATAAAATGTGTTTCGTGCAATTCGATTTTCCCATGCAGGGATATGATTAGCTCTTGTAACACTTATAATCGTTACTACGATTAGAGCCAATAAGACATTTAATATTTGACCTAAAATAAATGAGAAAAAAATGTAAAAAAACTACCTTAGATAACTAAGTACAAAAATTTTCAGATGCTTAAATAAATAACAATACAATTCTAATAAATGCAAAATAAAATAAAAAAATAAAATAAAAAATAAAACTACCTTATATAACTAGGTACAAAATTTTAATACTTAAATAAATCACAATACAATTCTAAAAAATGCAAAATAAAATAAAATAAAATAAAATGTGTTTCGTGCAATTCGATTTTCCCATGCAGGGATATGATTAGCTCTTGAAAGACTTATAATCGTTAATACGATTAGAGCCAATAAGACATTTAATATTTGACCTAAAATAAATGAGAAAAAAATGTAAAAAACTACCTTAGATAACTAAGTACAAACACTTTGAGTTGCTTAAATAAATAACAATACAATTCTAATAAATGCAAAATAAAATAAAAAAAAATTAAAAAAAACTACCTTATATAACTAGGTACAAAAATTTTCAGATGCTTAAATAAATAACAATACAGTTCTAATAAAAGCAAAATAAAATAAAAAAAAAAATAAAAAATAAAACTACCTTATATAACTAGGTACAAAAATTTTAATACTTAAATAAATCACAATACAATTCTAAAAAATGCAAAATAAAATAAAAAAAAATAAAATGTGTTTCGTGCAATTCGATTTTCCCATGCAGGGATATGATTAGCTCTTGTAACACTTATAATCGTTACTACGATTAGAGCCAATAAGACATTTAATATTTGACCTAAAATAAATGAGAAAAAAATGTAAAAAAACTACCTTAGATAACTAAGTACAAAAATTTTCAGATGCTTAAATAAATAACAATACAATTCTAATAAATGCAAAATAAAATAAAAAAAAAAAATAAAAAATAAAACTACCTTATATAACTAGGTACAAAATTTTAATACTTAAATAAATCACAATACAATTCTAAAAAATGCAAAATAAAATAAAATAAAATAAAATGTGTTTCGTGCAATTCGATTTTCCCATGCAGGGATATGATTAGCTCTTGAAAGACTTATAATCGTTAATACGATTAGAGCCAATAAGACATTTAATATTTGACCTAAAATAAATGAGAAAAAAATGTAAAAGCTACCTTAGATAACTAAGTACAAAAATTTTGAGATGCTTAAATAAATAACAATACAATTCTAATAAATGCAAAATAAAATAAAAAAAAAAATAAAAAATAAAACTACCTTATATAACTAGGTACAAAAATTTTAATACTTAAATAAATCACAATACAATTCTAAAAAATGCAAAATAAAATAAAAAAAAATAAAATGTGTTTCGTGCAATTCGATTTTCCCATGCAGGGATCTGATTAGCTCTTGAAAGACTTATAATCGTTACTACGATTAGAGCCAATAAGACATTTAATATTTGACCTAAAATAAATGAGAAAAAAATGTAAAAAAACTACCTTAGATAACTAAGTACAAAAATTTTGAGATGCCTAAATAAATAACAATACAATTCTAATAAATGCAAAATAAAATAAAAAAAAAAAAATAAAAAAAGACTACCTTATATAACTAGGTACAAAAATTTTAATACTTAAATAAATCACAATACAATTCTAAAAAATGCAAAATAAAATAAAAAAAATAAAATAAAATGTGTTTCGTGCAATTCGATTTTCCCATGCAGGGATATGATTAGCTCTTGAAAGACTTATAATCGTTAATACGATTAGAGCCAATAAGACATTTAATATTTGACCTAAAATAAATGAGAAAAAAATGTAAAAGCTACCTTAGATAACTAAGTACAAAAATTTTGAGATGCTTAAATAAATAACAATACAATTCTAATAAATGCAAAATAAAATAAAAAAAAAAATAAAAAATAAAACTACCTTATATAACTAGGTACAAAAATTTTAATACTTAAATAAATCACAATACAATTCTAAAAAATGCAAAATAAAATAAAAAAAAATAAAATGTGTTTCGTGCAATTCGATTTTCCCATGCAGGGATCTGATTAGCTCTTGAAAGACATATAATCGTTACTATGATTAGAGCCAATAAGACATTTAATATTTGACCTAAAATAAATGAGAAAAATATGTAAAAAAACTACCTTAGATAACTAAGTACAAAAATTTTCAGATGCTTAAATAAATAACAATACAATTCTAATAAATGCAAAATAAAATAAAAAAAAAAAATAAAAAATAAAACTACCTTATATAACTAGGTACAAAAATTTTAATACTTAAATAAATCACAATACAATTCTAAAAAATGCAAAATAAAATAAAAAAAATAAAATAAAATGTGTTTCGTGCAATTCGATTTTCCCATGCAGGGATATGATTAGCTCTTGAAAGACTTATAATCGTTAATACGATTAGAGCCAATAAGACATTTAATATTTGACCTAAAATAAATGAGAAAAAAATGTAAAAAACTACCTTAGATAACTAAGTACAAAAATTTTGAGATGCTTAAATAAATAACAATACAATTCTAATAAATGCAAAATAAAATAAAAAAAAAAACTACCTTATATAACTAGGTACAAAAATTTTCAGATGCTTAAATAAATAACAATACAATTCTAATAAATGCAAAATAAAATAAAAAAAAAAAATAAAAAATAAAACTACCTTATATAACTAGGTACAAAAATTTTAATACTTAAATAAATCACAATACAATTCTAAAAAATGCAAAATAAAATAAAAAAAAATAAAATAAAATGTGTTTCGTGCAATTCGATTTTCCCATGCAGGGATATGATTAGCTCTTGAAAGACTTATAATCGTTAATACGATTAGAGCCAATAAGACATTTAATATTTGACCTAAAATAAATGAGAAAAAAATGTAAAAAAACTACCTTAGATAACGAAGTACAAAAATTTTCAGATGCTAAATAAATAACAATACAATTCTAATAAATGCAAAATAAAATAAAGAAAAAAAAATAAAAAATAAAACTACCTTATATAACTAGGTACAAAAATTTTAATACTTAAATAAATCACAATACAATTCTAAAAAATACAAAATAAAATAAAAAAAAAATAAAATAAAATGTGTTTTGTGCAATTCGATTTTCCCATGCAGGGATGTGATTAGCTCTTGAAAGACTTATAATCGTTAATACGATTAGAGCCAATAAGACATTTAATATTTGACCTAAAATAAATGAGAAAAAAATGTAAAAAACTACCTTAGATAACTAAGTACAAAAATTTTGAGATGCTTAAATAAATAACAATACAATTCTAATAAATGCAAAATAAAATAAAAAAAACTACCTTATATAACTAGGTACAAAAATTTTAATATTTAAATAAATCACAATACAATTCTAAAAAATGCAAAATAAAATAAAAAAATAAAATAAAATGTGTTTCGTGCAATTCGATTTTCCCATGCAGGGATATGATTAGCTCTTGAAAGACTTATAATCGTTAATACGATTAGAGCCAATAAGACATTTAATATTTGACCTAAAATAAATGAGAAAAAAATGTAAAAAACTACCTTAGATAACTAAGTACAAAAATTTTGAGATGCTTAAATAAATAACAATACAATTCTAATAAATGCAAAATAAAATAAAAAAAAAAAAATAAAAAATAAAACTACCTTATATAACTAGGTACAAAAATTTTAATACTTAAATAAATCACAATACAATTCTAAAAAATGCAAAATAAAATAAAAAAAAATAAAATAAAATGTGTTTCGTGCAATTCGATTTTCCCATGCAGGGATATGATTAGCTCTTGAAAGACTTATAATCGTTAATACGATTAGAGCCAATAAGACATTTAATATTTGACCTAAAATAAATGAGAAAA
This sequence comes from Stenus bimaculatus, assembly GCA_963971135.1. Taxonomy (NCBI): domain Eukaryota; kingdom Metazoa; phylum Arthropoda; class Insecta; order Coleoptera; family Staphylinidae; genus Stenus; species Stenus bimaculatus. The sequence goes on from OZ020181.1 coordinate 50,748,730, forward strand.
AAATGTAAAAAACTACCTTAGATAACTAAGTACAAAAATTTTGAGATGCTTAAATAAATAACAATACAATTCTAATAAATGCAAAATAAAATAAAAAAAAAATAAAAAAAACTACCTTATATAACTAGGTACAAAAATTTTAATACTTAAATAAATCACAATACAATTCTAAAAAATGCAAAATAAAATAAAAAAATAAAATAAAATGTGTTTCGTGCAATTCGATTTTCCCATGCAGGGATATGATTAGCTCTTGAAAGACTTATAATCGTTAATACGATTAGAGCCAATAAGACATTTAATATTTGACCTAAAATAAATGAGAAAAAAATGTAAAAAACTACCTTAGATAACTAAGTACAAACACTTTGAGTTGCTTAAATAAATAACAATACAATTCTAATAAATGCAAAATAAAATAAAAAAAAATTAAAAAAAACTACCTTATATAACTAGGTACAAAAATTTTCAGATGCTTAAATAAATAACAATACAGTTCTAATAAAAGCAAAATAAAATAAAAAAAAAAATAAAAAATAAAACTACCTTATATAACTAGGTACAAAAATTTTAATACTTAAATAAATCACAATACAATTCTAAAAAATGCAAAATAAAATAAAAAAAAATAAAATGTGTTTCGTGCAATTCGATTTTCCCATGCAGGGATATGATTAGCTCTTGAAAGACTTATAATCGTTACTACGATTAGAGCCAATAAGACATTTAATATTTGACCTAAAATAAATGAGAAAAAAATGTAAAAAAACTACCTTAGATAATTAAGTACAAAAATTTTCAGATGCTTAAATAAATAACAATACAATTCTAATAAATGCAAAATAAAATAAAAAAAAAAAATAAAAAATAAAACTACCTTATATAACTAGGTACAAAAATTTTAATACTTAAATAAATCACAATACAATTCTAAAAAATGCAAAATAAAATAAAAAAAATAAAATAAAATGTGTTTCGTGCAATTCGATTTTCCCATGCAGGGATATGATTAGCTCTTGAAAGACTTATAATCGTTAATACGATTAGAGCCAATAAGACATTTAATATTTGACCTAAAATAAATGAGAAAAAAATGTAAAAAAACTACCTTAGATAACTAAGTACAAAAATTTTAATACTTAAATAAATCACAATACAATTCTAAAAAATGCAAAATAAAATAAAAAAAAATAAAATAAAATGTGTTTCGTGCAATTCGATTTTCCCATGCAGGGATATGATTAGCTCTTGAAAGACTTATAATCGTTAATACGATTAGAGCCAATAAGACATTTAATATTTGACCTAAAATAAATGAGAAAAAAATGTAAAAAACTACCTTAGATAACTAAGTACAAAAATTTTGAGATGCTTAAATAAATAACAATACAATTCTAATAAATGCAAAATAAAATAAAAAAAAAAAATAAAAAATAAAACTACCTTATATAACTAGGTACAAAAATTTTAATACTTAAATAAATCACAATACAATTCTAAAAAATGCAAAATAAAATAAAAAAATAAAATAAAATGTGTTTCGTCAATTCGATTTTCCCATGCAGGGATATGATTAGCTCTTGAAAGACTTATAATCGTTAATACGATTAGAGCCAATAAGACATTTAATATTTGACCTAAAATAAATGAGAAAAAAATGTAAAAAACTACCTTAGATAACTAAGTACAAAAATTTTGAGATGCTTAAATAAATAACAATACAATTCTAATAAATGCAAAATAAAATAAAAAAAAAAAAATAAAAAATAAAACTACCTTATATAACTAGGTACAAAAATTTTAATACTTAAATAAATCACAATACAATTCTAAAAAATGCAAAATAAAATAAAAAAAAATAAAATAAAATGTGTTTCGTGCAATTCGATTTTCCCATGCAGGGATATGATTAGCTCTTGAAAGACTTATAATCGTTAATACGATTAGAGCCAATAAGACATTTAATATTTGACCTAAAATAAATGAGAAAAAAATGTAAAAAACTACCTTAGATAACTAAGTACAAACACTTTGAGTTGCTTAAATAAATAACAATACAATTCTAATAAATGCAAAATAAAATAAAAAAAAAAATAAAAAAAACTACCTTATATAACTAGGTACAAAAATTTTCAGATGCTTAAATAAATAACAATACAATTCTAATAAATGCAAAATAAAATAAAAAAAAAAATAAAAAATAAAACTACCTTATATAACTAGGTACAAAAATTTTAATACTTAAATAAATCACAATACAATTCTAAAAAATGCAAAATAAAATAAAAAAAAATAAAATAAAATGTGTTTCGTGCAATTCGATTTTCCCATGCAGGGATATGATTAGCTCTTGAAAGACTTATAATCGTTACTACGATTAGAGCCAATAAGACATTTAATATTTGACCTAAAATAAATGAGAAAAAAATGTAAAAAAACTACCTTAGATAACTAAGTACAAAAATTTTCAGATGCTTAAATAAATAACAATACAATTCTAATAAATGCAAAATAAAATAAAAAAAAAAAATAAAAAATAAAACTACCTTATATAACTAGGTACAAAATTTTAATACTTAAATAAATCACAATACAATTCTAAAAAATGCAAAATAAAATAAAATAAAATAAAATGTGTTTCGTGCAATTCGATTTTCCCATGCAGGGATATGATTAGCTCTTGAAAGACTTATAATCGTTAATACGATTAGAGCCAATAAGACATTTAATATTTGACCTAAAATAAATGAGAAAAAAATGTAAAAAAACTACCTTAGATAACTAAGTACAAAAATTTTCAGATGCTTAAATAAATAACAATACAATTCTAATAAATGCAAAATAAAATAAAAAATAAAAATAAAAAAAAACTACCTTATATAACTAAGTACAAAGATTTTAATACTTAAATAAATCACAATACAATTCTAAAAAATGCAAAATAAAATAAAATAAAATGTGTTTCGTGCAATTCGATTTTCCCATGCAGGGATATGATTAGCTCTTGAAAGACTTATAATCGTTAATACGATTAGAGCCAATAAGACATTTAATATTTGACCTAAAATAAATGAGAAAAAAATGTAAAAAACTACCTTAGATAACTAAGTACAAACACTTTGAGTTGCTTAAATAAATAACAATACAATTCTAATAAATGCAAAATAAAATAAAAAAAAAATAAAAAAAACTACCTTATATAACTAGGTACAAAAATTTTCAGATGCTTAAATAAATAACAATACAATTTTAATAAATGCAAAATAAAATAAAAAAAAAATAAAAAATAAAACTACCTTATATAACTAGGTACAAAAATTTTAATACTTAAATAAATCACAATACAATTCTAAAAAATGCAAAATAAAATAAAAAAAAATAAAATGTGTTTCGTGCAATTCGATTTTCCCATGCAGGGATATGATTAGCTCTTGAAAGACTTATAATCGTTAATACGATTAGAGCCAATAAGACATTTAATATTTGACCTAAAATAAATGAGAAAAAAATGTAAAAAAACTACCTTAGATAACTAAGTACAAAAATTTTCAGATGCTTAAATAAATAACAATACAATTCTAATAAATGCAAAATAAAATAAAAAAAAAAAAATAAAAAATAAAACTACCTTATATAACTAGGTACAAAAATTTTAATACTTAAATAAATCACAATACAATTCTAAAAAATGCAAAATAAAATAAAAAAAATAAAATAAAATGTGTTTCGTGTAATTCGATTTTCCCATGCAGGGATATGATTAGCTCTTGAAAGACTTATAATCGTTAATACGATTAGAGCCAATAAGACATTTAATATTTGACCTAAAATAAATGAGAAAAAAATGTAAAAAAACTACCTTAGATAACTAAGTACAAAAATTTTCAGATGCTTAAATAAATAACAATACAATTCTAATAAATGCAAAATAAAATAAAAAAAAAAAATAAAAAATAAAACTACCTTATATAACTAGGTACAAAAATTTTAATACTTAAATAAATCACAATACAATTCTAAAAAATGCAAAATAAAATAAAAAAAATAAAATAAAATGTGTTTCGTGCAATTCGATTTTCCCATGCAGGGATATGATTAGCTCTTGAAAGACTTATAATCGTTAATACGATTAGAGCCAATAAGACATTTAATATTTGACCTAAAATAAATGAGAAAAAAATGTAAAGAAACTACCTTAGATAACTAAGTACAAAAATTTTCAGATGCTTAAATAAATAACAATACAATTCTAATAAATGCAAAATAAAATAAAAATAAAAAATAAAACTACCTTATATAACTAGGTACAAAAATTTTAATACTTAAATAAATCACAATACAATTCTAAAAAATGCAAAATAAAATAAAAAAAATAAAATAAAATGTGTTTCGTGCAATTCGATTTTCCCATGCAGGGATATGATTAGCTCTTGAAAGACTTATAATCGTTAATACGATTAGAGCCAATAAGACATTTAATATTTGACCTAAAATAAATGAGAAAAAAATGTAAAAAACTACCTTAGATAACTAAGTACAAAAATTTTGAGATGCTTAAATAAATAACAATACAATTCTAATAAATGCAAAATAAAATAAAAAAAAAAAAATAAAAAATAAAACTACCTTATATAACTAGGTACAAAAATTTTAATACTTAAATAAATCACAATACAATTCTAAAAAATACAAAATAAAATAAAAAAAAAAATAAAATAAAATGTGTTTTGTGCAATTCGATTTTCCCATGCAGGGATGTGATTAGCTCTTGAAAGACTTATAATCGTTAATACGATTAGAGCCAATAAGACATTTAATATTTGACCTAAAATAAATGAGAAAAAAATGTAAAAAACTACCTTAGATAACTAAGTACAAAAATTTTGAGATGCTTAAATAAATAACAATACAATTCTAATAAATGCAAAATAAAATAAAGAAAAAAAAATAAAAAATAAAACTACCTTATATAACTAGGTACAAAAATTTTAATACTTAAATAAATCACAATACAATTCTAAAAAATACAAAATAAAATAAAAAAAAAATAAAATAAAATGTGTTTTGTGCAATTCGATTTTCCCATGCAGGGATGTGATTAGCTCTTGAAAGACTTATAATCGTTAATACGATTAGAGCCAATAAGACATTTAATATTTGACCTAAAATAAATGAGAAAAAAATGTAAAAAACTACCTTAGATAACTAAGTACAAAAATTTTGAGATGCTTAAATAAATAACAATACAATTCTAATAAATGCAAAATAAAATAAAAAAAAAATAAAAAAAACTACCTTATATAACTAGGTACAAAAATTTTAATACTTAAATAAATCACAATACAATTCTAAAAAATGCAAAATAAAATAAAAAAATAAAATAAAATGTGTTTCGTGCAATTCGATTTTCCCATGCAGGGATATGATTAGCTCTTGAAAGACTTATAATCGTTAATACGATTAGAGCCAATAAGACATTTAATATTTGACCTAAAATAAATGAGAAAAAAATGTAAAAAACTACCTTAGATAACTAAGTACAAAAATTTTGAGATGCTTAAATAAATAACAATACAATTCTAATAACTGCAAAATAAAATAAAAAAAAAATAAAAAAAACTACCTTATATAACTAGGTACAAAAATTTTAATACTTAAATAAATCACAATACAATTCTAAAAAATGCAAAATAAAATAAAAAAATAAAATAAAATGTGTTTCGTGCAATTCGATTTTCCCATGCAGGGATATGATTAGCTCTTGAAAGACTTATAATCGTTAATACGATTAGAGCCAATAAGACATTTAATATTTGACCTAAAATAAATGAGAAAAAAATGTAAAAAACTACCTTAGATAACTAAGTACAAAAATTTTGAGATGCTTAAATAAATAACAATACAATTCTAATAAATGCAAAATAAAATAAAAAAAAAAAAATAAAAAATAAAACTACCTTATATAACTAGGTACAAAAATTTTAATACTTAAATAAATCACAATACAATTCTAAAAAATGCAAAATAAAATAAAAAAAAATAAAATAAAATGTGTTTCGTGCAATTCGATTTTCCCATGCAGGGATATGATTAGCTCTTGAAAGACTTATAATCGTTAATACGATTAGAGCCAATAAGACATTTAATATTTGACCTAAAATAAATGAGAAAAAAATGTAAAAAACTACCTTAGATAACTAAGTACAAACACTTTGAGTTGCTTAAATAAATAACAATACAATTCTAATAAATGCAAAATAAAATAAAAAAAAAATAAAAAAAACTACCTTATATAACTAGGTACAAAAATTTTCAGATGCTTAAATAAATAACAATACAATTCTAATAAATGCAAAATAAAATAAAAAATAAAAAAAAACTACCTTATATAACTAAGTACAAAGATTTTAATACTTAAATAAATCACAATACAATTCTAAAAAATGCAAAATAAAATAAAAAAAAATAAAATAAAATGTGTTTCGTGCAATTCGATTTTCCCATGCAGGGATATGATTAGCTCTTGAAAGACTTATAATCGTTAATACGATTAGAGCCAATAAGACATTTAATATTTGACCTAAAATAAATGAGAAAAAAATGTAAAAAAACTACCTTAGATAACGAAGTACAAAAATTTTCAGATGCTAAATAAATAACAATACAATTCTAATAAATGCAAAATAAAATAAAGAAAAAAAAATAAAAAATAAAACTACCTTATATAACTAGGTACAAAAATTTTAATACTTAAATAAATCACAATACAATTCTAAAAAATGCAAAATAAAATAAAAAAAAATAAAATAAAATGTGTTTTGTGCAATTCGATTTTCCCATGCAGGGATATGATTAGCTCTTGAAAGACTTATAATCGTTAATACGATTAGAGCCAATAAGACATTTAATATTTGACCTAAAATAAATGAGAAAAAAATGTAAAAAACTACCTTAGATAACTAAGTACAAAAATTTTGAGATGCTTAAATAAATAACAATACAATTCTAATAAATGCAAAATAAAATAAAAAAAAAACTACCTTATATAACTAGGTACAAAAATTTTCAGATGCTTAAATAAATAACAATACAATTCTAATAAATGCAAAATAAAATAAAAAAAATAAAAAATAAAACTACCTTATATAACTAGGTACAAAAATTTTAATACTTAAATAAATCACAATACAATTCTAAAAAATGCAAAATAAAATAAAAAAAAATAAAATGTGTTTCGTGCAATTCGATTTTCCCATGCAGGGATATGATTAGCTCTTGAAAGACTTATAATTGTTAATACGATTAGAGCCAATAAGACATTTAATATTTGACCTAAAATAAATGAGAAAAAAATGTAAAAAAACTACCTTAGATAACGAAGTACAAAAATTTTTAGATGCTAAATAAATAACAATACAATTCTAATAAATGCAAAATAAAATAAAGAAAAAAAAATAAAAAATAAAACTACCTTATATAACTAGGTACAAAAATTTTAATACTTAAATAAATCACAATACAATTCTAAAAAATGCAAAATAAAATAAAAAAAAATAAAATAAAATGTGTTTCGTGCAATTCGATTTTCCCATGCAGGGATATGATTAGCTCTTGAAAGACTTATAATCGTTAATACGATTAGAGCCAATAAGACATTTCATATTTGACCTAAAATAAATGAGAAAAAAATGTAAAAAAACTACCTTAGATAACTAAGTACAAAAATTTTCAGATGCTTAAATAAATAACAATACAATTCTAATAAATGCAAAATAAAATAAAAAAAATAAAAAATAAAACTACCTTATATAACTAGGTACAAAAATTTTAATACTTAAATAAATCACAATACAATTCTAAAAAATGCAAAATAAAATAAAAAAAAATAAAATGTGTTTCGTGCAATTCGATTTTCCCATGCAGGGATATGATTAGCTCTTGAAAGACTTATAATCGTTAATACGATTAGAGCCAATAAGACATTTAATATTTGACCTAAAATAAATGAGAAAAAAATGTAAAAAACTACCTTAGATAACTAAGTACAAAAATTTTGAGATGCTTAAATAAATAACAATACAATTCTAATAAATGCAAAATAAAATAAAAAAAAAACTACCTTATATAACTAGGTACAAAAATTTTCAGATGCTTAAATAAATAACAATACAATTCTAATAAATGCAAAATAAAATAAAAAAAATAAAAAATAAAACTACCTTATATAACTAGGTACAAAAATTTTAATACTTAAATAAATCACAATACAATTCTAAAAAATGCAAAATAAAATAAAAAAAAATAAAATGTGTTTCGTGCAATTCGATTTTCCCATGCAGGGATATGATTAGCTCTTGAAAGACTTATAATCGTTAATACGATTAGAGCCAATAAGACATTTAATATTTGACCTAAAATAAATGAGAAAAAAATGTAAAAAACTACCTTAGATAACTAAGTACAAAAATTTTGAGATGCTTAAATAAATAACAATACAATTCTAATAAATGCAAAATAAAATAAAAAAAAAACTACCTTATATAACTAGGTACAAAAATTTTCAGATGCTTAAATAAATAACAATACAATTCTAATAAATGCAAAATAAAATAAAAAAAATAAAAAATAAAACTACCTTATATAACTAGGTACAAAAATTTTAATACTTAAATAAATCACAATACAATTCTAAAAAATGCAAAATAAAATAAAAAAAAATAAAATAAAATGTGTTTTGTGCAATTCGATTTTCCCATGCAGGGATATGATTAGCTCTTGAAAGACTTATAATCGTTAATACGATTAGAGCCAATAAGACATTTAATATTTGACCTAAAATAAATGAGAAAAAAATGTAAAAAACTACCTTAGATAACTAAGTACAAAAATTTTGAGATGCTTAAATAAATAACAATACAATTCTAATAAATGCAAAATAAAATAAAAAAAAAACTACCTTATATAACTAGGTACAAAAATTTTCAGATGCTTAAATAAATAACAATACAATTCTAATAAATGCAAAATAAAATAAAAAAAAAAATAAAAAATAAAACTACCTTATATAACTAGGTACAAAAATTTTAATACTTAAATAAATCACAATACAATTCTAAAAAATGCAAAATAAAATAAAAAAAAATAAAATAAAATGTGTTTCGTGCAATTCGATTTTCCCATGCAGGGATATGATTAGCTCTTGAAAGACTTATAATCGTTAATACGATTAGAGCCAATAAGACATTTCATATTTGACCTAAAATAAATGAGAAAAAAATGTAAAAAAACTACCTTAGATAACTAAGTACAAAAATTTTCAGATGCTTAAATAAATAACAATACAATTCTAATAAATGCAAAATAAAATAAAAAAAATAAAAAATAAAACTACCTTATATAACTAGGTACAAAAATTTTAATACTTAAATAAATCACAATACAATTCTAAAAAATGCAAAATAAAATAAAAAAAAATAAAATGTGTTTCGTGCAATTCGATTTTCCCATGCAGGGATATGATTAGCTCTTGAAAGACTTATAATCGTTAATACGATTAGAGCCAATAAGACATTTAATATTTGACCTAAAATAAATGAGAAAAAAATGTAAAAAACTACCTTAGATAACTAAGTACAAAAATTTTGAGATGCTTAAATAAATAACAATACAATTCTAATAAATGCAAAATAAAATAAAAAAAAAAACTACCTTATATAACTAGGTACAAAAATTTTCAGATGCTTAAATAAATAACAATACAATTCTAATAAATGCAAAATAAAATAAAAAAAATAAAAAATAAAACTACCTTATATAACTAGGTACAAAAATTTTAATACTTAAATAAATCACAATACAATTCTAAAAAATGCAAAATAAAATAAAAAAAAATAAAATAAAATGTGTTTTGTGCAATTCGATTTTCCCATGCAGGGATATGATTAGCTCTTGAAAGACTTATAATCGTTAATACGATTAGAGCCAATAAGACATTTAATATTTGACCTAAAATAAATGAGAAAAAAATGTAAAAAAACTACCTTAGATAACTAAGTACAAAAATTTTCAGATGCTTAAATAAATAACAATACAATTCTAATAAATGCAAAATAAAATAAAAAAAAAAAATAAAAAATAAAACTACCTTATATAACTAGGTACAAAAATTTTAATACTTAAATAAATCACAATACAATTCTAAAAAATGCAAAATAAAATAAAAAAAATAAAATAAAATGTGTTTCGTGCAATTCGATTTTCCCATGCAGGGATATGATTAGCTCTTGAAAGACTTATAATCGTTAATACGATTAGAGCCAATAAGACATTTAATATTTGACCTAAAATAAATGAGAAAAAAATGTAAAGAAACTACCTTAGATAACTAAGTACAAACACTTTGAGTTGCTTAAATAAATAACAATACAATTCTAATAAATGCAAAATAAAATAAAAAAAAAATAAAAAAAACTACCTTATATAACTAGGTACAAAAATTTTCAGATGCTTAAATAAATAACAATACAATTCTAATAAATGCAAAATAAAATAAAAAAAAAAATAAAAAATAAAACTACCTTATATAACTAGGTACAAAAATTTTAATACTTAAATAAATCACAATACAATTCTAAAAAATGCAAAATAAAATAAAAAAAAATAAAATAAAATGTGTTTCGTGCAATTCGATTTTCCCATGCAGGGATATGATTAGCTCTTGAAAGACTTATAATCGTTAATACGATTAGAGCCAATAAGACATTTCATATTTGACCTAAAATAAATGAGAAAAAAATGTAAAAAAACTACCTTAGATAACTAAGTACAAAAATTTTCAGATGCTTAAATAAATAACAATACAATTCTAATAAATGCAAAATAAAATAAAAAAAATAAAAAATAAAACTACCTTATATAACTAGGTACAAAAATTTTAATACTTAAATAAATCACAATACAATTCTAAAAAATGCAAAATAAAATAAAAAAAAATAAAATGTGTTTCGTGCAATTCGATTTTCCCATGCAGGGATATGATTAGCTCTTGAAAGACTTATAATCGTTAATACGATTAGAGCCAATAAGACATTTAATATTTGACCTAAAATAAATGAGAAAAAAATGTAAAAAACTACCTTAGATAACTAAGTACAAAAATTTTGAGATGCTTAAATAAATAACAATACAATTCTAATAAATGCAAAATAAAATAAAAAAAAAAACTACCTTATATAACTAGGTACAAAAATTTTCAGATGCTTAAATAAATAACAATACAATTCTAATAAATGCAAAATAAAATAAAAAAAATAAAAAATAAAACTACCTTATATAACTAGGTACAAAAATTTTAATACTTAAATAAATCACAATACAATTCTAAAAAATGCAAAATAAAATAAAAAAAAATAAAATAAAATGTGTTTTGTGCAATTCGATTTTCCCATGCAGGGATATGATTAGCTCTTGAAAGACTTATAATCGTTAATACGATTAGAGCCAATAAGACATTTAATATTTGACCTAAAATAAATGAGAAAAAAATGTAAAAAAACTACCTTAGATAACTAAGTACAAAAATTTTCAGATGCTTAAATAAATAACAATACAATTCTAATAAATGCAAAATAAAATAAAAAAAAAAAATAAAAAATAAAACTACCTTATATAACTAGGTACAAAAATTTTAATACTTAAATAAATCACAATACAATTCTAAAAAATGCAAAATAAAATAAAAAAAATAAAATAAAATGTGTTTCGTGCAATTCGATTTTCCCATGCAGGGATATGATTAGCTCTTGAAAGACTTATAATCGTTAATACGATTAGAGCCAATAAGACATTTAATATTTGACCTAAAATAAATGAGAAAAAAATGTAAAGAAACTACCTTAGATAACTAAGTACAAACACTTTGAGTTGCTTAAATAAATAACAATACAATTCTAATAAATGCAAAATAAAATAAAAAAAAAATAAAAAAAACTACCTTATATAACTAGGTACAAAAATTTTCAGATGCTTAAATAAATAACAATACAATTCTAATAAATGCAAAATAAAATAAAAATAAAAAATAAAACTACCTTATATAACTAGGTACAAAAATTTTAATACTTAAATAAATCACAATACAATTCTAAAAAATGCAAAATAAAATAAAAAAAATAAAATAAAATGTGTTTCGTGCAATTCGATTTTCCCATGCAGGGATATGATTAGCTCTTGAAAGACTTATAATCGTTACTACGATTAGAGCCAATAAGACATTTAATATTTGACCTAAAATAAATGAGAAAAAAATGTAAAAAACTACCTTAGATAACTAAGTACAAAAATTTTGAGATGCTTAAATAAATAACAATACAATTCTAATAAATGCAAAATAAAATAAAAAAAAAACTACCTTATATAACTAGGTACAAAAATTTTCAGATGCTTAAATAAATAACAATACAATTCTAATAAATGCAAAATAAAATAAAAAATAAAAAAAAACTACCTTATATAACTAAGTACAAAGATTTTAATACTTAAATAAATCACAATACAATTCTAAAAAATGCAAAATAAAATAAAAAAAAATAAAATAAAATGTGTTTCGTGCAATTCGATTTTCCCATGCAGGGATATGATTAGCTCTTGAAAGACTTATAATCGTTAATACGATTAGAGCCAATAAGACATTTAATATTTGACCTAAAATAAATGAGAAAAAAATGTAAAAAAACTACCTTAGATAACGAAGTACAAAAATTTTCAGATGCTAAATAAATAACAATACAATTCTAATAAATGCAAAATAAAATAAAGAAAAAAAAATAAAAAATAAAACTACCTTATATAACTAGGTACAAAAATTTTAATACTTAAATAAATCACAATACAATTCTAAAAAATGCAAAATAAAATAAAAAAAAATAAAATAAAATGTGTTTTGTGCAATTCGATTTTCCCATGCAGGGATATGATTAGCTCTTGAAAGACTTATAATCGTTAATACGATTAGAGCCAATAAGACATTTAATATTTGACCTAAAATAAATGAGAAAAAAATGTAAAAAACTACCTTAGATAACTAAGTACAAAAATTTTGAGATGCTTAAATAAATAACAATACAATTCTAATAAATGCAAAATAAAATAAAAAAAAAACTACCTTATATAACTAGGTACAAAAATTTTCAGATGCTTAAATAAATAACAATACAATTCTAATAAATGCAAAATAAAATAAAAAAAAAAATAAAAAATAAAACTACCTTATATAACTAGGTACAAAAATTTTAATACTTAAATAAATCACAATACAATTCTAAAAAATGCAAAATAAAATAAAAAAAAATAAAATAAAATGTGTTTCGTGCAATTCGATTTTCCCATGCAGGGATATGATTAGCTCTTGAAAGACTTATAATCGTTAATACGATTAGAGCCAATAAGACATTTCATATTTGACCTAAAATAAATGAGAAAAAAATGTAAAAAAACTACCTTAGATAACTAAGTACAAAAATTTTCAGATGCTTAAATAAATAACAATACAATTCTAATAAATGCAAAATAAAATAAAAAAAATAAAAAATAAAACTACCTTATATAACTAGGTACAAAAATTTTAATACTTAAATAAATCACAATACAATTCTAAAAAATGCAAAATAAAATAAAAAAAAATAAAATGTGTTTCGTGCAATTCGATTTTCCCATGCAGGGATATGATTAGCTCTTGAAAGACTTATAATTGTTAATACGATTAGAGCCAATAAGACATTTAATATTTGACCTAAAATAAATGAGAAAAAAATGTAAAAAAACTACCTTAGATAACGAAGTACAAAAATTTTTAGATGCTAAATAAATAACAATACAATTCTAATAAATGCAAAATAAAATAAAGAAAAAAAAATAAAAAATAAAACTACCTTATATAACTAGGTACAAAAATTTTAATACTTAAATAAATCACAATACAATTCTAAAAAATGCAAAATAAAATAAAAAAAAATAAAATAAAATGTGTTTCGTGCAATTCGATTTTCCCATGCAGGGATATGATTAGCTCTTGAAAGACTTATAATCGTTAATACGATTAGAGCCAATAAGACATTTCATATTTGACCTAAAATAAATGAGAAAAAAATGTAAAAAAACTACCTTAGATAACTAAGTACAAAAATTTTCAGATGCTTAAATAAATAACAATACAATTCTAATAAATGCAAAATAAAATAAAAAAAATAAAAAATAAAACTACCTTATATAACTAGGTACAAAAATTTTAATACTTAAATAAATCACAATACAATTCTAAAAAATGCAAAATAAAATAAAAAAAAATAAAATGTGTTTCGTGCAATTCGATTTTCCCATGCAGGGATATGATTAGCTCTTGAAAGACTTATAATCGTTAATACGATTAGAGCCAATAAGACATTTAATATTTGACCTAAAATAAATGAGAAAAAAATGTAAAAAACTACCTTAGATAACTAAGTACAAAAATTTTGAGATGCTTAAATAAATAACAATACAATTCTAATAAATGCAAAATAAAATAAAAAAAAAACTACCTTATATAACTAGGTACAAAAATTTTCAGATGCTTAAATAAATAACAATACAATTCTAATAAATGCAAAATAAAATAAAAAAAATAAAAAATAAAACTACCTTATATAACTAGGTACAAAAATTTTAATACTTAAATAAATCACAATACAATTCTAAAAAATGCAAAATAAAATAAAAAAAAATAAAATGTGTTTCGTGCAATTCGATTTTCCCATGCAGGGATATGATTAGCTCTTGAAAGACTTATAATCGTTAATACGATTAGAGCCAATAAGACATTTAATATTTGACCTAAAATAAATGAGAAAAAAATGTAAAAAACTACCTTAGATAACTAAGTACAAAAATTTTGAGATGCTTAAATAAATAACAATACAATTCTAATAAATGCAAAATAAAATAAAAAAAAAACTACCTTATATAACTAGGTACAAAAATTTTCAGATGCTTAAATAAATAACAATACAATTCTAATAAATGCAAAATAAAATAAAAAAAATAAAAAATAAAACTACCTTATATAACTAGGTACAAAAATTTTAATACTTAAATAAATCACAATACAATTCTAAAAAATGCAAAATAAAATAAAAAAAAATAAAATAAAATGTGTTTTGTGCAATTCGATTTTCCCATGCAGGGATATGATTAGCTCTTGAAAGACTTATAATCGTTAATACGATTAGAGCCAATAAGACATTTAATATTTGACCTAAAATAAATGAGAAAAAAATGTAAAAAACTACCTTAGATAACTAAGTACAAAAATTTTGAGATGCTTAAATAAATAACAATACAATTCTAATAAATGCAAAATAAAATAAAAAAAAAACTACCTTATATAACTAGGTACAAAAATTTTCAGATGCTTAAATAAATAACAATACAATTCTAATAAATGCAAAATAAAATAAAAAAAAAAATAAAAAATAAAACTACCTTATATAACTAGGTACAAAAATTTTAATACTTAAATAAATCACAATACAATTCTAAAAAATGCAAAATAAAATAAAAAAAAATAAAATAAAATGTGTTTCGTGCAATTCGATTTTCCCATGCAGGGATATGATTAGCTCTTGAAAGACTTATAATCGTTAATACGATTAGAGCCAATAAGACATTTCATATTTGACCTAAAATAAATGAGAAAAAAATGTAAAAAAACTACCTTAGATAACTAAGTACAAAAATTTTCAGATGCTTAAATAAATAACAATACAATTCTAATAAATGCAAAATAAAATAAAAAAAATAAAAAATAAAACTACCTTATATAACTAGGTACAAAAATTTTAATACTTAAATAAATCACAATACAATTCTAAAAAATGCAAAATAAAATAAAAAAAAATAAAATGTGTTTCGTGCAATTCGATTTTCCCATGCAGGGATATGATTAGCTCTTGAAAGACTTATAATCGTTAATACGATTAGAGCCAATAAGACATTTAATATTTGACCTAAAATAAATGAGAAAAAAATGTAAAAAACTACCTTAGATAACTAAGTACAAAAATTTTGAGATGCTTAAATAAATAACAATACAATTCTAATAAATGCAAAATAAAATAAAAAAAAAACTACCTTATATAACTAGGTACAAAAATTTTCAGATGCTTAAATAAATAACAATACAATTCTAATAAATGCAAAATAAAATAAAAAAAATAAAAAATAAAACTACCTTATATAACTAGGTACAAAAATTTTAATACTTAAATAAATCACAATACAATTCTAAAAAATGCAAAATAAAATAAAAAAAAATAAAATGTGTTTCGTGCAATTCGATTTTCCCATGCAGGGATATGATTAGCTCTTGAAAGACTTATAATCGTTAATACGATTAGAGCCAATAAGACATTTAATATTTGACCTAAAATAAATGAGAAAAAAATGTAAAAAACTACCTTAGATAACTAAGTACAAAAATTTTGAGATGCTTAAATAAATAACAATACAATTCTAATAAATGCAAAATAAAATAAAAAAAAAAACTACCTTATATAACTAGGTACAAAAATTTTCAGATGCTTAAATAAATAACAATACAATTCTAATAAATGCAAAATAAAATAAAAAAAATAAAAAATAAAACTACCTTATATAACTAGGTACAAAAATTTTAATACTTAAATAAATCACAATACAATTCTAAAAAATGCAAAATAAAATAAAAAAAATAAAATAAAATGTGTTTCGTGCAATTCGATTTTCCCATGCAGGGATATGATTAGCTCTTGAAAGACTTATAATCGTTAATACGATTAGAGCCAATAAGACATTTAATATTTGACCTAAAATAAATGAGAAAAAAATGTAAAGAAACTACCTTAGATAACTAAGTACAAACACTTTGAGTTGCTTAAATAAATAACAATACAATTCTAATAAATGCAAAATAAAATAAAAAAAAAATAAAAAAAACTACCTTATATAACTAGGTACAAAAATTTTCAGATGCTTAAATAAATAACAATACAATTCTAATAAATGCAAAATAAAATAAAAATAAAAAATAAAACTACCTTATATAACTAGGTACAAAAATTTTAATACTTAAATAAATCACAATACAATTCTAAAAAATGCAAAATAAAATAAAAAAAATAAAATAAAATGTGTTTCGTGCAATTCGATTTTCCCATGCAGGGATATGATTAGCTCTTGAAAGACTTATAATCGTTACTACGATTAGAGCCAATAAGACATTTAATATTTGACCTAAAATAAATGAGAAAAAAATGTAAAAAACTACCTTAGATAACTAAGTACAAAAATTTTGAGATGCTTAAATAAATAACAATACAATTCTAATAAATGCAAAATAAAATAAAAAAAAAACTACCTTATATAACTAGGTACAAAAATTTTCAGATGCTTAAATAAATAACAATACAATTCTAATAAATGCAAAATAAAATAAAAAATAAAAAAAAACTACCTTATATAACTAAGTACAAAGATTTTAATACTTAAATAAATCACAATACAATTCTAAAAAATGCAAAATAAAATAAAAAAAAATAAAATAAAATGTGTTTCGTGCAATTCGATTTTCCCATGCAGGGATATGATTAGCTCTTGAAAGACTTATAATCGTTAATACGATTAGAGCCAATAAGACATTTAATATTTGACCTAAAATAAATGAGAAAAAAATGTAAAAAAACTACCTTAGATAACGAAGTACAAAAATTTTCAGATGCTAAATAAATAACAATACAATTCTAATAAATGCAAAATAAAATAAAGAAAAAAAAATAAAAAATAAAACTACCTTATATAACTAGGTACAAAAATTTTAATACTTAAATAAATCACAATACAATTCTAAAAAATGCAAAATAAAATAAAAAAAAATAAAATAAAATGTGTTTTGTGCAATTCGATTTTCCCATGCAGGGATATGATTAGCTCTTGAAAGACTTATAATCGTTAATACGATTAGAGCCAATAAGACATTTAATATTTGACCTAAAATAAATGAGAAAAAAATGTAAAAAACTACCTTAGATAACTAAGTACAAAAATTTTGAGATGCTTAAATAAATAACAATACAATTCTAATAAATGCAAAATAAAATAAAAAAAAAACTACCTTATATAACTAGGTACAAAAATTTTCAGATGCTTAAATAAATAACAATACAATTCTAATAAATGCAAAATAAAATAAAAAAAAAAATAAAAAATAAAACTACCTTATATAACTAGGTACAAAAATTTTAATACTTAAATAAATCACAATACAATTCTAAAAAATGCAAAATAAAATAAAAAAAAATAAAATAAAATGTGTTTCGTGCAATTCGATTTTCCCATGCAGGGATATGATTAGCTCTTGAAAGACTTATAATCGTTAATACGATTAGAGCCAATAAGACATTTCATATTTGACCTAAAATAAATGAGAAAAAAATGTAAAAAAACTACCTTAGATAACTAAGTACAAAAATTTTCAGATGCTTAAATAAATAACAATACAATTCTAATAAATGCAAAATAAAATAAAAAAAATAAAAAATAAAACTACCTTATATAACTAGGTACAAAAATTTTAATACTTAAATAAATCACAATACAATTCTAAAAAATGCAAAATAAAATAAAAAAAAATAAAATGTGTTTCGTGCAATTCGATTTTCCCATGCAGGGATATGATTAGCTCTTGAAAGACTTATAATTGTTAATACGATTAGAGCCAATAAGACATTTAATATTTGACCTAAAATAAATGAGAAAAAAATGTAAAAAAACTACCTTAGATAACGAAGTACAAAAATTTTTAGATGCTAAATAAATAACAATACAATTCTAATAAATGCAAAATAAAATAAAGAAAAAAAAATAAAAAATAAAACTACCTTATATAACTAGGTACAAAAATTTTAATACTTAAATAAATCACAATACAATTCTAAAAAATGCAAAATAAAATAAAAAAAAATAAAATAAAATGTGTTTCGTGCAATTCGATTTTCCCATGCAGGGATATGATTAGCTCTTGAAAGACTTATAATCGTTAATACGATTAGAGCCAATAAGACATTTAATATTTGACCTAAAATAAATGAGAAAAAAATGTAAAAAAACTACCTTAGATAACGAAGTACAAAAATTTTCAGATGCTAAATAAATAACAATACAATTCTAATAAATGCAAAATAAAATAAAGAAAAAAAAATAAAAAATAAAACTACCTTATATAACTAGGTACAAAAATTTTAATACTTAAATAAATCACAATACAATTCTAAAAAATGCAAAATAAAATAAAAAAAAATAAAATAAAATGTGTTTTGTGCAATTCGATTTTCCCATGCAGGGATATGATTAGCTCTTGAAAGACTTATAATCGTTAATACGATTAGAGCCAATAAGACATTTAATATTTGACCTAAAATAAATGAGAAAAAAATGTAAAAAACTACCTTAGATAACTAAGTACAAAAATTTTGAGATGCTTAAATAAATAACAATACAATTCTAATAAATCCAAAATAAAATAAAAAAAAACTACCTTATATAACTAGGTACAAAAATTTTCAGATGCTTAAATAAATAACAATACAATTCTAATAAATGCAAAATAAAATAAAAAAAAAAATAAAAAATAAAACTACCTTATATAACTAGGTACAAAAATTTTAATACTTAAATAAATCACAATACAATTCTAAAAAATGCAAAATAAAATAAAAAAAAATAAAATAAAATGTGTTTCGTGCAATTCGATTTTCCCATGCAGGGATATGATTAGCTCTTGAAAGACTTATAATCGTTAATACGATTAGAGCCAATAAGACATTTAATATTTGACCTAAAATAAATGAGAAAAAAATGTAAAAAAACTACCTTAGATAACTAAGTACAAAAATTTTCAGATGCTTAAATAAATAACAATACAATTCTAATAAATGCAAAATAAAATAAAAAAAAAAAATAAAAAATAAAACTACCTTATATAACTAGGTACAAAAATTTTAATACTTAAATAAATCACAATACAATTCTAAAAAATGCAAAATAAAATAAAAAAAATAAAATAAAATGTGTTTCGTGCAATTCGATTTTCCCATGCAGGGATATGATTAGCTCTTGAAAGACTTATAATCGTTAATACGATTAGAGCCAATAAGACATTTAATATTTGACCTAAAATAAATGAGAAAAAAATGTAAAAAACTACCTTAGATAACTAAGTACAAAAATTTTCAGATGCTTAAATAAATAACAATACAATTCTAATAAATGCAAAATAAAATAAAAAAAAAAACTACCTTATATAACTAGGTACAAAAATTTTCAGATGCTTAAATAAATAACAATACAATTCTAATAAATGCAAAATAAAATAAAAAAAATAAAAAATAAAACTACCTTATATAACTAGGTACAAAAATTTTAATACTTAAATAAATCACAATACAATTCTAAAAAATGCAAAATAAAATAAAAAAAAATAAAATAAAATGTGTTTTGTGCAATTCGATTTTCCCATGCAGGGATATGATTAGCTCTTGAAAGACTTATAATCGTTAATACGATTAGAGCCAATAAGACATTTAATATTTGACCTAAAATAAATGAGAAAAAAATGTAAAAAAACTACCTTAGATAACTAAGTACAAAAATTTTCAGATGCTTAAATAAATAACAATACAATTCTAATAAATGCAAAATAAAATAAAAAAAAAAAATAAAAAATAAAACTACCTTATATAACTAGGTACAAAAATTTTAATACTTAAATAAATCACAATACAATTCTAAAAAATGCAAAATAAAATAAAAAAAATAAAATAAAATGTGTTTCGTGCAATTCGATTTTCCCATGCAGGGATATGATTAGCTCTTGAAAGACTTATAATCGTTAATACGATTAGAGCCAATAAGACATTTAATATTTGACCTAAAATAAATGAGAAAAAAATGTAAAGAAACTACCTTAGATAACTAAGTACAAACACTTTGAGTTGCTTAAATAAATAACAATACAATTCTAATAAATGCAAAATAAAATAAAAAAAAAATAAAAAAAACTACCTTATATAACTAGGTACAAAAATTTTCAGATGCTTAAATAAATAACAATACAATTCTAATAAATGCAAAATAAAATAAAAATAAAAAATAAAACTACCTTATATAACTAGGTACAAAAATTTTAATACTTAAATAAATCACAATACAATTCTAAAAAATGCAAAATAAAATAAAAAAAATAAAATAAAATGTGTTTCGTGCAATTCGATTTTCCCATGCAGGGATATGATTAGCTCTTGAAAGACTTATAATCGTTACTACGATTAGAGCCAATAAGACATTTAATATTTGACCTAAAATAAATGAGAAAAAAATGTAAAAAACTACCTTAGATAACTAAGTACAAAAATTTTGAGATGCTTAAATAAATAACAATACAATTCTAATAAATGCAAAATAAAATAAAAAAAAAACTACCTTATATAACTAGGTACAAAAATTTTCAGATGCTTAAATAAATAACAATACAATTCTAATAAATGCAAAATAAAATAAAAAATAAAAAAAAACTACCTTATATAACTAAGTACAAAGATTTTAATACTTAAATAAATCACAATACAATTCTAAAAAATGCAAAATAAAATAAAAAAAAATAAAATAAAATGTGTTTCGTGCAATTCGATTTTCCCATGCAGGGATATGATTAGCTCTTGAAAGACTTATAATCGTTAATACGATTAGAGCCAATAAGACATTTAATATTTGACCTAAAATAAATGAGAAAAAAATGTAAAAAAACTACCTTAGATAACGAAGTACAAAAATTTTCAGATGCTAAATAAATAACAATACAATTCTAATAAATGCAAAATAAAATAAAGAAAAAAAAATAAAAAATAAAACTACCTTATATAACTAGGTACAAAAATTTTAATACTTAAATAAATCACAATACAATTCTAAAAAATGCAAAATAAAATAAAAAAAAATAAAATAAAATGTGTTTTGTGCAATTCGATTTTCCCATGCAGGGATATGATTAGCTCTTGAAAGACTTATAATCGTTAATACGATTAGAGCCAATAAGACATTTAATATTTGACCTAAAATAAATGAGAAAAAAATGTAAAAAACTACCTTAGATAACTAAGTACAAAAATTTTGAGATGCTTAAATAAATAACAATACAATTCTAATAAATGCAAAATAAAATAAAAAAAAAACTACCTTATATAACTAGGTACAAAAATTTTCAGATGCTTAAATAAATAACAATACAATTCTAATAAATGCAAAATAAAATAAAAAAAAAAATAAAAAATAAAACTACCTTATATAACTAGGTACAAAAATTTTAATACTTAAATAAATCACAATACAATTCTAAAAAATGCAAAATAAAATAAAAAAAAATAAAATAAAATGTGTTTCGTGCAATTCGATTTTCCCATGCAGGGATATGATTAGCTCTTGAAAGACTTATAATCGTTAATACGATTAGAGCCAATAAGACATTTCATATTTGACCTAAAATAAATGAGAAAAAAATGTAAAAAAACTACCTTAGATAACTAAGTACAAAAATTTTCAGATGCTTAAATAAATAACAATACAATTCTAATAAATGCAAAATAAAATAAAAAAAATAAAAAATAAAACTACCTTATATAACTAGGTACAAAAATTTTAATACTTAAATAAATCACAATACAATTCTAAAAAATGCAAAATAAAATAAAAAAAAATAAAATGTGTTTCGTGCAATTCGATTTTCCCATGCAGGGATATGATTAGCTCTTGAAAGACTTATAATCGTTAATACGATTAGAGCCAATAAGACATTTCATATTTGACCTAAAATAAATGAGAAAAAAATGTAAAAAAACTACCTTAGATAACTAAGTACAAAAATTTTCAGATGCTTAAATAAATAACAATACAATTCTAATAAATGCAAAATAAAATAAAAAAAATAAAAAATAAAACTACCTTATATAACTAGGTACAAAAATTTTAATACTTAAATAAATCACAATACAATTCTAAAAAATGCAAAATAAAATAAAAAAAAATAAAATGTGTTTCGTGCAATTCGATTTTCCCATGCAGGGATATGATTAGCTCTTGAAAGACTTATAATCGTTAATACGATTAGAGCCAATAAGACATTTAATATTTGACCTAAAATAAATGAGAAAAAAATGTAAAAAACTACCTTAGATAACTAAGTACAAAAATTTTGAGATGCTTAAATAAATAACAATACAATTCTAATAAATGCAAAATAAAATAAAAAAAAAACTACCTTATATAACTAGGTACAAAAATTTTCAGATGCTTAAATAAATAACAATACAATTCTAATAAATGCAAAATAAAATAAAAAAAATAAAAAATAAAACTACCTTATATAACTAGGTACAAAAATTTTAATACTTAAATAAATCACAATACAATTCTAAAAAATGCAAAATAAAATAAAAAAAAATAAAATGTGTTTGGTGCAATTCGATTTTCCCATGCAGGGATATGATTAGCTCTTGAAAGACTTATAATCGTTAATACGATTAGAGCCAATAAGACATTTAATATTTGACCTAAAATAAATGAGAAAAAAATGTAAAAAACTACCTTAGATAACTAAGTACAAAAATTTTGAGATGCTTAAATAAATAACAATACAATTCTAATAAATGCAAAATAAAATAAAAAAAAAACTACCTTATATAACTAGGTACAAAAATTTTCAGATGCTTAAATAAATAACAATACAATTCTAATAAATGCAAAATAAAATAAAAAAAATAAAAAATAAAACTACCTTATATAACTAGGTACAAAAATTTTAATACTTAAATAAATCACAATACAATTCTAAAAAATGCAAAATAAAATAAAAAAAAATAAAATAAAATGTGTTTTGTGCAATTCGATTTTCCCATGCAGGGATATGATTAGCTCTTGAAAGACTTATAATCGTTAATACGATTAGAGCCAATAAGACATTTAATATTTGACCTAAAATAAATGAGAAAAAAATGTAAAAAACTACCTTAGATAACTAAGTACAAAAATTTTGAGATGCTTAAATAAATAACAATACAATTCTAATAAATGCAAAATAAAATAAAAAAAAAATAAAAAAAACTACCTTATATAACTAGGTACAAAAATTTTCAGATGCTTAAATAAATAACAATACAATTCTAATAAATGCAAAATAAAATAAAAAAAAAAATAAAAAATAAAACTACCTTATATAACTAGGTACAAAAATTTTAATACTTAAATAAATCACAATACAATTCTAAAAAATGCAAAATAAAATAAAAAAAAATAAAATAAAATGTGTTTCGTGCAATTCGATTTTCCCATGCAGGGATATGATTAGCTCTTGAAAGACTTATAATCGTTAATACGATTAGAGCCAATAAGACATTTCATATTTGACCTAAAATAAATGAGAAAAAAATGTAAAAAAACTACCTTAGATAACTAAGTACAAAAATTTTCAGATGCTTAAATAAATAACAATACAATTCTAATAAATGCAAAATAAAATAAAAAAAATAAAAAATAAAACTACCTTATATAACTAGGTACAAAAATTTTAATACTTAAATAAATCACAATACAATTCTAAAAAATGCAAAATAAAATAAAAAAAAATAAAATGTGTTTCGTGCAATTCGATTTTCCCATGCAGGGATATGATTAGCTCTTGAAAGACTTATAATCGTTAATACGATTAGAGCCAATAAGACATTTAATATTTGACCTAAAATAAATGAGAAAAAAATGTAAAAAACTACCTTAGATAACTAAGTACAAAAATTTTGAGATGCTTAAATAAATAACAATACAATTCTAATAAATGCAAAATAAAATAAAAAAAAAACTACCTTATATAACTAGGTACAAAAATTTTCAGATGCTTAAATAAATAACAATACAATTCTAATAAATGCAAAATAAAATAAAAAAAATAAAAAATAAAACTACCTTATATAACTAGGTACAAAAATTTTAATACTTAAATAAATCACAATACAATTCTAAAAAATGCAAAATAAAATAAAAAAAAATAAAATGTGTTTCGTGCAATTCGATTTTCCCATGCAGGGATATGATTAGCTCTTGAAAGACTTATAATCGTTAATACGATTAGAGCCAATAAGACATTTAATATTTGACCTAAAATAAATGAGAAAAAAATGTAAAAAACTACCTTAGATAACTAAGTACAAAAATTTTGAGATGCTTAAATAAATAACAATACAATTCTAATAAATGCAAAATAAAATAAAAAAAAAAACTACCTTATATAACTAGGTACAAAAATTTTCAGATGCTTAAATAAATAACAATACAATTCTAATAAATGCAAAATAAAATAAAAAAAATAAAAAATAAAACTACCTTATATAACTAGGTACAAAAATTTTAATACTTAAATAAATCACAATACAATTCTAAAAAATGCAAAATAAAATAAAAAAAATAAAATAAAATGTGTTTCGTGCAATTCGATTTTCCCATGCAGGGATATGATTAGCTCTTGAAAGACTTATAATCGTTAATACGATTAGAGCCAATAAGACATTTAATATTTGACCTAAAATAAATGAGAAAAAAATGTAAAGAAACTACCTTAGATAACTAAGTACAAACACTTTGAGTTGCTTAAATAAATAACAATACAATTCTAATAAATGCAAAATAAAATAAAAAAAAAATAAAAAAAACTACCTTATATAACTAGGTACAAAAATTTTCAGATGCTTAAATAAATAACAATACAATTCTAATAAATGCAAAATAAAATAAAAATAAAAAATAAAACTACCTTATATAACTAGGTACAAAAATTTTAATACTTAAATAAATCACAATACAATTCTAAAAAATGCAAAATAAAATAAAAAAAATAAAATAAAATGTGTTTCGTGCAATTCGATTTTCCCATGCAGGGATATGATTAGCTCTTGAAAGACTTATAATCGTTACTACGATTAGAGCCAATAAGACATTTAATATTTGACCTAAAATAAATGAGAAAAAAATGTAAAAAACTACCTTAGATAACTAAGTACAAAAATTTTGAGATGCTTAAATAAATAACAATACAATTCTAATAAATGCAAAATAAAATAAAAAAAAAACTACCTTATATAACTAGGTACAAAAATTTTCAGATGCTTAAATAAATAACAATACAATTCTAATAAATGCAAAATAAAATAAAAAATAAAAAAAAACTACCTTATATAACTAAGTACAAAGATTTTAATACTTAAATAAATCACAATACAATTCTAAAAAATGCAAAATAAAATAAAAAAAAATAAAATAAAATGTGTTTCGTGCAATTCGATTTTCCCATGCAGGGATATGATTAGCTCTTGAAAGACTTATAATCGTTAATACGATTAGAGCCAATAAGACATTTAATATTTGACCTAAAATAAATGAGAAAAAAATGTAAAAAAACTACCTTAGATAACGAAGTACAAAAATTTTCAGATGCTAAATAAATAACAATACAATTCTAATAAATGCAAAATAAAATAAAGAAAAAAAAATAAAAAATAAAACTACCTTATATAACTAGGTACAAAAATTTTAATACTTAAATAAATCACAATACAATTCTAAAAAATGCAAAATAAAATAAAAAAAAATAAAATAAAATGTGTTTTGTGCAATTCGATTTTCCCATGCAGGGATATGATTAGCTCTTGAAAGACTTATAATCGTTAATACGATTAGAGCCAATAAGACATTTAATATTTGACCTAAAATAAATGAGAAAAAAATGTAAAAAACTACCTTAGATAACTAAGTACAAAAATTTTGAGATGCTTAAATAAATAACAATACAATTCTAATAAATGCAAAATAAAATAAAAAAAAAACTACCTTATATAACTAGGTACAAAAATTTTCAGATGCTTAAATAAATAACAATACAATTCTAATAAATGCAAAATAAAATAAAAAAAAAAATAAAAAATAAAACTACCTTATATAACTAGGTACAAAAATTTTAATACTTAAATAAATCACAATACAATTCTAAAAAATGCAAAATAAAATAAAAAAAAATAAAATAAAATGTGTTTCGTGCAATTCGATTTTCCCATGCAGGGATATGATTAGCTCTTGAAAGACTTATAATCGTTAATACGATTAGAGCCAATAAGACATTTCATATTTGACCTAAAATAAATGAGAAAAAAATGTAAAAAAACTACCTTAGATAACTAAGTACAAAAATTTTCAGATGCTTAAATAAATAACAATACAATTCTAATAAATGCAAAATAAAATAAAAAAAATAAAAAATAAAACTACCTTATATAACTAGGTACAAAAATTTTAATACTTAAATAAATCACAATACAATTCTAAAAAATGCAAAATAAAATAAAAAAAAATAAAATGTGTTTCGTGCAATTCGATTTTCCCATGCAGGGATATGATTAGCTCTTGAAAGACTTATAATTGTTAATACGATTAGAGCCAATAAGACATTTAATATTTGACCTAAAATAAATGAGAAAAAAATGTAAAAAAACTACCTTAGATAACGAAGTACAAAAATTTTTAGATGCTAAATAAATAACAATACAATTCTAATAAATGCAAAATAAAATAAAGAAAAAAAAATAAAAAATAAAACTACCTTATATAACTAGGTACAAAAATTTTAATACTTAAATAAATCACAATACAATTCTAAAAAATGCAAAATAAAATAAAAAAAAATAAAATAAAATGTGTTTCGTGCAATTCGATTTTCCCATGCAGGGATATGATTAGCTCTTGAAAGACTTATAATCGTTAATACGATTAGAGCCAATAAGACATTTAATATTTGACCTAAAATAAATGAGAAAAAAATGTAAAAAAACTACCTTAGATAACGAAGTACAAAAATTTTCAGATGCTAAATAAATAACAATACAATTCTAATAAATGCAAAATAAAATAAAGAAAAAAAAATAAAAAATAAAACTACCTTATATAACTAGGTACAAAAATTTTAATACTTAAATAAATCACAATACAATTCTAAAAAATGCAAAATAAAATAAAAAAAAATAAAATAAAATGTGTTTTGTGCAATTCGATTTTCCCATGCAGGGATATGATTAGCTCTTGAAAGACTTATAATCGTTAATACGATTAGAGCCAATAAGACATTTAATATTTGACCTAAAATAAATGAGAAAAAAATGTAAAAAACTACCTTAGATAACTAAGTACAAAAATTTTGAGATGCTTAAATAAATAACAATACAATTCTAATAAATCCAAAATAAAATAAAAAAAAACTACCTTATATAACTAGGTACAAAAATTTTCAGATGCTTAAATAAATAACAATACAATTCTAATAAATGCAAAATAAAATAAAAAAAAAAATAAAAAATAAAACTACCTTATATAACTAGGTACAAAAATTTTAATACTTAAATAAATCACAATACAATTCTAAAAAATGCAAAATAAAATAAAAAAAAATAAAATAAAATGTGTTTCGTGCAATTCGATTTTCCCATGCAGGGATATGATTAGCTCTTGAAAGACTTATAATCGTTAATACGATTAGAGCCAATAAGACATTTAATATTTGACCTAAAATAAATGAGAAAAAAATGTAAAAAAACTACCTTAGATAACTAAGTACAAAAATTTTCAGATGCTTAAATAAATAACAATACAATTCTAATAAATGCAAAATAAAATAAAAAAAAAAATAAAAAATAAAACTACCTTATATAACTAGGTACAAAAATTTTAATACTTAAATAAATCACAATACAATTCTAAAAAATGCAAAATAAAATAAAAAAAATAAAATAAAATGTGTTTCGTGCAATTCGATTTTCCCATGCAGGGATATGATTAGCTCTTGAAAGACTTATAATCGTTAATACGATTAGAGCCAATAAGACATTTAATATTTGACCTAAAATAAATGAGAAAAAAATGTAAAGAAACTACCTTAGATAACTAAGTACAAAAATTTTCAGATGCTTAAATAAATAACAATACAATTCTAATAAATGCAAAATAAAATAAAAAAAAAAATAAAAAATAAAACTACCTTATATAACTAGATACAAAATTTTAATACTTAAATAAATCACAATACAATTCTAAAAAATGCAAAATAAAATAAAAAAAAATAAAATAAAATGTGTTTCGTGCAATTCGATTTTCCCATGCAGGGATATGATTAGCTCTTGAAAGACTTATAATCGTTAATACGATTAGAGCCAATAAGACATTTAATATTTGACCTAAAATAAATGAGAAAAAAATGTAAAAAAACTACCTTAGATAACGAAGTACAAAAATTTTCAGATGCTAAATAAATAACAATACAATTCTAATAAATGCAAAATAAAATAAAGAAAAAAAAATAAAAAATAAAACTACCTTATATAACTAGGTACAAAAATTTTAATACTTAAATAAATCACAATACAATTCTAAAAAATGCAAAATAAAATAAAAAAAAATAAAATAAAATGTGTTTTGTGCAATTCGATTTTCCCATGCAGGGATATGATTAGCTCTTGAAAGACTTATAATCGTTACTACGATTAGAGCCAATAAGACATTTAATATTTGACCTAAAATAAATGAGAAAAAAATGTAAAAAAAACTACCTTAGATAACTAAGTACAAAAATTTTCAGATGCTTAAATAAATAACAATACAATTCTAATAAATGCAAAATAAAATAAAAAAAAAAATAAAAAATAAAATTACCTTATATAACTAGGTACAAAAATTTTAATACTTAAATAAATCACAATACAATTCTAAAAAATGCAAAATAAAATAAAAAAAATAAAATAAAATGTGTTTCGTGCAATTCGATTTTCCCATGCAGGGATATGATTAGCTCTTGAAAGACTTATAATCGTTAATACGATTAGAGCCAATAAGACATTTAATATTTGACCTAAAATAAATGAGAAAAAAATGTAAAAAACTACCTTAGATAACTAAGTACAAAAATTTTGAGATGCTTAAATAAATAACAATACAATTCTAATAAATGCAAAATAAAATAAAAAAAAAATAAAAAAAACTACCTTATATAACTAGGTACAAAAATTTTAATACTTAAATAAATCACAATACAATTCTAAAAAATGCAAAATAAAATAAAAAAATAAAATAAAATGTGTTTCGTACAATTCGATTTTCCCATGCAGGGATATGATTAGCTCTTGAAAGACTTATAATCGTTAATACGATTAGAGCCAATAAGACATTTAATATTTGACCTAAAATAAATGAGAAAAAAATGTAAAAAACTACCTTAGATAACTAAGTACAAAAATTTTGAGATGCTTAAATAAATAACAATACAATTCTAATAAATGCAAAATAAAATTAAAAAAAAATAAAAAAAACTACCTTATATAACTAGGTACAAAAATTTTAATACTTAAATAAATCACAATACAATTCTAAAAAATGCAAAATAAAATAAAAAAATAAAATAAAATGTGTTTCGTGCAATTCGATTTTCCCATGCAGGGATATGATTAGCTCTTGAAAGACTTATAATTGTTAATACGATTAGAGCCAATAAGACATTTAATATTTGACCTAAAATAAATGAGAAAAAAATGTAAAAAAACTACCTTAGATAACGAAGTACAAAAATTTTCAGATGCTAAATAAATAACAATACAATTCTAATAAATGCAAAATAAAATAAAGAAAAAAAAATAAAAAATAAAACTACCTTATATAACTAGGTACAAAAATTTTAATACTTAAATAAATCACAATACAATTCTAAAAAATACAAAATAAAATAAAAAAAAAATAAAATAAAATGTGTTTTGTGCAATTCGATTTTCCCATGCAGGGATGTGATTAGCTCTTGAAAGACTTATAATCGTTAATACGATTAGAGCCAATAAGACATTTAATATTTGACCTAAAATAAATGAGAAAAAAATGTAAAAAACTACCTTAGATAACTAAGTACAAAAATTTTGAGATGCTTAAATAAATAACAATACAATTCTAATAAATGCAAAATAAAATAAAAAAAAAATAAAAAAAACTACCTTATATAACTAGGTACAAAAATTTTAATACTTAAATAAATCACAATACAATTCTAAAAAATGCAAAATAAAATAAAAAAATAAAATAAAATGTGTTTCGTGCAATTCGATTTTCCCATGCAGGGATATGATTAGCTCTTGAAAGACTTATAATCGTTAATACGATTAGAGCCAATAAGACATTTAATATTTGACCTAAAATAAATGAGAAAAAAATGTAAAAAACTACCTTAGATAACTAAGTACAAAAATTTTGAGATGCTTAAATAAATAACAATACAATTCTAATAAATGCAAAATAAAATAAAAAAAAAATAAAAAAAACTACCTTATATAACTAGGTACAAAAATTTTAATACTTAAATAAATCACAATACAATTCTAAAAAATGCAAAATAAAATAAAAAAATAAAATAAAATGTGTTTCGTGCAATTCGATTTTCCCATGCAGGGATATGATTAGCTCTTGAAAGACTTATAATCGTTAATACGATTAGAGCCAATAAGACATTTAATATTTGACCTAAAATAAATGAGAAAAAAATGTAAAAAACTACCTTAGATAACTAAGTACAAAAATTTTGAGATGCTTAAATAAATAACAATACAATTCTAATAAATGCAAAATAAAATAAAAAAAAAATAAAAAAAACTACCTTATATAACTAGGTACAAAAATTTTAATACTTAAATAAATCACAATACAATTCTAAAAAATGCAAAATAAAATAAAAAAATAAAATAAAATGTGTTTCGTGCAATTCGATTTTCCCATGCAGGGATATGATTAGCTCTTGAAAGACTTATAATCGTTAATACGATTAGAGCCAATAAGACATTTAATATTTGACCTAAAATAAATGAGAAAAAAATGTAAAAAACTACCTTAGATAACTAAGTACAAACACTTTGAGTTGCTTAAATAAATAACAATACAATTCTAATAAATGCAAAATAAAATAAAAAAAAAATAAAAAAAACTACCTTATATAACTAGGTACAAAAATTTTCAGATGCTTAAATAAATAACAATACAATTCTAATAAATGCAAAATAAAATAAAAAAAAAAATAAAAAATAAAACTACCTTATATAACTAGGTACAAAAATTTTAATACTTAAATAAATCACAATACAATTCTAAAAAATGCAAAATAAAATAAAAAAAAATAAAATGTGTTTCGTGCAATTCGATTTTCCCATGCAGGGATATGATTAGCTCTTGAAAGACTTATAATCGTTACTACGATTAGAGCCAATAAGACATTTAATATTTGACCTAAAATAAATGAGAAAAAAATGTAAAAAAACTACCTTAGATAACTAAGTACAAAAATTTTCAGATGCTTAAATAAATAACAATACAATTCTAATAAATGCAAAATAAAATAAAAAAAAAAAATAAAAAATAAAACTACCTTATATAACTAGGTACAAAATTTTAATACTTAAATAAATCACAATACAATTCTAAAAAATGCAAAATAAAATAAAATAAAATAAAATGTGTTTCGTGCAATTCGATTTTCCCATGCAGGGATATGATTAGCTCTTGAAAGACTTATAATCGTTAATACGATTAGAGCCAATAAGACATTTAATATTTGACCTAAAATAAATGAGAAAAAAATGTAAAAAAACTACCTTAGATAACTAAGTACAAAAATTTTCAGATGCTTAAATAAATAACAATACAATTCTAATAAATGCAAAATAAAATAAAAAATAAAAATAAAAAAAAACTACCTTATATAACTAAGTACAAAGATTTTAATACTTAAATAAATCACAATACAATTCTAAAAAATGCAAAATAAAATAAAAAAAAATAAAATAAAATGTGTTTCGTGCAATTCGATTTTCCCATGCAGGGATATGATTAGCTCTTGAAAGACTTATAATCGTTAATACGATTAGAGCCAATAAGACATTTAATATTTGACCTAAAATAAATGAGAAAAAAATGTAAAAGCTACCTTAGATAACTAAGTACAAAAATTTTGAGATGCTTAAATAAATAACAATACAATTCTAATAAATGCAAAATAAAATAAAAAAAAAAATAAAAAATAAAACTACCTTATATAACTAGGTACAAAAATTTTAATACTTAAATAAATCACAATACAATTCTAAAAAATGCAAAATAAAATAAAAAAAAATAAAATGTGTTTCGTGCAATTCGATTTTCCCATGCAGGGATCTGATTAGCTCTTGAAAGACTTATAATCGTTACTACGATTAGAGCCAATAAGACATTTAATATTTGACCTAAAATAAATGAGAAAAAAATGTAAAAAAACTACCTTAGATAACTAAGTACAAAAATTTTGAGATGCCTAAATAAATAACAATACAATTCTAATAAATGCAAAATAAAATAAAAAAAAAAAAATAAAAAAAGACTACCTTATATAACTAGGTACAAAAATTTTAATACTTAAATAAATCACAATACAATTCTAAAAAATGCAAAATAAAATAAAAAAAATAAAATAAAATGTGTTTCGTGCAATTCGATTTTCCCATGCAGGGATATGATTAGCTCTTGAAAGACTTATAATCGTTAATACGATTAGAGCCAATAAGACATTTAATATTTGACCTAAAATAAATGAGAAAAAAATGTAAAAGCTACCTTAGATAACTAAGTACAAAAATTTTGAGATGCTTAAATAAATAACAATACAATTCTAATAAATGCAAAATAAAATAAAAAAAAAAATAAAAAATAAAACTACCTTATATAACTAGGTACAAAAATTTTAATACTTAAATAAATCACAATACAATTCTAAAAAATGCAAAATAAAATAAAAAAAAATAAAATGTGTTTCGTGCAATTCGATTTTCCCATGCAGGGATCTGATTAGCTCTTGAAAGACTTATAATCGTTACTACGATTAGAGCCAATAAGACATTTAATATTTGACCTAAAATAAATGAGAAAAATATGTAAAAAAACTACCTTAGATAACTAAGTACAAAAATTTTCAGATGCTTAAATAAATAACAATACAATTCTAATAAATGCAAAATAAAATAAAAAAAAAAAATAAAAAATAAAACTACCTTACATAACTAGGTACAAAAATTTTAATACTTAAATAAATCACAATACAATTCTAAAAAATGCAAAATAAAATAAAAAAAAATAAAATGTGTTTCGTGCAATTCGATTTTCCCATGCAGGGATATGATTAGCTCTTGAAAGACTTATAATCGTTAATACGATTAGAGCCAATAAGACATTTAATATTTGACCTAAAATAAATGAGAAAAAAATGTAAAAAACTACCTTAGATAACTAAGTACAAACACTTTGAGTTGCTTAAATAAATAACAATACAATTCTAATAAATGCAAAATAAAATAAAAAAAAAATAAAAAAAACTACCTTATATAACTAGGTACAAAAATTTTCAGATGCTTAAATAAATAACAATACAATTCT
This sequence comes from Stenus bimaculatus, assembly GCA_963971135.1. Lineage (NCBI taxonomy): Eukaryota > Metazoa > Arthropoda > Insecta > Coleoptera > Staphylinidae > Stenus > Stenus bimaculatus. The sequence goes on from OZ020181.1 coordinate 50,783,362, forward strand.
AATAAATGCAAAATAAAATAAAAAAAAAATAAAAAATAAAACTACCTTATATAACTAGGTACAAAATTTTAATACTTAAATAAATCACAATACAATTCTAAAAAATGCAAAATAAAATAAAAAAAAATAAAATAAAATGTGTTTCGTGCAATTCGATTTTCCCATGCAGGGATATGATTAGCTCTTGAAAGACTTATAATCGTTAATACGATTAGAGCCAATAAGACATTTAATATTTGACCTAAAATAAATGAGAAAAAAATGTAAAAAAACTACCTTAGATAACGAAGTACAAAAATTTTCAGATGCTAAATAAATAACAATACAATTCTAATAAATGCAAAATAAAATAAAGAAAAAAAAATAAAAAATAAAACTACCTTATATAACTAGGTACAAAAATTTTAATACTTAAATAAATCACAATACAATTCTAAAAAATGCAAAATAAAATAAAAAAAAATAAAATAAAATGTGTTTCGTGCAATTCGATTTTCCCATGCAGGGATATGATTAGCTCTTGAAAGACTTATAATCGTTAATACGATTAGAGCCAATAAGACATTTAATATTTGACCTAAAATAAATGAGAAAAAAATGTAAAAAAACTACCTTAGATAACTAAGTACAAAAATTTTCAGATGCTTAAATAAATAACAATACAATTCTAATAAATGCAAAATAAAATAAAAAAAAAAAATAAAAAATAAAACTACCTTATATAACTAGGTACAAAAATTTTAATACTTAAATAAATCACAATACAATTCTAAAAAATGCAAAATAAAATAAAAAAAATAAAATAAAATGTGTTTCGTGCAATTCGATTTTCCCATGCAGGGATATGATTAGCTCTTGAAAGACTTATAATCGTTAATACGATTAGAGCCAATAAGACATTTAATATTTGACCTAAAATAAATGAGAAAAAAATGTAAAGAAACTACCTTAGATAACTAAGTACAAAAATTTTCAGATGCTTAAATAAATAACAATACAATTCTAATAAATGCAAAATAAAATAAAAAAAAAAATAAAAAATAAAACTACCTTATATAACTAGGTACAAAATTTTAATACTTAAATAAATCACAATACAATTCTAAAAAATGCAAAATAAAATAAAAAAAAATAAAATAAAATAAAATGTGTTTCGTGCAATTCGATTTTCCCATGCAGGGATATGATTAGCTCTTGAAAGACTTATAATCGTTAATACGATTAGAGCCAATAAGACATTTAATATTTGACCTAAAATAAATGAGAAAAAAATGTAAAAAAAACTACCTTAGATAACGAAGTACAAAAATTTTCAGATGCTAAATAAATAACAATACAATTCTAATAAATGCAAAATAAAATAAAGAAAAAAAAATAAAAAATAAAACTACCTTATATAACTAGGTACAAAAATTTTAATACTTAAATAAATCACAATACAATTCTAAAAAATGCAAAATAAAATAAAAAAAAATAAAATAAAATGTGTTTTGTGCAATTCGATTTTCCCATGCAGGGATATGATTAGCTCTTGAAAGACTTATAATCGTTACTACGATTAGAGCCAATAAGACATTTAATATTTGACCTAAAATAAATGAGAAAAAAATGTAAAAAAAACTACCTTAGATAACTAAGTACAAAAATTTTCAGATGCTTAAATAAATAACAATACAATTCTAATAAATGCAAAATAAAATAAAAAAAAAAATAAAAAATAAAATTACCTTATATAACTAGGTACAAAAATTTTAATACTTAAATAAATCACAATACAATTCTAAAAAATGCAAAATAAAATAAAAAAATAAAATAAAATGTGTTTCGTACAATTCGATTTTCCCATGCAGGGATATGATTAGCTCTTGAAAGACTTATAATCGTTAATACGATTAGAGCCAATAAGACATTTAATATTTGACCTAAAATAAATGAGAAAAAAATGTAAAAAACTACCTTAGATAACTAAGTACAAAAATTTTGAGATGCTTAAATAAATAACAATACAATTCTAATAAATGCAAAATAAAATTAAAAAAAAATAAAAAAAACTACCTTATATAACTAGGTACAAAAATTTTAATACTTAAATAAATCACAATACAATTCTAAAAAATGCAAAATAAAATAAAAAAATAAAATGTGTTTCGTGCAATTCGATTTTCCCATGCAGGGATATGATTAGCTCTTGAAAGACTTATAATCGTTAATACGATTAGAGCCAATAAGACATTTAATATTTGACCTAAAATAAATGAGAAAAAAATGTAAAAAAACTACCTTAGATAACGAAGTACAAAAATTTTCAGATGCTAAATAAATAACAATACAATTCTAATAAATGCAAAATAAAATAAAGAAAAAAAAATAAAAAATAAAACTACCTTATATAACTAGGTACAAAAATTTTAATACTTAAATAAATCACAATACAATTCTAAAAAATACAAAATAAAATAAAAAAAAAATAAAATAAAATGTGTTTTGTGCAATTCGATTTTCCCATGCAGGGATGTGATTAGCTCTTGAAAGACTTATAATCGTTAATACGATTAGAGCCAATAAGACATTTAATATTTGACCTAAAATAAATGAGAAAAAAATGTAAAAAACTACCTTAGATAACTAAGTACAAAAATTTTGAGATGCTTAAATAAATAACAATACAATTCTAATAAATGCAAAATAAAATAAAGAAAAAAAAATAAAAAATAAAACTACCTTATATAACTAGGTACAAAAATTTTAATACTTAAATAAATCACAATACAATTCTAAAAAATGCAAAATAAAATAAAAAAATAAAATAAAATGTGTTTCGTGCAATTCGATTTTCCCATGCAGGGATATGATTAGCTCTTGAAAGACTTATAATCGTTAATACGATTAGAGCCAATAAGACATTTAATATTTGACCTAAAATAAATGAGAAAAAAATGTAAAAAACTACCTTAGATAACTAAGTACAAAAATTTTGAGATGCTTAAATAAATAACAATACAATTCTAATAAATGCAAAATAAAATAAAAAAAAAATAAAAAAAACTACCTTATATAACTAGGTACAAAAATTTTAATACTTAAATAAATCACAATACAATTCTAAAAAATGCAAAATAAAATAAAAAAATAAAATAAAATGTGTTTCGTGCAATTCGATTTTCCCATGCAGGGATATGATTAGCTCTTGAAAGACTTATAATCGTTAATACGATTAGAGCCAATAAGACATTTAATATTTGACCTAAAATAAATGAGAAAAAAATGTAAAAAACTACCTTAGATAACTAAGTACAAAAATTTTGAGATGCTTAAATAAATAACAATACAATTCTAATAAATGCAAAATAAAATAAAAAAAAAATAAAAAAAACTACCTTATATAACTAGGTACAAAAATTTTAATACTTAAATAAATCACAATACAATTCTAAAAAATGCAAAATAAAATAAAAAAATAAAATAAAATGTGTTTCGTGCAATTCGATTTTCCCATGCAGGGATATGATTAGCTCTTGAAAGACTTATAATCGTTAATACGATTAGAGCCAATAAGACATTTAATATTTGACCTAAAATAAATGAGAAAAAAATGTAAAAAACTACCTTAGATAACTAAGTACAAACACTTTGAGTTGCTTAAATAAATAACAATACAATTCTAATAAATGCAAAATAAAATAAAAAAAAAATAAAAAAAACTACCTTATATAACTAGGTACAAAAATTTTCAGATGCTTAAATAAATAACAATACAATTCTAATAAATGCAAAATAAAATAAAAAAAAAAATAAAAAATAAAACTACCTTATATAACTAGGTACAAAAATTTTAATACTTAAATAAATCACAATACAATTCTAAAAAATGCAAAATAAAATAAAAAAAAATAAAATGTGTTTCGTGCAATTCGATTTTCCCATGCAGGGATCTGATTAGCTCTTGAAAGACTTATAATCGTTACTACGATTAGAGCCAATAAGACATTTAATATTTGACCTAAAATAAATGAGAAAAAAATGTAAAAAAACTACCTTAGATAACTAAGTACAAAAATTTTGAGATGCCTAAATAAATAACAATACAATTCTAATAAATGCAAAATAAAATAAAAAAAAAAAAATAAAAAAAGACTACCTTATATAACTAGGTACAAAAATTTTAATACTTAAATAAATCACAATACAATTCTAAAAAATGCAAAATAAAATAAAAAAAATAAAATAAAATGTGTTTCGTGCAATTCGATTTTCCCATGCAGGGATATGATTAGCTCTTGAAAGACTTATAATCGTTAATACGATTAGAGCCAATAAGACATTTAATATTTGACCTAAAATAAATGAGAAAAAAATGTAAAAGCTACCTTAGATAACTAAGTACAAAAATTTTGAGATGCTTAAATAAATAACAATACAATTCTAATAAATGCAAAATAAAATAAAAAAAAAAATAAAAAATAAAACTACCTTATATAACTAGGTACAAAAATTTTAATACTTAAATAAATCACAATACAATTCTAAAAAATGCAAAATAAAATAAAAAAAAATAAAATGTGTTTCGTGCAATTCGATTTTCCCATGCAGGGATCTGATTAGCTCTTGAAAGACTTATAATCGTTACTACGATTAGAGCCAATAAGACATTTAATATTTGACCTAAAATAAATGAGAAAAATATGTAAAAAAACTACCTTAGATAACTAAGTACAAAAATTTTCAGATGCTTAAATAAATAACAATACAATTCTAATAAATGCAAAATAAAATAAAAAAAAAAAATAAAAAATAAAACTACCTTACATAACTAGGTACAAAAATTTTAATACTTAAATAAATCACAATACAATTCTAAAAAATGCAAAATAAAATAAAAAAAAATAAAATGTGTTTCGTGCAATTCGATTTTCCCATGCAGGTATATGATTAGCTCTTGAAAGACTTATAATCGTTAATACGATTAGAGCCAATAAGACATTTAATATTTGACCTAAAATAAATGAGAAAAAAATGTAAAAAACTACCTTAGATAACTAAGTACAAACACTTTGAGTTGCTTAAATAAATAACAATACAATTCTAATAAATGCAAAATAAAATAAAAAAAAAATAAAAAAAACTACCTTATATAACTAGGTACAAAAATTTTCAGATGCTTAAATAAATAACAATACAATTCTAATAAATGCAAAATAAAATAAAAAAAAAATAAAAAATAAAACTACCTTATATAACTAGGTACAAAATTTTAATACTTAAATAAATCACAATACAATTCTAAAAAATGCAAAATAAAATAAAAAAAAATAAAATAAAATGTGTTTCGTGCAATTCGATTTTCCCATGCAGGGATATGATTAGCTCTTGAAAGACTTATAATCGTTAATACGATTAGAGCCAATAAGACATTTAATATTTGACCTAAAATAAATGAGAAAAAAATGTAAAAAACTACCTTAGATAACTAAGTACAAAAATTTTGAGATGCTTAAATAAATAACAATACAATTCTAATAAATGCAAAATAAAATAAAAAAAAAAACTACCTTATATAACTAGGTACAAAAATTTTCAGATGCTTAAATAAATAACAATACAATTCTAATAAATGCAAAATAAAATAAAAAAAAAAAATAAAAAATAAAACTACCTTATATAACTAGGTACAAAAATTTTAATACTTAAATAAATCACAATACAATTCTAAAAAATGCAAAATAAAATAAAAAAAAATAAAATAAAATGTGTTTCGTGCAATTCGATTTTCCCATGCAGGGATATGATTAGCTCTTGAAAGACTTATAATCGTTAATACGATTAGAGCCAATAAGACATTTAATATTTGACCTAAAATAAATGAGAAAAAAATGTAAAAAAACTACCTTAGATAACGAAGTACAAAAATTTTCAGATGCTAAATAAATAACAATACAATTCTAATAAATGCAAAATAAAATAAAGAAAAAAAAATAAAACTACCTTATATAACTATGTACAAAAATTTTAATACTTAAATAAATCACAATACAATTCTAAAAAATGCAAAATAAAATAAAAAAAAATAAAATAAAATGTGTTTTGTGCAATTCGATTTTCCCATGCAGGGATATGATTAGCTCTTGAAAGACTTATAATCGTTAATACGATTAGAGCCAATAAGACATTTAATATTTGACCTAAAATAAATGAGAAAAAAATGTAAAAAACTACCTTAGATAACTAAGTACAAAAATTTTGAGATGCTTAAATAAATAACAATACAATTCTAATAAATGCAAAATAAAATAAAAAAAAAAACTACCTTATATAACTAGGTACAAAAATTTTCAGATGCTTAAATAAATAACAATACAATTCTAATATATTCAAAATAAAATAAAAAAATACCTTATATAACTAAGTAAAAAAAAATTAAGATACTTAAATAAATCACAATATAATTCTAAAAAATGCAATTTTACTAGTTCATTTAGCGTTAACCAGGGTGCACCACGTGGAGGCGAACTAGTTTTACACCCCAACAAATGTAAAAATAAAACATGATTAATAAAATGAGAAGAATGCAGGTAACAACGATAAAATCACAAAAATTGTTCAACTAAATTAAGTGCTTTTTATTTTGTTATTAATTTATCAAAATTTGTGATATTGAGAGAATTTAAATGCTTTATTCGTGAATATTATATAAATTTTGATCAACATGTGGCGTTCAGCCGATCTTGTTGAACAAATAATCTTATTCATACGAAACATTCAAAAATTTGATAAAGTTTAAATAAATCAGTAATCGTCCAAACTATCTTGTGAAGAGTTGTACAATACATAAGTGACAATCGTTATAAAATACTCTTTTTAAAAGACGAATGACCTGGCATCATTATTTTTATTAACTAAATTTTATTTAGGTATTTGAATTATTTAGAATTTAGAAGTTTTGATACTTTTCACCGACTTCGAAAATTATTTTTTTTTTCGAAAAAAATTAAAATTAATATTTCAAAAATACTTGTATTTTTTCGATCAATTCCATTTCCTTATGCAGAGATATGATTAGCATGTATAGACTTATAGAACATACAATTGGATCCTATGGATGTTTCTTCATTCGCTTAGGAAGGCCATTGATCCAATAAAGAGACAACTTATATACAGGGTGTTCCTGAAAGGTCTGTACAAAACAATACCTCATATTCCTGAGATCAAAATATGATGATTTAACCAAACTTATCTCTATCCAAAAGTTTTTCCTTAAGGTGCTACAGTCTTTAAACCTATTTTGTATTTTTTAAATTACTCCAATTTTTCATACGATCATAACATAATTTGGTATGTGGCTATCTAATGGAAAAAAGTATTTTTAGACAATTTGTTTTAACTTTTTTACGTTATGTAAGTGGTTAAAAATAGGTCATCGACATGCAAAATTTCTTATAACGTTTTAGTGGCTGAATAAAAATTCATAAAACTTTACTTGTAGCTAAACAGTGTAATTATAAACTGTTTTTGTCTGTTACAAAATTTTTCTATCTCCTTTATTTTAGGCAGAAAAAAAATATTTCCATGTGGTACATAACCTAATTTTGAAAAAATATTAAAATTTTTCGTTAAAAGGTCTGAAAATTAACATAGTATATTCTAGAGACCAAAATAGATCGATTTAACCAGTTTTATCTTTATCCAAAAGTCCTTCCTTAAGCCTCTATTGACCATGAAAGTTATTTAAAAAGATAAGATTTTTCAAGGTCGTTTTTAACAAAGCACTTTTCGATAAAAATAAGTTGGGTTAAATCATTTTATTTTGGTCTCAAGAATATGTGGTGCTACTTTTTACAGACATTTTGGCGAAAAATTTAAATATTTTTCTAAAGTTAGGTTATGCACCATATGGAAATATTTTTTTCTGCCTAAAATAAGGGAGTTAGAAAAATTTTGTAGGAGGCAAAAAAAGGTTATAATTACACTGTTTAGCTACAAGTAAAGTTTTATGAATTTTTATTCGGTCATTAAAAAGTTACAAGAAAATCTGCATGCCGATGACCTATTTTTGACCACTTACATAACGTGAAAAAGTAAAAACAAATTGTTTACAAATACTTTTTTTCATTACATAGCCACATATCAAATTTTGTTATGATCGTATAAACCAATTCTTAGTAATTAAAAAAAAAACAAAATAGTTTTAAGTACTTTATTGGTTTGTAGCGCCTTAACGAAGAACTTTTGGATAGAGATAAGTTTGGTTAAATCGTCATATTTTGGTCTCAGGAGTATGAGGTATTGTTTTGTGCAGACCTTTCAGGGACACCCTGTATAAGCGTTTGGAATAAAATAAGGGAGAAAAATAAATACAAAAAATATTAAGTTAAGTACCTAATTCAGAATGTTTTTACAAAAAAATAAGCTACCTTGGATGACTAAGTACAAAAAATCTTAAATTACTTTAATAATACTTTTCTAATAAACGCAAAATATAAAAATAAAATTGTGTTCCAAGCAATTTGATTTCGACTATATTTATATTTAGGACTTATAATCGTTGATGTGATTAGATCATATAGGACAAACATATAGTAGGACCCTATGGAGGTTATTTGTCATTAGCATAGGAAGGACATATACTAAACTGGCCTATTGATCCAACAAAGAGACAACTGTCCACCTGCATGGAAGTGTTTGGTCTAAAATAAATGTGGAAAAATAAAATAAAAACTAAAAAAAAAACAAAAAAACTTAAGTGAGTAAATACAAAAATTATTACTACTAAAAGGTAGGTAATTAAAACAAATTGTTTGTACAAAAAATACAAAATAAAATAAGAAATAAACTACCATACATGATTAACTACAAAAAATCTAGGTTACTTTTATAAGTCACAATACTCTTTTAGAAAAGGAAAATAAAATTGAACAAAAATAAAAAAAAATTGTATTTCGAAAAGAAGTGGTACAATTAGTGACTATAGGACTTATAATCGTTGATACGATTAGATCTTATAATATTACCCTGTGGAAGCTAGTTGCTAAATAGCATAGGAAGGTCGTGTAGTAAAATGACCTATTTATTAAAAAATTGAAAGAAAAAGAAATAAACTTACATAAGCAACTACAAAATATTTTAACAGGTTATAAATACAACATAAATTAAAAAATAATAAAGTGGTGTTTCTTGCAATTCTATATCGCCAAGAAATTGTGTGATTAGGGCCTATAGGACTTACAAACGTTGCTACGATTAGATCTAGATCTTATAGAACATATAGAAGCTTGTTGTCGGTACGATTAGATCCTATAGACATATAATCGTACCGTGTGATAGCTAACTGTATGAGAAGGTTGTATGTGCGATTCAATTTAGTTGGATACGATTTACTATTTGGTTGAATCGGTGACAAAATTTGAACATCTAGAGACCAAATGACAGAGAATCAAAGAGGCCAGTAGACGTCTAAAGCTTGTGGATAGATTTTAATAGGTTTACTTGATTCAGAATGAACAAATCTGATCGATAAGAGGCAATTTTAAAGCCTGATGTTTAAATTAACTGCCATGGAAAAATATTTGGTGTTGAGAAGATGATGAAGAAGATTATAAGGTGGTTAGATTATGAAATTGTAATTTTTTGTCGATAAGTAGAGAAAGCTGTTGGTAGTAGCTCGGGCATATATAAAATCGATAGCTCAGCATCTCCCGTCTGGTGAGATGCAGGTCGGGCCGTCGGCCTGAAAAAAGGATCGCGTCGAGGGTGGGGGTCTTGGAGCAAACCGAATCGAACTCTTTTTTGCGTTTTTTCGCGAGGCGCGCGCGGCCGTGGAAAGCTCCCACGCCTGAACGAAGGCCGATCGCTCTCCAATCGTCGGATATTTCCAATAACGCCGATAGAAGCGCGCGTCGAGGCCCCTAAAAGCCGGTTCCATAAGAGCGGCTTTTCCTTTCACGGATATAGATGCATCGGCTGGTGGCCTATCAACCGATCGTTCCGATCAGCTCGTCTCCCCTCTAGACACCCACGCGTCGTTTCGATTGGTAGAGCTGCGCGCAGAATCGATACATAGCTATTTCATTGCTATAGATGGGTACCTATAGACGATATCCTACCAATACCCAGGCCCCTATACATATATACACCTCGCATTTTACATAAGCCAGGTCATTCCGAGCGCCTCTCCTCTCCTCTCCTCGCCTCTCGCATCGCCAACAATTTAATTATGTAATTAAGCACGAGCAGGCCTTGAAATTTCTCAAACCTCCTCCCGCCGTTTACCATCGCGTCGCCACTAAATACGCGAGCTATAAATCTATTAAACAATTAATTTTACCGCTAAATATTCCAAATTGCGACGTTTCGCGCTTCCTCCCTATATTGCCTTTTGCTAATTAGATAAGATCCGAATTTATCTAATTAACGCCAGAGACACCCAAAGCGAAACAGATGAATATCTGCCTCTACAGATGGATTTTCTTAATCGATACCAATGACACAATCAACACAACACTTGTAATATTCATTTTATTCTACCTTATCATTTTAACTATAATAACTCATTTATCACTGAAATATATACTTTAAGTCACAACATGGGTAAACGGTGGTGCATAAGTTTAAACTTGTTGCGAAGCTCTACTGGACTTTCAGTCAAATCATCTTATCAAAAAAGGAAGAACCTCTTTTTTAGTAGATATGTTTTCTGCTGGATAGGCCCATTTTTATAAAAAGCTATATTTGCAACCTCATCAGAATACTTTGCAATGATTATCAAATTAGGCATTCCAGATTTTTAGAATTCGTTGAAATGCTTCTAAATGTGGTATTTTATTCAAGTTTAAAAGCGTCTTAGTGAAAAACTTGTGCAAACGATTTTTTCTGGGATTTCCAAAGAAAAAGCTCCAACTTTGACTGTTAAGTGGAAAAGTGCGCGTAGCGTGTGTAAGCGAACGAACGAAAACTATTATGGGACGCGGATTCCTTCACAAAGAGCGCCGCGAGAGTAGCCTTGGCCGTAACCTCGCCAGCACTAACCTATCCCGAAAATCCATATTTAAAACACAAAATTTCTAAAGTGGAACAACATCATATCAAAATATTACCTATTAGAAAAATCTTCAAATAGATGCTGTTATATATAAATTTTTTTTCTTCAGTTTTCCAAATAAATTTCCAAGTGTTGTTTTCTTATGTCGATCCTATCAAAATGCTTGTTTTCCTTTGGTAAGAGGCACAAATCGATTTGTAAGAGCGTCTCGTGTCGCATCCTCTTTTTGTGACGCCCGAAGAGGAGCATAAAAGGGAATTAAAAGACGTATTAGGCAACTAACGTTTTCCTGTGGGACGATGCACAGAAATGTATAAATACCAGCTGTAAAGTAAAACTACGCCCGGCAAGTAAAATCGATTTAATGGCTGCCGGAGCTTGGCTTCGAATAAAACTCATTTCAAATAGAAACAGATGATTATCATTGAAATTGAAACGCAATACGTTTAATTAATTCTACTTTTTATTTATAGGGGTTTTTCTCATTTGTTTTATTAACAGTTTTTATTTGTGTCTACGCTTTCAACCACAAACAGTATTAAAAAATAGTTGAACCAACTGATTCAAAGCCACTGGACAATTTTTTTTATCATCATCTAGTATTTTCAAGCGTTTGCAATTTCTTACACAAACCTCAAAGACTAACCAAAGACGTTGGAAATATAGACATACAATGTAAAAGCATTTTTGGCATACAACTCTTCAAGTTTTACTCAGTACTGGGGTACCCCAAGGTTCAACTCTCGGACCTTTACTATTTTCAATTTATACCAGTAATTTATAATTGACCATTGCTCTTACCATCTTTATGCTGATGATGCTCAGTTATACTTCTCGTTTCCTATCGACAAAATAAAGGAGGCCAAAAACAAAATTAATTCTGATCTTCAGAAGCTGACTGTTAATTCCAGAAAACACTGTCTGAAACTAAAATGTTCATATTCGCCCCAAAAATGGAAGAAATGGGGTTGAAAATCAGCTAAAAATTTATCTTGATGGAGAACTTTTCAAGTTCACTAATTGTGAAAAGAATCTTGGAGTCTACTTTGACAATGAATTACGCTTTAGAGATAATAGCACCCATCTCATTAAAAAAGCTTATAATAACTTAAATCGACATGTGTTCAATAAAGCTAACAAAGTGTTGCTTTGTGAAGCGCTGGTCCTCAGTAATCTCAACTATTGTGACTCCTTGTATCACTCATTTATTGATAAGTTCACAACAAATAGATTACAGCTTGTGCAAAACTCTTGTGCCAGGCTCATTTTTGGTATTAAAAAATTTCAACATATCTCACACAAAATGAAGGAGCTGAAATGGCTAAACATGCACAACCGAAGAGTTTTGCATACGGGTTGTTTCTATTTCAAAATTATCAAGTCGAAATGCCCACCTTACTTATACAATAGATTGAGATTTCGTACGGATGTTCACAATATCAATATTCGTAGAAGGGACAAGTTCAACATTCCCAAACATCAGCAGGAAATTTTTAAACGGACGTTTGCTTAAACCATGATCAAATTTTATAATTCGTACGATTTCTCGTTCCAAAGTTTACCAGCTTTTAAAAAATAATTTAAGTCTCTTCTCTTTGCCGGACAATAAATTTATTATGTGTATTTTTCTACTTATACATATATATATATATATATCCTAGTATTAATATGATATAATTTATATGTATTTTTGTAATCTATTGTGTTCGCATATTTTGTCAGTATTGTATTTTAGTCATAGGTATTATTTTGTATTTTGCTTGGGTTTTGAGGAAGAACAATACAACATTTCTATGTTATGAGCTGATCCTGTACCCTTTGGTAACACTGTTATTTTTTAAAGTTGGTTCTTTGTTCCTTGCTTTCATTTATACGTGATATCCTCCTTGTCGCAAAATTGGGCTTCCTGTCAAACGTATTGAGTCTAGTTTTCGGGCCATTTTTTAAAGCATTTGTTCGTATGGGTGCTGTTTCTCTACATAATTATAGGTTATAATGTCAATAACACTAACCAAACCTTTTGTGAGCTGAAATTCGATCAAAGTTATCCAAAATTGATCAATCGATCCCTTCTAAAAATTTTACAAATATTCACCAGAAAATCAGTTTTTAATTTCAGCAATCACCAACTAGTCGTAGATCGAAGTTTGTAAGATAGACGATTGTTTTTGTATATTGACCAAGTTCCTATGGTGACAGATCTCTTTGCTTTGCCATCATGCTCTGTGCTCAGATTACCAACACTTTTGTTAAATATAAAAGAATTGGTCCCTGGTTTTTTAGCTATACTGAAATTAAAGCAAGCAAGGTGGAGTAGGGTTTAAAATGAGATTTTATTGCGATTTCGGTATGGAGATTGTAGATGAGAATGTAAAGTAACGAGTGGGATTATTTTTCTTTATTGTAGATCAGTTTATTCAAATGATAGGTTCGGGCGGGTTTAATTTTTCCCGACGGGCACACGCGTGGAATCCCAATAAGCGGGGCACGTTTGATTGTCGCTTGGCAATTAAAAGGGAATTAAAATTGCGAAATATGCAAATGGTAGAAGCAAACATTTTTACATGAGGAACGTCCGCGTATGTCGTGTGTTCGATGCTCCCACATACATATACACAAACGAACGATGATATTTTTCTTTTAGTCGACGCTGCCGCCGCCCGTCTGGCAGATAGATGTAATTGAGGGACTCTCAAACTGAAATAATTTATTTTCCGTTCCGGTCATTTAATATCAGACCGTCGTTTCTATGTAAATATCTCCGGCTGCATTCAAATTGGATTGGTCAGGCTCGAAACTTATTGCAATTTAAATATAAATTCGTGCGAGAGGAAGCTCCGGCTGCTGGAGGTAGTATTCAATTTTAATTCTTGGCGCGTTCAAGTGTTGTACATAGTAGTAGTTGAAAAAGTCGCGACCGTTGTATAGGTAGTTTTTTTTCACATTTTCACGGTCACACGTGACGGCGCGATCCCCAGGGTGCGGGTGGGAAAGGCAGCCTGGCTGCCTCGTCCAAGCATCCTCAGACGTATGAAGAGGACTGCTTGGAGAGGGCTCTAATGAGCAGGCCCCGAGCACTTTACCGTCGCGCACAATAAAAAATCTTATTGAGTGCACTGGATTGGTTACGACGGATTTGAAATTCAAGTGCGGAAAAAGTATCATAAGTTCAAACAAAACAAACAAACAAAAGCTCACTTGAAACAAACGAAAAAAATCGTACATTATTGAGCGTCGTAATGATTAATTATTTTCTTTTCTTTTAAAAATTTAAAAAGACAAATGCCTGGAATTAAAGAAGAAACGGGGACGCAAACATATTGGACCTAATAAAACATTAATCCCTGGCGCGCGAGGCCCTCTGAAAAATGGGATCATAAGGCAGGATCAAATATTAAGCCTGCAACTGCTATAATTAAAGAATTAATCAAAATTACTGCAGATAAAAAATGTTTAATGGCCAAGGCGCGCGCGCGACAATCAACAAGACTCTGCCCAACATCAACGAAACAACTCTACAAAGAAACGACGCCGTAAACACAACAATTAAGGACGATCCCTTAATTGAACGCTGAAATGAAGGATTAGATTAAATATTTAAAAATGTATTGAAATATTTTGACCTAAATTAACAGCCAATATGAAACACTACACTAACCGAATGTTAGTAGTAGTATAAGTGTGTATAGGTGATTGAATACTCATTCAATGACATCAGCAAATGCTGAAAAACTTTAGCATCGTTCGGAGGACATAACGTCCATAGCGAACGAACGATTCCCTTCGCTAATCTAACCTAACCTAAACGGTGCAATCCCGAGTTGTCTTTTGATTCACTCATAGAATAATTTTTATAAATTTGTTAATATAATGAAATAAAGTAAAGTTTTGTTGCGATTATAGTGTGTGTATTTGTAGAGTAAAAGTAGAATCATAAAAGCGACTTCAATTCGTTAAAACCGAAATGAAATGTAGAGGGGACATAAAAACCTCAATTTCTTATATTTACGGCAGAAATAAAAGGACACGTAATGATTATTAGTTGGTTTTACACGTTGTTTTAGCCGCTTGCTTTTCCCAACCCGCCCCCAGAAAATGCGAAAAGTTTTCAAGTGCGATTTTAAAATCGTTCTTTCCCGTGACGTCTTGCGCTTATTGTGCCGTTAATTAAGTATGTACGTAACAACATTTTGAAAAGGAAATTTTTAATTATTTAAAATTGAGGGAAAGCGAGTGTATAATAAATCGTGGAGCAGATAAATTCGGTCGGGAGGGTATCAGGACACTTATCCCTCGCGCCGTTCCAGGATCGCGCGCAAAAATAAAAATACATATAATTTATTTGGGTTTCGCGAGGCGACAACGGACGAATTTAAGAAAAGCCATCATCTTAAGTAGGCGCATATATCATATCACGGCGTTTCGAGTGGGTGCAAGGGGAGAGGCGGTTGCCTCGGAAAACACGAAAAATATAGCGTGTCGTTCATAATACGGAGAATAAGCGCTTATAATTTAGTACTTGTTACCTATACACGCGGGGTCGCTGGCGATGTCAGATATATAAGAGAAAAAGTGGTGTTGAGGGGGCGGCAGCGCCCCCCAACCCCGTCAAAACGTTTTGATCTATGTACAGTTTTAAGGAGCGCCGAGGTGCTGACGCTTTTTCGCGATTACAATCTTTTTCGGCGGCGAAATTGATTTTTCGCTCGTTTCTCTCATTAGTAGATGATAATATACAAGCGTTGGGAGTAATTGACCTTTATTCGGTGCTGATGCTTTCCCGCCACCACCACCACCACCCGCTTTCCACCCGCTTTCCACTCGCTGCCCTTATGTTCGAGCAGTTGTAAAACTTTTAAATTGTGCGAATAAAACAATAATTTTAAAACCGCATTTTTTTTTCTATTATTTAACATCTTTACAATTTTCTCTCCACTCGACAGATTCTACATGAATCACATAAAAATTTTATGTCTCCGATTCTAATTATTTTATACTTTCAAAAAAAAAATATGCCATATCACTAACGAATGAAAAAACTAACAAGGAATGCAGCATATTGGAAAAGTTAATGAGTAATTCCTTTCTAAATTATTTCAAAGTTTAGCTGAATTTGATAAAATCCAATTTGACGATCCAGTTTCCAGCAAATAAATTTTCATTAGGGGAATAAAACGAAAAAGTCTTATATACTGGAGGCAAAAGTATATAAAATTGATCGGGGCGAATCGATGTAAAAGCGTGATGATGAGAAGCGAAAAAAAAAAAGGAGAAAAGTCGGAGGACGAACCGATTATCGAAAGGGGTGGTTATGTAAAAGGTGGTCTCTCTCTAGCTTTATGTACGTGGAGATGGGAACGGGAACGCAGAACCGATAACCAATACATTTATCCCGAAAGTCCTGGGAGCGAGCTGCAGAGAGAAAAGCGCCAGCTCCGGCAGGAACATTATCAGCAATTTATATATAGAGAGCTCTCGGATCGGATATCGAACCGGGTTGGTCGCCGATCGTAAAAAACTCCCTATCGGTGACCTCCCCACCACCTCCTTCTTCCATCTACTCTCCTCCACTTTTATATAGGAAATTTATACAGGCACACACACAAAAGTGGATAGGTATATAGATAGATATATAAATGTGTACATATAGTCAAATATATATATATGGGGTGATCCTCTCCTGTAACCCCCCGTTCCGTTCGACCTGTGACCTCTCGACCCAGCATCGACTTCTTGCGCGCAACTATAGACGTTCGATTTTTACAGACGCCGACGCCGTAGAGACGCTACTAACGGGGAGACGCCCTTGTCGATGGTTCGAGATGTAAAAAGTCGCGAGACAATCAGCGTTACGGTTTTAGTATCATTGCTACGGCCTTGAGCAATCTCGGAAGATTGGAGCCCACCAGCACAACATCATGGATCATGGCAGTTCCTTAATTAAATCCGTGGCGTAGGTGTGTTATCAGGTGATGTTTCCACGAAATCTGCGTGCGGCTCTCCAATTTATGATCCTGCTGTAATTTTATCAAACGCGCTCGTAAAACAATTCCAGAATGGAATAAAAATCAATACGCTTTCATTTCCTTAAAGCAAAAACAACACACTTTACTTGCACCGATAAATCCACCTCAACGATGTCGGAAAAGAAATTAAAGCGCTCTCTTGGAAGTATACAACGTTTCCTGAAAATATCATCATGCAATCCCCTGAAAAAAAAAACGTTTCCGAGGAATTATTTTTCGATTTTCAATCACTCCAAAAAACATTAGTTTCCACAAAAATAATCTAGGCATGGCAATAAAAATAATTGGATACGACCAACAATCAGTTGAAGATTTTTTTTTGTAAATTATTAACGACTCAAAAAGGGGGTTCTACTATGATAAAATAGACATTAAGTTTCAATAAAGCAAAGCTAGTGAAATTTAAATCAATTAAAACTTTGAAGAAGCTTTGATATCATTGGTTTAGGTAGATTTAAATTAGTACAAGTTTATGCCATTTTGGTTAAGTTAGAGTGGGTAATAAATGCATTACTTGTAACTTTTGGTTTCTTATATCAATATAACGTTTGTTCCAACAATCTAAAAAATCGTACATTAACGATCACTAAACAAAACAAAACTTTTTATCATGATTGCTACCATTATATTTGGCACCAAATATCTTCTCGATAAAATAGCTATTTCTTAGTAATATGTATCAACAATTCACCAACTCACTGGAAAATTCATCGATTTAAAATTTATAAGTCTCTATTTTGTCGGGTTTGTTTTGACGGATCATGATTATTTCGATACATACCAGGAAGCAGTTAACGGTTAAATTAACATACCCACTTTAGCAGTCTATGTTTTGCACAAGATAGCTAAATCCTTATGTTGGATACTTGCATAAACTCGTCTAGTTTCCTTACGATTTGGTGACGGTAAGAAAAGTTGTTGTTGGAACAAAGCTATATATGCATATTTCTAAAATCTGATTCAAAAGAGATTTGTGATTTATTTTTTGTTTTATCCAGACCCCTCAGTATCAGAAGCTCTTGAGTCTCCAGAAAATCATACAACACGAAATGTAATTTCAATAACTTTCAACAAAACTTTTCACATTTTTTTGTCGCTATTAACATGGATCTCTAATGAAAAGCAAAGACATCTTCTCATCATGGAATCTCAGAAAAATTCATTGAATTGTTGAAACAGAATAAGAGGTCCTTGATTTTTAAGACCCTCCAAGAAACACTTTATAATATCACTACTTATAATAAAATACTTGACCAGTGTTCCTATTTTTGTGATTGCCTGATTTATCAAACGGTTTTAGATTTCCACTTCTTAGCATCTAGTATCATATATTTTTACTCGCTTTTGGTCAATCACTTTCTGGCAAAAAATGAGAAATTAAATTCCCAAAATCTTGTTATGGAAACATTCTAAAATATAAAAATTTGATAGTTGGTTCTTTAATCAATAATAAAAGTGTAATGAAAATATTTTTTATATTATAAATTTCTGCAGATGTGTATTAAAATAAAAGAGAGTTTGCACATGTATTAATTATTTTTTAATTTAGTAAATTGTAATTAAAATAATTCTTAATAAACGCAGCTTTTAATCAAATAAATAATATACTTAAAAAAACACATAGCAGTATTTTTTATGAATTATAATTATGCTTGAATATGTGCATACATTTAAGTAAGTAATAAAATTTAAAAAAAATAATTCTTTTTTGTGTAATTAAATTAATAAAAGCTACATTTAATTTTTTTGTTAAAGGCTGTTTATTACGTACAGAAAAAGGATACAATCCACTTCATTTGTGCTTATTTACAGAAATCTATAATAAAAAAATACACATCGCGAGCTCTTGTAACATTAAAAATTTCCTCGGTCGCTTTGAATTCTGATGAAAACAAGGACGTTTGCTCGATTTCCCTTTGTTTACCGCGTAAATTGGAGAGCGAAAATAAAAAGGCTGCCTTTCCCCGATGAGCTTCGTTTGCAAATGTGCGGAGGATACCTTGAAATGAAAATATTATATCAATTAAAACATGATACTAATAAAAGCATCTCGCGTAAACCCACACACACACACACAAACAGAGAGAAGCAAATACACAAGCATCATCTTTTCCTAATTGGAAGCGGAAAATAAAATAATTTTTATTTTCGAGTAGGTAGAGTTTTCGGATCGCTTTTCGCGTTGTACGCCTGTCCGCGATTTGTGCAATGTATTGGTTATCGGTTCCGCCCTACACCAACCCGATTTTCCGATCGGAAAACGCCCAGGCTTTCACCAGTGCACCAATCAATTAGTAATTTTCTCGATTTGGAAAAGAAAATTAGGTATTTCGTTGTGCTCGGTGCGCTTTGTTAAGAAAAACAAACAAACAAACAAACGTATTTTCCGGTACTCGTCGACAATTGCCTCTCTTTCGAGTTGTATTGAATGGGTAGAGATTTTTGGAGGGTTTGTCGTTGACGAGTGGAGCAGTGGGTCAGGAGAGCGAAATTTTCTCTTTGCTCTCCCAACCCCTTGACGCTCGCTGTTGCGACGCTCAACCTCTATTCACTGCTCGTGGGTCTCGTATGTTTCCCCCCTGTTTTATCTCCACGTTTTTTCAAATAAGCGCAGATAAATGTGAGCTATTTTTTTATTGTTTAAAGTACTACTTTTGCACGTATATTATTACAATGATTAAGAAAAATGAAAAGAATAATTAAAAATTTTCATAAAGGGGCGTAATAATGAGTTACTTTTAAATGATTAAAATGTGAAGGATTTTATTTTTCGAAATATGTGTGATTCTAATATTTTTATCAACAATTTTCAACACCAACAGCAATCCATTAAAAAGTATTTCCCATTTTAGGGTAGTTCAGAAAGACTTTTTAATTATTACTACGTGCTAAAT
This sequence comes from Stenus bimaculatus, assembly GCA_963971135.1. Lineage (NCBI taxonomy): Eukaryota > Metazoa > Arthropoda > Insecta > Coleoptera > Staphylinidae > Stenus > Stenus bimaculatus. The sequence continues at coordinate 50,803,314 of OZ020181.1, forward strand.
TAAAATGACTATTTTTAGTAAATGGATGAAATTGCTGACGTAATATTTACCTACATTTTTATGTTCTCTACTCTTTTTTACACTGAATAAATACCAATATTTTTAATCTGGACGTAAAGTAAATTCTCAAGAGACTTGAAATAATAAGTATTCATTTTGAAATTTCTGGTAACTGTATCTAATAACAATTTTAGTTGCAGGTGATAAGTATTCAACTTTTCGTTCGGAGAATACTTATTTAATTTCATTCTTGTAACCAAGATTATACAGAGGGATGCACAAAAAACGGCAAACGATGTAGCTTCGTTATTTCTTATTCGATTTTAATAAGTGATATGTCAAATTAAATGGTTTGAACAATACTACTATCAGATAATAAATGATTAATTTTAGTTTTGAAAACATATCAGAGGAGGAGGCTATACTTTTCTTTTTCAAATGGTAACAAATTTTTTTCGATTGAAAAAATCATTAACAAAAATAATCTAAACCAATTATACCAATAATTTTTTTTAATTCATTTTTTTAAACTTTATTTTTTTATTTATATTTTTAATTATTAATTTTTTTTAATTTTGGTAGCATTAAAAAATATTTATAATGACCAATTTATCACAAAAGAAATTAAAAATATTAACAGTAAGTGTATTTTTTAAGACCCTTAAAGTTCTCCTACTTTACAGTTAACTTACTCAAAAACCAATCAAAGTATGAAGTTAAATATACATAAATAAGGCATTTGAACAAAAGTTGCCCAATTTAAACGCAACAACAAAAAAAAACTCATAAACATAAACAATATGTACAATAGTTTTCAATTATTATGTAAAACTATGTATATTGTTATTATTATTTATTTAAATTGAGTATTTAGTTTTTAAATCGGTACGCGGCTTAACTTAAAAAACAAAACTTAAAAAAATAAAAAACAAAACTCAAAAACAAAAAAAAACAATTCAATTAAATTAAAAAAAAAATAATAATAATAAAAAAAATTTAAAAAAATAGGAAAAAAAATTTAAAAAAATTATTCGTACAATTGGTTTAGATTATTTTTGTTAATGATATTTTTTAATCGAAAAAAAAATATGTTGCTATTTGAAAAAGAAAAGTTGCCCCCTCCACCTTTGATGTTTTCAAAAATAAAATTAATCTTTTATTATCTGATAGTAGTATTGTTCAAACCATTTAATTTGACATATCACTTATTAAATTCGGATAAGAAATAACGAAGCTACATCGTTGACCGTTTCTTGTGCACCCCTCTGTACATTGATTTGATATTTCCAAGTTCTATTTGTATATTTTGTACAGGTATATTTGTCAAGGGTATTCGAGTTTACTTGTTTTGAAAAATTCTCGGATAAAAGTACTATGATCTAACCTAAAACGTGAATGATATACACCACTCCGGGGGAAAAATTGAGGCGACTCGGAGAACAAGACGTCTTTGCTTTCAACCACCGTAAAAACAACATATCTCTTTACTTCCAACAGTTAAAAAAAAGTGATAAATACTTAGCAATGCTATGATGATGATATCTTCATCGCCATCAGAGCAGACTACACAGATAGATGGAAATATTTGCCGTTCTACTGGACTGTTTTCATACATACCAGCAAAACCAGTAACGGTAAGAGCAATGGATACAATGTAAAAAAAATAGAGCTAACAGTGTCCGATCTGGCAATTTTGTTGGTACTGCAGCAGGCACCGAAAAATGCAGTCGGTCTTGCACTCAACAATGGGCCTTTCCACGACTTTTAAATTTTTATTTAGTAAAAGATAAAGTTAAAATAAAAAATAATATCCAATCAATTTTTTGATATCTTTTCTGTAAGAGCTAAAAATTTAAATATATGAATCCGTGACGTTATGATGTTCAAAAATTCTAGTCCTGCAACGTTGTTGATATCCCCTATCGTCTCGTACACTGCAAAGCTCTATAAAAATAAGTTTGACATTTGTAATCTGTCATCACCGATCACAGACTCTAGAGCTGGTAGAGTTGATAGAGACGACTGCACACGAAGACTCACGACGGGAACACCAGCGACGTTGCCGTTTTTTGAACACAATTTCTAAATAAATTAATTTACACTTTTTGGTGCCGTAATTAAAAAACAAACCAGCCCATTAAATTAGGCATAGTATAAAATTCATTCAAAAATATTTTACTGTAGAAAGGCCTATTAGGATGTCGTAATGAATCTACTCCGCTCCTGCTTACTAACATTGAAAGAACGCCATCGTGTCTGAAGAGGCCAAAGCACCGGCTCAGATTTTAGCGGTGTTCATCCAGTCCGACACCGGAATCGGTCCCGACACCGCCACCAATTTTTTCGGAGTGTGTCAAAACGGCAAAAAGCTGTTCTAGAGTACAAACATAGTGAAGCAACGACTCACGACTCACAACTCACGACTCTTTCATATTAAATACAAGAGCATTTTGAATTTTTATTCCAATATGTGTGGTTTAACACTTACTATTGTAGCACACTTTTAACAACAGCATCATCTAGTATGGTACGGATATATTATGCATAATAATAATAATACAGTGAATTCAAATAAGATTGAAACCATTGACATTGCAAGGTAGGAAACCTAAGTTTCCCACAGTTGGCTACACTGAAATGAATGCGTTGTGCTTCGGTGAAAAAACCATCGCGAATATTTTAACTGCAATCATTTTAGTTTTAAAAAGCACTACTTTTTATAAAATTTGCAACACACTGAAAAATTACTTGAAAAAATACCCGAAGAAAAACTGCTGAGAGACGCTTTGGTTAAAGTGACATATCAGATTTAAATTTGAATGAAAATTAACAGGTACACCAACTTAGCAAGTCTAAAATCTCTACAGAGTATGTTTGGTTGTATAGTTGCGGTTTCAGTCTTTTTTGAATTCAGTGTACAGTTGGTCCCAGCTGGAAGTAGGACAAAAGTAATTGCGATCGCGTATTCTATGTCATACTTCCAGCTGGGAGCAACTTTACATGTTTAATGGCCGTTAGATGCTTCCTTATCATCATGGTAAACCAGTAAACCACTGTAAAAAGTTCATATTATTTTTCTAGTGTTTATTAATTATTCAGATAATAATAATTTTGTATAAATTTTAAGATCAATTGCCTATTCCTATAGCTTAATTATCTTAGTACAAGCACAAATGGTATTTTTTAGGTAGTTAGTTGCTACCATATTTCAACTCTTTCATTTGGTTGAGAAACTTCCAACATTTTTTAGCTGGTTTTTACAAACTAATAAATTTAGAGCTGCTATAATAGTACTCCCTCTGTCCCAAATTACGGTATACAATTCTACAAAATCTTTTGCTTATTGATATTTAAAGAATTTAATAAGTTTCAATCATTTCATGTTGAAAAAAAAATATATTCTTAATAATTTTATAGTTGTCTTTGCTCAGAACAAAGTTTGGCATTTTGTTCCTGTTCGTTAAAAAAAAATCAAAATCACAATATTTTTATTCTTTAGAAATGAGTGACATTCAACCTGATTACCTATAATTAAAATGAAGTCCAAATTTTCAATACTTGGCGGAATTAGATGTCACTAAGAAAATAAACTTACTTTATGATTACGTTTACACTTGCCCCTTACTTCTTCTAATGGAGGGCAAGTGTGAATAACTATTGAAAATGAAGGAACACGAACAATTGCAGAAAAAAAAGAAAGGTCGTACTCTAAAAAAACGCCAAAAAGTAGTTCGTTCTTCTCTAAATCCAAAAGAATATTTACTTCTAGAAACATTGAAACTAACAGAATTGATAAAACAGAAATTGAAATACCTTTGACAGACTCTTCAGGAGATGAAAGGGCAATAGACGAAGAAGAGCATATTCATAATGATTTCAATCAGAATTCGCACATATATCCTATATAATTTTCTGAACCTCTCATAAAAGATTAAAATCTGTGCATGAATAAATGTTTTTAGATTTATTAAAGATTTGTAATCTATGGACAATAATAAAAAAAAATAACTTAAAAACGATACTATGTCCATAAAAAATCAGCCCATTGAGTTCCATCCATTATCAAAGATTGATTAATGAAATCATCTTCTAAAAAAGGTGTTCACACTTCCCAGTCTACCTTAATTATTATTAAACTAAAGGCGAATTTCAACAAAATTTATCAAAGAAACACGAATTCATAATTTGGGACAAAATAAAAACGAAACGTATACCATAATTTGGGACAGAAGGAATACTATGTCAATATTTAACCGTATAGTAAAAATGGTTGTCAGAAATCCACTCTATTAGGAAAATGAATAATTTAATTTCTTTTCAAATAAATCTTTCATTGTTTAGCACAAATATCTGTAATTTCTTATCATTATCAAACCCATTATCATTTTTTTCTTAAAGACTATTGAACTTTATTAAATAGTTTAATTAATCCCCCACCATTAAACTAATTTAGAGGAGATCCTAAAGTTCTTCGGCATCTTCTCGCATACCTTCAACTCCAAATCAATCACTGCTCATTACACTCAAAATTTTATACATCCAATATGGGTCAAAAAATTTCATTTTATCATCTTATGAATTCAGTGAGTATAGAAATACTGTAGAAATAAATAAAAATAAATACTAATAAAGATAAATATTGTAGAAACAATATTTATCTTTGAGAGATATAACTTCTTTAAAGTCAAGAACAAATTATAAAATGGAAGATGGAAGGCAAGTACCGCTTGGTTACAAGATGTGGTGTGATTAATTTTGTAATTTCTAAGAATTTCACCCATCCTATAATAATTTGATTTCTCAAAACTTTTCTACCTTTTCTAAGTTGTATTTTCATCTTCAGTAATTGTTCAAAATTTTGTTTCGGGCTTTACTACAAGATTTCGTCTAATCCTTTAGGAACAGTATTTAATACAAATGAAGATTTTTTTCGTTTAATTTCGGTTCCTATTCTTTGACGACTATATTAAGTAGAACGCTCTCCACCAATCCTCCTTGAATTTCATTTTTCAATATTAGATTAATGATTTTGAAGAAGAACCCAAAGTTTCAAAACCTCCTAGAGGAAAAAATTAGGAAAAATCTTTATATTTTAAAGTAATTATTATTCAGCTTCATTTGCAGCAGAACCAATAGAGGTAATTGATGAAGCATCTAAGAACTTCGAAAAATAACTTTTTCATTCATATTTACAATATTTATATTAAAATACAGGGTGTCCCTGACCACCCGTACACCTCTTTATTTCGAGAATCCTTTGTCATACATACATGAAAATAAGATTTGATTACCAAAGTGAACCTAAAGAATTTTTGGTGTAAATTGTAATTTCCAAGACATACCGGAAATACCCGAAGTAACTTTGAAATTTTAAATAGCAACCTCGGTCGAGTATGGTATTGTTAGAAAGGTCTTTTAAAAAGAACTTTTATTAAAATATTTTTTTAATAACTGGCATAATTAACAAATTAATCGAAAAAATAAATGCAAACAAGTGACAAATGGTTTCTTAAATTTTGGAAAAATAAAAACAATACCATCATCCTCAATGGGTGAGGGTAGAGGCAACTCTGATGTTATAAATGGAAACTTGTATTTTTTCCATTTTTTGCGTCGTCCGTTAAAAATAATCAACTTTTTTAGGTTATGTATTCCCTATACTCAACAAATTTAAAAAAACTTGATTAATTTTTACGAATAAAGCGAAAAATAAAAAAAAATAGTTTCCAGTTAAAAAATTTCCTTGCGGATGAGGACAAATTTTTAATTTTTACATCAAAAGGTTCTTTAGATTCACGTTGGTAATAAATTTCTTTTTCTCGTCAATGTACGACAAGGGGTTCTCGAAATGTAAAATATTTCTGATATAATATACAGGGTGTTCACAAATTTTGGCAGACCTACAACAAATTTAAAGAAAAAACTTCTTACAAACAAATATCCGATTTTTCTTCCTAAGGGAATTAAAATCCATTAAAGGTGGTAACAAAAATGATTTTAGTACCTTTTTTGAAAATTCGCAAAGGTTAACGTTTAAAAAAAATAACCTTAACTATGGGCGCGTTCCACTAATGAACACTAAAGCCCACGACCACGACCGCAAAATTTTCCCGTTACACTAGCTCAAAACGTTACCTTTCATCAAACGACCAAAGAAACCCACGAATAAATACGGTTGTTGTGAACTTCTTTCCGTCGCCATCGATGATGTTTTTATGCACGAAAGAAACAACCGCGGTCGTATGTGGAACGACTTTGCGGTCGTCGTGGGCATTGCGAGTCTTTAGTGGAACGCGCCCTAAATAGTAGGACCGGGCAGCAAACGGTAATTACAACCTAACTGACATTGAATCAAATCAGCGACGATGAATTTTTCTATCCATGCTGGACAGTTTTATTAGTAGTAGTCTCTTCAACAACCCTGACTGACTGATGTCTCGTAAGTGGGAATCATTTTCAAAAAAAGGCAACCACTTTTACTGACGTCTCGTAAAAGTGGTTGCTTATTTTTGAAAATGATTCCCACTTTCGGGTTGCTGCATCGGTTCCTGTCAGGTTAGGGGTTGGCAGCACATTTTTTTGTCAGTTTGCTTAACACTCTTTATCGACTGGCACAATTGTTGAGCTATGTTTTATGAGGGACAAACAGTTGAAAAAAGATGTACCAGAAGTGGTAATTTTTAATACTTCGGTCAAGTTTCAGCATATAAAAAAGATGGCACACTCTTAACTACATAAAAAACTACCGATTTAACATTTAACAAAAAACCCCGCTATATTTTCTGAGGGAGACTTTAGTGCGGTCGGCTTCTAGACTAATAATACCGTTTGTGAGATAGACTTTGGACAGTACAATGTTGGCGCAAGCGCATAAACTCGATCCAATCTGTTTTGTTACGGTTTCATGACGGTCAGAAAACTCGTTGTCCAAACAAAGCTAATGCTATTTCAAAATACACTAATTTAGCTAGTTTTGATCTGGAAGAGTTTACCAATCTGAACGTTGATGTCAAGCACCATCCTACGATGTTCGTTCCAAAAACAACGCGTTTGAATCTTGGATAGGGTCAGTGCTTTAGTCGCAGCTTGAGTCACTATGCTTGTACAATCTCACGCAAAGATATCGAGGACACAAAATAAACATTATGACCCAATAGCAAGCAACTGTAGACACGAGATGACACGGAATTTGAAAGAAATGAATACCACTTGGTTCGGTTGGGTTCTTTCAAAATTCGTGTGATCTCGTGTTTGCGAAGGCGTGATTGTACATTTACACAGTCCCTGTTTCTTACAACAGATCTCACATGACTTGTCGGGAGTTAAAATCAGTAGCCTTTCCAAACGTGATTTTGAAACCTCTTAACAGGTCCTTCGATTGATGACCTGAAAGTTTCAGATTCTCCATAAAAGTAATCATTCAACTCATGCCCTTTATAAGATCCCAATTTAAACTCAAATCTTTGAATTATAAAATATTTCATTTAATGAAATAGTATTGTATATCGGTTAAATTTTTTTGGGAATCGTAAAATAGTTTGAATTTATGACTTTTACGTGTTTCGAAGGTGAAGTGGTAAAAATATTTGTTGGGAAGAGATTAATTCGTGTGCGTTAAAATAGAGCAATAGCAAAGAGGCTATTAGTTTTGGTTTGGAAAGAATGCAATAAATATCGAGTTAACTGTTAGCGCGTGATTCGAGAGCGTCTGTAGGAAAAATATGAGGAGAAAAAATGTGAGCTCGCAAGACGATTTGTCAGCTGTTTGTTTTCGCTAGATATTTATGTGTTTAGATTGGATTTAAGTAATATATGATAATGGAATATTTCGCGTCGCTGAAATGAAACGGTTGCCGTCGCTAAAAGTGTCGGAGAAAGCGGGGGCCGAAAGGACGTTCCGAAGCCCGCCTGAAATTTTTCTGATTAAATTGCCGGAGGATTTATGGCGCGTTGGAAAATTTGAACGCCGGCTCACGATGATATCAAGAATATTGTTTCTTTTTCCTCTGATTTATTTTGTTTAAACAAATTAATCAACGTACGCGTCTTAATCAGGGCCGCCATCAGTTGCCGTCGTATTGTTATTGAGGATATAAATAAATGGTAGCCGCGTCTAAACAGTTGGCCGAGGACTTAATCATTGCATGGTAATTAACTCGAATAGTTTCGCGGCTTCGACGAGAGCTTGCCTTTGTCTTTTCGAAAAATATTTCGTTAACGCTTGTTGTTCTTGGATCCTTACTCCAACATGACTCCATTAGTTTTTCATACCTCATCTACAAGATATTTATGTTCACGTATTTATCTCAATGCTTGATGATTATAGTTAAGCCAAAAATTAAATTTGATTAATCACCAGGATTAGCCACACAATCATTTCACACCGAATAAATAGTTTGGCTACACTTTTAAACCTACTAATTCTTAACAATTTTTCATCAAAACTTGTCAACAAGAAACTTACTTTCTCAACATTGCATTTGGATTTTAACAAAGTGGATATTGTATTAGGTTATCTCAAAAAAAAAAACAATTTGATCAAATATACAAAGACAGATGCCAGTGTTTGTGAAAATGAATGATTTGATATTGATAAATGCTTAAGGACGTAGGCACCTTAAATGTTTAGATGTTGTGAGAGAAGTTTACTACCAATGTGTCCTAGATTCGTTGTTCTTTCCTAAATTAGGGACGGAACAAACCGTACAAATGATTCACCTCATAATTGTACACTGTAAAGTCCTCCCAAACACAATTAGAACACAAAAGAATCAGTTTAGATATGAGTTCAGGCTAATCCGCGTACGACAGCACGTCTTTCTCCGAATTTCTTTTGTATCATATTTCCGATTGACAGAAACTTATCTTATAGTTGGTTCCAGTGAGAAGTAGGAAAAAAAAGGAATCACATCCAGAGCTAGACTAGGCTTTTGTGTCCAACTTGTGTCTGTAATGATCTATAGACTGGCGTGATGTCTTCCAGGATTTTTCAAATTAAAGCCACATTTTGTAAAGAATTTCGATATTTTAAGAAAAAAGTTAATGGGTATGTAAAAGCAATTTAAATGGTTGTTTTGATTGGCATAATGTTTGCTCGTGTGGTCTTATAATTTTTAATAAAGAAGATGAAATGATCAAAAATTGCTTCGAGTTTAAATAATGTTCTGAAATTTATAAGTCACGCAATATTAAATTTAAAATATGAACGTAGTAAGAATGCCTGTGTGGTAACCTGTTAATATTAATAGATCATAAGCAAAAACGTGAATTGATTAAAATACCTATTAGGCAGACGTTGTAATAACTAATAAATGAAAAATATATGCGAGGCGTCGCAACGCACCTGCCGAACAGTGCATCATGATGATGGACGGTCCTTCGGTGACCGGGTGCGCTCGTTCGACATTCTACAAGACATCAAATTCGCTTTTCTATATTTACACTGGAAAAGCAGATCAGTAACTTATGCTCAATAAATCCGGCAGTTTATAAGGTGCTATAATAAAGACGTCAACATTATACACCGGTTATAAATACTTATTTATGGAACGTAATTAAGTCGGGAGCGAAATTATTTCTAAAAACGTGCGCGCTTGTTTTATTGCGGCAACGCAAAAATTTCCTTCCCGCTTTATTCTCGATGATACACATCATTAAATTTCCTGATAATCATTACGCGCTCTATTTAAAGGTTAATTTATTTCCAATATATTAAACCTTCCTTCCGCCCCCGGCTCAACCGAGACACCCCCGCCTTTCCTTAGGATGTATGTTTCATTCGCTGCTATTGTCTCATTGATTTATAGTTCAATTAGTTTACTTTCAAGTTACACACTACCAGTTAAGGTTCAGGTGATATACACATCAAGGTACCATAGGCCAATACAATTTTGTTTCAACTCGCCAAATCATCCATAATTAACTCTTATTTTTATGTAAAATTTTGCTACAAACATTATTTTTAAGTATTTTTGATACTAGTGAAGATTTTATATAAAATAAGCGCACTGACAAGTTACTAACGTAACCTGAAAAGCCCAAGAAGAAAGTAAGCAGCATTTGTAGGACGAGCAAAAGGTGCAGTACCTTCCATAAAAAATGTTACTCTATTTACTATGAATAGTTCCATTAAAGTTGGATTAAGGTAGTTTTTTTTCTGTTTTGTTGATGATTCGTTTAGTATAGAATGGAAGATTTTAATTGGTTTACAATTCTATTTAAATGAACACCTCCTTGGCCATAAATAATTCTATAAGTCAATTGTGAGTTTCGCTTGTGAGCATTAGTTGCAATATTTAGTAATAAGAGTCTAAATTCGCGCGGCAATTAAGAGGCGTCCATAAATTACTAGGCAAGCATAAAACAAATACACGCGAAGTAAAGACATTAATAAACACACGATATTCCCGATTACACCTCTCTTATTCTAATTTGGTCGGATCCGTGACACGAAGAGAACGTCCGCTATTTCTGGATCCATGACAAACACCTCGGAGCTCTCGATCGCCGCCGCACCACGTCCGCCTCCCGCGGGAATGTGCGGGTGTCCCACAGACGAGAGACTGTCTCTTATTAATTGACCGCACCTCCGATCGACTTTGCCAAGTCGCTTTTTATTCTCCACGACAACTTCACTGCGCTTTTCGATTTTGTTTTCCTGGCAGTACTCTCCTCTTCCACCGACGCTACTATTTTAAGAAGTGCATAATGCGTTTGTTGACGAGAAGTGTTTGGTGGCTGATCTTTGGCATGCCAAGGTGTTATTTTGGATTTCTAAATGATTTATCTTGTTTCCAATTAAAACACAAACTCGTCCCAATTTTTTCCAAATTCCTTCCCTTTTTGATTCAGCCACAATCCACAATGTCAGTAGAGGTTATCGACTTTGAAAAAGTATTAAAAGAAAATTACACCAACTGTTTATCATTCTAATATGCGATATAGTCATGACAGCTGGACTAGGCAACTCATCTGCAGACGACCCCAAGGATTTGCACCAGTACCAAGAGCGTACCTCTTCCAGTTGTAATAGAGAGCAGATCGCTAGGTAACGACATGTATTTATAATTCAAACCCATGAACCTCTCGACACGATGATGTCGAATACGACAAGGATAGACTCTTCTTATTTTTGTATTTGAATGACTGTGCTAGAATGATGAAAGTTGTAAAGGACATCGTATCGAGTGGTTCAGGAATATGCCCCCAGGTCACCGGACTTGACGCTCTTTTTCTGTAGGATAGTACGTTTTAAATGTATAACGCCCTTTAGTATTAAAGATGTTTGGAATTTGTTATAACCTTTAGATAGCGAGTTGTAAATGAAGTTAAGCAATTTGAGAATGTCGTGGCGATGATAATAAATCATTGGAGTTGGTGCAAATATTTCCTAGTTGATTTTTTCACCTGTGCGGCCGACAAATGGAGCGCTCACCTCACCTACACGTATATTTCGAGCGCGAAAAAATAAATAAACGGAACCAACAAATACTAACGACCCATACATTTATTTATCACCCAAATGATTCAAACGCTTCCGCGCGGCCAGGCCAACGGCGGCAGGGCAAAAATTTTGGCACCTTTCCCGGCACTCAGGTGTGGCGCAAGTCTCGCCGGCGAAGGCAAAATAATAAAAGTTTTAATACGCGTCCGTGCGTTGCGATTATTCATTTCGCGCCGACACAAATCATTATTGTTGCGGACGGTGCGGTGTAATTTAATAAACAGCATTTATTTATAATATCGGATGTAATTATGGCGCGAAATCTGGCCGCTTTATAGCGGACACCTCACTCACGAGCGCTAGTAACGATGTATAAATGCATAGATAATTTATACTGCAATTTGTGTCGACCAAAATACTGGCGGCATACGTTGTTGCAAGATTCAAATGCATCACAGTCACTACCATTACTGACCATTTGATTAATAAGATTTATATAGAAAACTTACTTTTCATTATATTATCTCGAATTATACTTAATAACCAAATGCAATTTTTTTTCATGCCGAGAGCAAAATGGAATCATGAAAGATGCGCAATAAGACTCGACCACAACCAGGGGCTATATTCATGAAATGGTCCACACGATGTCGTATACGATTTTCGTCATTTTCTTCTGGGGGCATATTCTCCAACTACTCGACACCTTGTCCGTGTGATGTATTTTACGACATGGTGTCGAGTGATTCAAAAATACTCCCCCCCTCAGTTTAATGAAAAAATGAAATTCTGTTCATGTAATGTCTTCTCCGCTTAGTGAGAAAAGTCGGATAATCTTATATCCCATAGCTCCAAATATCTCCCATTTAGTGGTAGATGTGAAGAATCAAAAGCAATACGTATAAAAATTGCAAGCTTCCTAACGTAAGCACATTGTGTCCTCAAATTATTATGGAATTTCGCTGGCGTAGATCTGCTTGGAAGAACAATACCTGGCGTTTTTTTGTAAATAGTTGGCAGAGTATCAAGTTTATTATGAAGAACTGAGATGCCAAAGAATTTTAGATTCTAGTATTCGCAGGTGAAAGATATTGGTTTTAATTTAAAAATAGCTGTCGGCGTTGAGTTATTAGCTCATTTAAGCTCGGCTTGGAGTAGTCAATAGTCAGCATATTTTTCCTGAAAGGTGATAAATAAAGGCACTTAAGCAATTCTGAGACAAATTGCGCAACAATATAAATAAATATCGGAATTGCGTTGAAATGTAAACGTCGGAGTGAATAAATGCCTGGCGATATCGATAGGGAGTATGGAGTTGAAGAAACGACAGCGTGTCTAACTAAACAGCTTTTATTAAAGGTATTTATAAGCGTATCAAGCCGGGTATAGATCACGCCGTGTAGCTCAGACACCCACTCTATTTATGTCCGATTGCAACTTACAAGACATTCTTGGCAAACATTCAGACCGCTATTATCGCAGACAATAACACGTACTGCACCTCCAGAATCATTAATAAACATCTTTTTCTTGGCTGGAATCGATTTTTTGGCTGAAATTTTCCAAACGACAATTAAGAGCAATAGTCTGGAGACAATAATTCACTTTCGGTTTTAATTCCGTTGCGTTTCGACAATTTGCTCCAAGATTTTATTTGGAAATTTAATTAAAGGCAATTAAAATAATTGGGATAAGACATAAATACAAAATCAAATTATAGATAGAGCATTGGTTCGGGTATTGGGGTGCATGCAGTGTTGGAGTGTGGAGAAGAGGAAAATTAACTTAGAGCTGAGGCACGTACGTGGGGGCACTCGCTCATCCTACAAATCATTGTATTTTTCAAAAAGCAACCCCTTCGTTCGCGGGACCCCTTTAATTGTTTTAATCCGCTAGAGTTATACGCGAAATGTTAACTAAAGAAGCGTATGTGAAGCAATAGTATTGGTTCTTGTGAATGCACGAACAATCCAACAATAGAAACACCTCTTGTCAGTGTGCACAAGATGTGCGCTGGAGTGGTTCTGTAACAACGACGTTTGTAATGAGTAGATTTTTAATTGGAGAACAACTGTCAAACGGAATACGCGATGCGAGCCGTTCTTCACATCCAGACACGAAGAGGACGGAAGGGCCGAAACGTGGAAGTCACGAGCGAGACGCAGACAATGCACGCGCTCTCAAGTGGCGACGTTTGTGTTTTGTCTTTTCGAATAGAGCACTAGAGTGCTTATGGACTCGGCGTGAACAATTCACCGGACCGGTCGATGTCTGCAAATAACGCCGCCGCGGCCACCTTTTCACACTCTCAACACATTTTCTAAATATTCCATACTCTTGTCAATTTATCACCATTTTATTAGCACTAAATCATCACTTCTCACATCACTTACATTCATAACCAATTTTCTGGAAAATTTTCAATTTTCTCCACCCAGTACCATCGATGAATTAGTGATTTAAATGAAATTAAACGCACTTAAATTTTAAATTAAAAACACTTGAAATACTTACAATTGACATGGAATTTACCAGAGTTTAGTCAAACTAATAATTCAGAAATTCATCATTAGAGAAAATAGGCAACTAAATATACTTTGTAGTATTTTTAGGGATTTTAGTGTTACTACGTTTGTATGTCTGTTGAAATCCAACTAAACTCAATTTTTTATCTTTTATTTTAACAAACCCCCTGAGAGGTCCTCGGCAGCTTTATCTTTGGGTATAACTTAAATAATAAAAATGCAAAACTGATACCTAATAGAAATCAATGAGCCAAATATAGGTTTTTAACAACGTAAATCACCAGAAATATCCATTAATTCATCAAGTATGCAACCAACATTACATTGAAGTATATGTAGTTGTTTTTGGACAGCAGAGTATTCAATCTGGTTATTTACTTTTCTAAATGTCAATTTTATCCATGAAATAATCTAGGTGTGAAATTCGATAGAGCTCACTTGGAAACTTATATATCAAAAAGTTTCCTAGAATTTCTGCAATAATTATGTACAATTAATTTAAAAGCAAATATTTAAATTATGCTGTGTATGATTTGCATGGCGGTCACGCTCGTTTTCTCCTTGATTTAAAATTAGATTGTAGTAATACCTAAATCAAGTTTAAATTTATCGATCATTGCTGGTTGATTGATGGGGCAATAAAAAATAATTTGCGTGTTTTCCGCAAGAAAAATATAATATTTCACGTTTTAATTGCTGCAGCCTTAATATGTTAATGTGCGATATTAAAACGCCCCGTGATGGATTTTAGTGTCGTTAATTGAAAATTCGTCGAAGAAAAATTCTAGGAAAACACAGGTGGAGCGTTAAATCGTCGTTAACGTCACGTTAAATTCGAATCTGAATGTGTTTGAGCTTTGCAATGATTGCTGCTCTTTTGTTTGGCGTCGATTGACGTTTCACGATATTTTTATACACGATTTTGTGTATTCGCCTTGCGTGCTTTCTCGAATTCAACTAAATTAAATGCAATAAACTCGGAGTGGGGAGTCTTAATCAAAAATCTATAAACTAATAGTCTCGTGTGACGTACGGATTGAACGGGATGTTTACTAATCGTACTTTTGCATGAGGAAAACCTATGGAAAAGAATAAAGTATATGTCATTTTGGTTTGATAAAAAATCACTTCGGATTTATATTTAACTGATCAATAACCAAATTGTTTACAGGTAGCTCTTATTGTTTACTTCAAACTTGCACAAATCACAATTGAACGCCAATCTTTGTTGATTCTCGTTGCTAATCGCCTTGTTTCCAGTGAAGGATACGGACCTCTAGCGGACATTTAGGTGCACTTCAAGATTCAATGAAAACTAGTGGTTTTCGTGTAACGTATAATAATATAATCAAAGGTCCTCTTTGTTCCTCCCCCACTTGCGATTATTTGGAGTGAAGTATTGACGGTATATAATCTTGTATAAATTCAATGGTCTTTTATTTTATTAATTTGTTTTTTTTTTGTGGGGAAAAAAGAAAATTCAATTAAAAAACAGTTATCGGTAATTGCCGCTCTTAAAATCGTTTAAAAGAGGGCACGTCAGTGAAACACAAGAACAAACAAATTGAACATATTTTCCCTTCAGCGCAAAGCTTTCGCTTCAGCCGCCGCCGTCTCCTTCCCTTAAGTAATTAAGAAATGTATTTAAAAAACGCGCAGATACCAGAAAAGTTGCAGCCATATATATTCCTTATACTTTATAGGAAATAGCCTTACGTTTTGCTAATTTAATTCGTGCACCACGTAAGCAGCCTGTCCTGTTCCAAAGCATTGGGAAATTCGCGACGTCGAGCGCCAGCATCTTTACGTTGGTTCTCGTCTGATAATCCATACTTATTACGTGTTCTTATTCTTTTTCCTGTTCGAGCTGATGATAAACGATAATAGGGTAGGTAAGCGATAGATATTTCGGCGCGCTTCTTACAGAGACGCTTAAATTTCGCGGAAGCACCACCCCACACAAGAAGAAACTTTCTTATCTTGCTCCATTTTATACGATTGTAAATATTTTCTTAACAAATCTTTCACTTCGTAGATGCAAGTCGTAGTATAGAAAATGTTTTAGGGCGTTATGACTTATTATACCCTACAAATTTTGCCTTGGAGATGATCTGACTACATTTTTTCCGATTTGTCAATTCAATTTTGCTCATGTGGTTATAACAAGCCTTCAGACAATCGTACCGTGTAGAGGCGGCTTAATAATTAAACTAACAACGGTATCATGTATAAACTAATGAGATGGTGTTATGATGAGTTCAAGATTCTTGAAGGCAAGAAGTAAAAATGTTTGAAAGTTGTGCAATTAGCTTTAGCAGTGGTGGACCATAAAGCAGTCAATTGCGAAAAACAATTCTCAGGACAATTTTATAAGGTTGCGGCCTCCACTTTGTTTATACTCGAATGTGTAGACACCTGGCAAATTAAGTACCGAGGCGGTACTAAATTTAGCAATAAATCTTACATTTGGTAAAGTGTAAAGACGAGTTTTATTATTAAAGACGTAAAGACGCATTCTTTCGTGGTTTCGAGTAATTTTTTCAGAAAAAATCATTTAATTCGTGTATTAATTCCCGAGCTTAAGGCCTGGGAACATTACGCGCATTTTACACAGTGCGCGACAAGTTGCGAGATTCGCAATTCGTCAAAGTTGCGAGGAAATCAGTGGAATTGGTCAGCGTTAAAATATTAATTTGCCGAAACGACCGTGAAATACTGAAATTGCTACAATTTTGTTTGGAAAATACGTTACAAATCGAAGGAATTCCAGCAGCAAGGGGTATAATTTATTATTGAAGAGGGTTTCCTTCAATGTATTTGTAGGATTGTTCCGATAGCGCCCACCTGTTCGATGAGTATTGATGAGCTCTGACATGCATCCGGTGAAAAAACGTTTTTTCGGTTAAAGACAGTTTAATACGCTTCTTTTGTGCAGCCGTTACTCCACAATGCGCTTTAATGACTGCAATTTTCCACTCAATCTATCAATTAAAATACTCAACAACACCTATAATTATTAACCAAATTAAAAATTCAATAAAATCATAGCTAAACAGCGGAAACAAGCCGCAAATATAACAATCACTAGTTGGCACGTTAGAAGCATCAGTTTGTGGCCACAACCGTTAACAAGTGCGGCAACAAGATGTGCATCTATGGCGGTGCTGATATGAATGGCGTCTCGCGTCCTTTTCCCGACGCCTGGGCCCTCCAAAAGATCCGAGAGAGACCATTTCTTCGGCTTATTCCCCTGCACTACTTGAACATTCAAATAACCACAAGCAAGTGGTCTTACCGGGTTTTAAGTGAAAACGAGAACTGCTTTTAGCTACCCATGTATCCTACACTTACTTTACAAAATTTAACAAAACTTTTATTTGTTTAATTAAAAAAGTTGCGATACCCAAACTTATTTAATTAAAATTGTATTATTTTAAACTCAACGATTATTATTGATAATATCTCAGATGCGGGCGTTATTACTCAAAATGCCCTCGCTCAGGGTTGGATTCGGATAAGTTTTCACTTTTGCGGATACCTTTTCTATAACTCGAGCGTAAGCCTAACGTGTCCACTATTTTTGGAGATGGTTTATGTAGCACTATTACACTAATTTTAAAACATAATAAAACAAACACTTTTTTTTCAAACGTCACTAATCACTAACGTTCAATTTTCTGTGACTCTCCATAAGATGTAAACATCATTTTTCTGTTAGTTGAGTGTATAATCATGTTCGTACCAGTTCGTATACTTCCGACATAGGTGATATATGCCTAGACGATAAAGTATCTAGGATAAAGGATATGAGGTAAAAGAATCCCCGAGATATCCAGGGATGAAAAAATGCTTCTATTGGCTTTTCAATCTAACCTTCTTGCGACCGAATACGAAACTAATAGAATGACGTCAGAAGTAGGTTGGTAGACATTATAGTCCATCGATCCTACCCGTGTCCTCGAAAATTGTAGATAAACTAATCTACAATAGAATACTTCGAAGCCCAAAATCTCTTCAGTTCATCGCAGTGTGGCTTTCTGCCATGTAAATACATTGTTACAACACTCATCACCGTCATACAGTGAATTCAAATAAGATTGAAACCATTGACATTGCAAGGTAGGAAACCGAAGTTTCCTACAGTTGGCTACACTGAAATGATCGCGATCTGTTTCGTTAAAAAAACATCGCGAATATTTTAACTGGATTAGTTTAAGTTTTGAAAAAAACTATTTTTTTTAATTTGCAACACACTGAGAAATAAGTTGAAAAAATACCTGAAGAAAAACTGGTGAGATACGCTTTGGTTAAAGTGACAGATCAGATTTAAATTTAAATAAAAATTAACAGGTACACTAACTTAGCAAGTCTAAAATCACTACAGAGTATGTTTGGTTGCATAGTTGCGGTTTCAGTCTTTTTTGAATTCACTGTATAAACCGCGATGAAAGTAGAACAAGACAAAGAGACTACCAGGCTATGCTAATGGACCTTTCAAAGGCGTTCTAATGGATATCCCATGATATCTTAATGGGCAAATTGAACATTATGGTGTTGCTCCACTACTCGGACTACTCGGTGAGTATCTAAGAAACTGAAACCAAGTTGTTTTTTGAAGAAACAAGCTGTCCTAGACCAAATAACCTAAAAGAATAATCCATCGAGGATCAATATTAGGTCCACTAATGTTCCTTATTTTCATTAACGATCTCTTTGTAAACGTATCTATCTGACAAAAAGCAAATCTATTTGCGGACTAATGGAGAATAATAACTAAAGACCTCTGATAACACATGTTTGGAAGAAGAACCGAAACACACAAAATACCTTTCAACATAATGAGTGCAGACAGTTGAAAGCTTTTGGGGGTCACAGTCCTAGAAAATATTAAATGGAAAGATCATATAACAAAGTTGAAAAGCTATATATGTATATACAATCAGGACTACCTCTGCAAATTAGCAAGGAGTCGAGCGATATTTGTTCTCCAGAAGAACGCTGTTAGAAAAGTGCAAGACAAATGGAAACTGCTTTTCCTGAAATATAGAATCCTGACCGTACCTTCTATGTACATTGTACATAATGGAATAACCGCAAATACAACACACCGCGGAGGAACCAGTTGAAGACGCTATAGTACAGACTAACAACATGTCAACAATCCTTCCACTAATTTTCGAAAATTCTATAACAAGCTAGACTCAAATATACCTTATGAAAAATTGAAAATAGAATTGATAAAACTGCTAGTTTTAAAGTAATATTTGATTATGAATTCCATGATTTCTTAAAATAATTTAAGTTAAAATAATATTAATGAAATTTTATTATTTTATTCATGTATACCCTTTGTCGCACATGGATGAGAAAAAAAGTTACCACCAAAGTGAACCTATATAATCTTTTGATCTAATTCCTACTTTCCAACACAAATCGGATATAATTTGAATCGCCAATTCTTCCTAATAATACAATATACTGTTATTCATCACCCTGTATATAATTCTTCTTGCATTTTTTTTCTAGTTCAATGAAGCAGGACTTGGTGGAATACAAGTGACTTATTTCACAAGAATAAAGTATGCAGAGTACTTCAAAATACATAAATTCGACATGGATTCGTTCAGCCAACTAGTCAACTTAAACTGCAATTGTAAATAGAAAACTTGAGCTAATTCAAAATTTCATAGCAATTAAATTTAATATTGAGTGGATTCAGGATGGGTTTTGCAATAAGTAATCGTTCATCGCGTGTGTGATTTTAATACAATGGAAGAACAGCAAAAGTGTGCATTTACGGTAAATGAAACAATTAAAAATAATTAAAACAAGTGTCGCAAGCAAATAATAAAATTTTCGTCATTTCAAAAACAAGGAGAAGAAACGCGCGCCAATTTATTCGCAATTACCGATTACACAACACAGATTGCTCTCTCGAATGCGATTGTACAACACTTTAAGATATTTTTTTGCCATTATTAGCAGCGAGAAAAATCCAACAATAAAACAATCGTAGCCTTTATCTATTTTTAATCTACTTTTACGCTTTTTCCTTTATATAAAATGCTAACTCTTTTCGTTTTTGTCATTTTTATTTCCATTCCCTGCTTAGCATATGAAATCCTAATCCCAAGTCAAACATCAGACAATCGAAATTTATTGCTCTACGATCAATTTTTGGTATCCCACAAGGATTAGCGCGCCCTATTAATAAATCACGTATCGATACCAGTGATACCCCTTTTCCTCCAGGATATGCAAACGATGCAAAGACGCAGATGTCCTTAGATGCAAATTTCCTCGAGGCCAGCTTATTTATCCCACACTCTCATCTTCCAACGAAGAAAAAATGCGCATATTCAAATTGGGTCCCATTGAATATCAAATGATATATTAAAGGATTTGTGTCGTCGAAGAGAAAGGGTGAAGAGCGCGCGCGGACGATTTTTACTAGGAATCTGAGATGGGGACGACTCTCAAAAGGATCCATTCAATCGGCTCGTAATGATAGAGGGCGCAGGTAAAATGCGCCCCTTTCTTTACCGCGATTTGCATACGCGGAGGAAACTTGAGGATCCGCGACGAATCGAAGATTTTATCGGATCAGATTTCTTTCCAAAGACCCAAAGATATATGCGATGACAGCCGGCGAATTGCTTCCTAATTTTCCAAAGGATACAGCTTCGAATTGGAATTACAAATTTACCTCTGACTGAGCAAAACTTTTTGATCGTTGATTTAATTTAACAGCAAAATTTTGAATTGTGATGATAACTTTAATTTGACCCAATTCGTTCTCATAAATTCATCAAATAGTTGATCACATTGTTGTGAAAACCATTAAAAAAATTAATTTGTTATTGTAAGTCAATTAGGTTTTTTTCCTGCCATAAAAAATAATTGAATCGTTTTCATTGAAAATGCTAGTTTATTGCGTTGCTTCTCACATAAATAAATAATCGAGTTTGGCCAATATAGGGCTTGAATTATTAATTGACTACTGTTCTTGCGTGCATTATTATGTTATCAGAGGTAGCGATCATCAATTATCGGCTATCAATATTCGTGGCTGATATCGTCAATAAATAAGTGAATGTTTGAAAATGGTGGCGTGGATGGTCGCGTAATTATCGCGTTTGAATATCGAAGGTGCGTTAATAGGCGACAGTTGTTGGTTCGGATAAAATATTTTCTGTTATTAGCCACGAACGTCGACATTTGGAGATTACGTGCATTGATAATCTAACGGCCATCTATAGGTTGACTTTACAATAGGGTTATTTTAGGGCTGCTCGATAAATTAGTCATAAAATGAGTTGTTATTAGGAAAGAGCGCGCGCGTTTTGTTTAATTAATTATTTATTTATAATTTTTCAATTAAGCGGTTTATTCCAGGAGGGCGCGAAATCGAAAGCGTAATTCACGCCGGCGACAATATATCAGTACAGGGCGTTCAATAAATTGTCACTGACAGCCAGCTACGGTCACAAAACTAAATTCCGACCGGCAATAGTTCATTACAGTATACACCCGAGCTATTACGCCACTAATTGAGAATTGCATTAAGACCGTAAATTTCAAAAGTCGCCGCTTCTGTGTATTGTCCTGTTTCGGGGACGTTCGTTCGCTGCAGAAGAGGGGGAGGGGGAACCAAGCCACGTGGAAAAACAATTATTCCTAATCGCACCTATTTTTTGTTTCAAATTTTTATTAATGAATTATTTTTATAGAGTCAAAACTTGCTTCCAGTAATAACACGGTAAATAAAATAGCTAGGAATTAATTCAATTTCGCGAAATAGTATTTGCGGTGCTTCGAGCGTTGTATATATATATATGTTATTAAGCTAAAACGCTAAAATTGTTATTCGGCCGTTAATTTTCATTCGGGGGTGGTGCGCGCTTGAAGGGCCGTTAATTTTCATTAGTTTCGTTCGAATTAAAAGCGAAAACAAATTTTTAAGAGTTTATTATTTCCACATTCTTACTCACATATTGAATTATTTCACGACACGTTGGATATAAAAAATTGAAAAATATCAATTTTAAGCAGATAACCAATCAAAAATGGGGATTTTTTTCTAAGAAAAAAAACCAGAAATAACTTGTGGTTAAAGTTATTGAAGGTGGTGTAAAATGATGAGGAGGAAAATATTAAAATTTTCGGAGCGTCAGGCGCGGTCATGCAGAAACGGTCAAGAAGATTAGCGCGGGCCGTTCTACACAAACGCGCACTTTTCGCCAAATTAATTTAAAGTGAGAACGTGGACGAGACAAATTAAAAACGCGAAAACAGAACAACAAAGGCATCTGACGTAACACATGTAAACCCGAAATTTCTTTACACAACATTCCCTTAATATTTTCCAGGTCTGTGGGCACGAATGTTTGTTGTAATAATTAAATAATTCCACATATCCGGAACGAAAATATAATAACGTCTCTAGTCTCTAAATTCATTTGTAGATTTTAAATTCGAAGAGGGAGGAATTCCAGAGTCGCGTATGCAAATTGCGAACTGGCCAGTGCGCTAATTGTAGATCTTGGTTCGCGCTACTTTCGACAATTATTGAAGAGGAGCTGGCGATGTCTTTAATTAAGAGGGAAATTACAAGGACTATATAAATAGACCAGGAGAAAAGTGCAAAATGGCGGCTGGACGCTCCGGGCGCTGCGATGGGAAGAGCGGGAAAAAACTATGTGTAATGTGCGTGCAACATTTAACCGAACTTAATTTTCCAGCCGAGTTGGCTTTATTGCAAAAATGTTCTCGTGGTCACTATCGGAATGAATGCTAAACTAAAGCTCATTTTGTAGCCCGGGCTTTAACAACTCCACGGCGTCGATGTTTCCCTCACACCTATGCAATCACCAACGACAGCGCAATTTCACACACTGACTCGTTACGTATGGACAAATTTGCTGGATTTAAATAATTGCTTTACAAATTATGGTAACGTTACTTAAATTGTCCCAATCCTACAAATAGCCACATTTCAACCATCAACATCAGGACCATTCTTTACTTGAATGACTTTTCTAATCATCAGTATCACACCATTTCGTTTATGAATTTCTATCAAAATCAGGAGTCAGGAGTTATGTTGGCATCGCTTCCTCCACTATAATATAAAAGAGTGCAATTTGGCAAATTGCAATACAATCGGTAGCTAATCAATCTTCCCAAATAACCCTAATTACAAATAAAGTTTCAAAAGGTTTTGATTGATGATGGTAGTGATCGGTTTTGAAACCATAAAGAACAAAAAAAAGATTGTCCCTAATAAAAAGTGTAACGCGTTTGAAAAGAAGAGCAGATCGTTCTTTGTACGCAGGTAGTTTGAAAACATAAACACCTCGAAGAAGGGTTGGGATTCTTCCTACCTGAGTATCCGTGCATATTTAGCGTTAATCGCGCACTGTTTGCTCAATATTAATAGGCCCGTATTTGGTTAAGAAAGGCACCGGGTACGTTCTTCTTCTTCTCGGGTGACACATATTTCCTGATTGTTATTCAGGCTCCTGTGAGAGCCCCTGCGGTCGTCTTGAGTACGCATTATTACCGGATTTATCGACGATTTTGGTTTGGGAATCGATCCACTTTTGAATATTTCAGAGGGTCGCTAAAATGTTTATTTAAACCGCTTCTAAAATTTATTAATGTTTTGTGTGGTTATTAATTTAACGGTCGATTCTCTGCAATGCAGGAGCTGGTCGTGGTCATTGTGGATTGTGGACGGCCAAAGTTAACTGAATAAACCGGCCTATTTGCTTGGTCAACACAAGAAATCAGTTTTAAATGGAATATTATATTCGACCTTCCCTTATGTTATTGTGCGCTAATATCTTATTTAAACGATCGCTACGACTGGACATGAACGCCCCGATGACCGCCCTTATACCCTCCAAGACCGCCCTGAAACTTGATCGAGGCACAACATTGTTCAAGTATGTTTGTTTATACTCAAAAATTTATCCATTTACATAATGCTTCGCAATTTTACCACCAACTTATGAATTCCACACTCTTTTTTCCTTAAGTCAGTAGGAATTATTTGAATAAGCAAATTATGTTATACATATATGGATTACTTCACACGTGTAATATCGCCATATCTTGAATGGTATTTAATGGGATTATTTCAAATATGCCTGCTATAAAAAGTACTATGATTCTGCAGTAGTATTTTGAAAAAAATCCACAGTAATCAAAGGATCCCGCACAAAACCAACGAATCTTCTAGCCACAAAACAGAGGTCTTATTTCAAAAATAGATAATGTACGTAAAACAGCTAATTTTAAATATGAGATTTATTGAGGTAAGAATGCATAGTGACATGTAAAACCATTTACAAATTGTTTTCACAATGACACATTTGAAGAACCAAAAAATAGTGTACAATGATTGTACATATCTAAATATTGAGAAGAGTTCTTGCTCCAGATGGATATGCATATACAAGATACTTAGAATACAATGATGCCAAATCCCTTCGACAGAGTTCCAAATAGATGTTACTCAAATACTAGCATGGTTTTAGATCATGAAATATCTGATTAGTTACATTGGTGCCGCCTTTGCTTCATCCTAATCAAGCTCAGTTCTCAACAGAAGAGGCGAACTAACCTCGTATTATAACATAATCGTGATGAATCTTTGAAGCTACTGATGATGGCCACTTGAAAAATTTATTTAAATTCTTTGGAAATGTTATCCCTTCATTTCATATTTTCAATCTGTTCAATTTTTTCCATATAGCCAAACCCTTAGTAAATAAATATAATAGAGCTATCATAGTGCCAACTAGAGTACAAGTTGAAGGTCTTAAACAGAAGGGAGGTCGATGGGAAGACCTAACTGCAAAGCATGTATCATTGATTCCGAATTTTAATTTGGTATTCTAAATAAATATTCTTTCAGAAATTAACTCATGGAACTTATCAATTTGGATTAGTACCATCATATATTTAGGATTTTTCTTTAGGAGCTAAGCTAGAAAATGTAGAATTCGAGCAAAATACCAATGAATCAACTTTAATGCGAATGAGGATTGTCTATAGATTCATAGAATTTAATGGGGTGTGTAGTCGAGATCCATATGTTGCAAATGAGTATTACTTTTCAAAACTGGAGCAAGTACCTGTACACATGCAGCAACTATTTTTAATACTTGGGATTTGTTCGGCATACTTTACCCATCGCTTCAATTCTTGTGAACTGTACAATATGCATTTGATCGCCATGTTATGAACTATCGATTCATCTGAGATATATTGGAATCTATTTTTCCATTTCTTTAGTGAGGAGTCCTTTATTGAAATATCGAAAAACTCATAATATTTTATCTTATCGTATTCCAGGAAAGCACAGCACAGAGGACTTATCTTTAGTTGTTTGTTTAGAGTTTAAACCAGTGTTGAGTTGTTAGTCCTGTAAGTATGCACAACTTGGTTCGATGTTCGATTGATTCAAGTCAAACGATAAAAACAATTAATCACTTAGGGTTTCATCAAAATCTGTCCGGAATAATTCTTTTCTTCATTTCGCCTTTTGGGCAAAAGTCCAAACTTTTCACATTCATCTATTTGTCTTACCATTTTTTCTTCCTTCGTCTTTTTGTCCAAGTTTGATTTGTTTGTATTAGCATTTTTTATATGGCCACTATTCCATCTATTCATTCTTTTAAATCATTATTTTATTTCTGATTAAAATGGCTATGTGTGGTTTGGTTTCCTCCACAAACTCAGTACGCAGATACCAGGTAAAAGGATTAAAGGTGGCGCATATACTTGTAATTTATATAAAAAATAGTTTGGAAATGTATTTGAGAGCCATTTAGAGTTACCCAAGGAACACCACGAGGAGGCGGCTCTCATTGTCCCTCAAAAGTATGATCTGTAGAACATTTTGTTCTAAAAGCTAAAAGTATGTGTGTGATTTCATCACGATTGGTCATTTCAATAATATGCTACAAGTGTCAACTATGTTTTGCAATGATTTGTTTGAGCAGGAAAGAGAATGATTAGCCATAAATAGATTCAAAAATGATGTTACATAAAAATAATATCTACATTTGGAAACGTTTGCTTCAAAATATTTGTTTTATTAATATCCTTTTATCTGCACGTCGCAGTGGTGTATATCTAGTTGGTGGAGGAAAACGAATATATCTTATTTTTCAAAAATTCTTCTCTTTCAAGATTTGATTTAAAATGATAGCATATTCGACCTTTATTGTCCTACTTATAGTAAAGTAGTCGATTAAGTGAGGTATTCTTTCCATGAATTAATCATGAAATAGTTAAAAACTGATAGTATACATTAGTCGATGACTGTAAAGCAATTATCCGCATATTTATTCAACTATTCCTTTCATTTGTTTATTGTCTTTGTATTGTGTCGTTTTCCATGTTTCCATTGTTGACAATAAAGGCAAAACGATGTCATTTTAGGTAGATAGTGCGTATTGATAGGAAAGGGCAGCGATGCAAAAAAATCAGCAAGCAAAGATCGAAGAGAGTCGACGAAACCAAGTCACTCAATTAATTATTGCATCTTATTAAACTTTTTACGGACGAATACCTGTCTGCTCGACTCGGGTGTCCAACGTACCATAACTTTATGGCCATAGTACTCATATCCGGTATGGTTGAATAAGTTGCGCACGTCCAGCTTTGTCTTCCGTCTTCTTCCTACACATTAATGGCACCTACGCGCGTGTCGATTACCGCTCGCTTTTAATTACGAAGCAATTGATTCGAAGTACATGTCAGTTGTTTAAAATGTAATTAATGTATAATTTATTAATTTATTCTGATATTGTTTCGAGCCGAGCGTTAAAATTGCCGATAACGGCCTAGATAACGTATAGAATTTCTGTAATTACCAGCCTTATTCTACGTTTCAATACGAGGATTCACACAAGTTCAATGCATTTTATATATTTTTATGTATGCCTCGCACTTGTATTATTATTACACTCGCCGGGGCGAGCAGGATCGCCGATATGGAACCGAACTATGGATTTTTTAACACTTGCTGCTTTAGCGAGAATTATTTTTATTTATCATTTTTGTAAATTATTGTGTAGGTTGAGATCAGACGGTCAATAGCCTTTTTTCCGTTTGTTCCAATAAAATATTAAATTGCCTCATTAATTATTATTACTCACTTCATTAACGATTATTACACTATTATAATTGGAGCTTATCGGCCCAAATTGTTTACTAGGTAAAAGTAACTATTGAGTATTGTTTTTGATTAATTAGTAAAGTTATTTAATATATAAATATAGCTGGGGCGTTTGGAAGGGAATAAGGAGAGAAGACTAATTATCAGTTATGGCTGTGAGCAAAGAAACGTAATAGATATCCAATTATGGGGACGGTTGTATCGACCATATGCCTTTTCTAATTGTTATTACTTTGGGCCTCGATATCAGCAGCACGAAACGAGCGCCCGCCACCCACCCGAAAGTGTATATTGCGAAAGGGTTGGCGCGCTCTTCCCCATTTTACGACCATCGATGACACAGAAAGGCATAAAATTTAAAATTTAATCAAGCAATAAGAAATAAAAGCGGAAATAATATTCCAGGCCATTAGCGTTCGATCGAAGCGGGAATTAATTATTTAGCCCTGATTAAAAATTTTCATATTCCATCCACGGGGAAGTAAAGGAGATTTTTAATACGTTAGAAAAATGAAGCGGCTCTTTTTAGCATATGTATGAATCCACGTCCAAATTAATCAACCTATGTAAATGATACCAGCGTCCGGATGAGCGCATGAGAAAAAAAAACCGGAGCAAGGCGCGCTCTAATTTATTCGCGACATTTAGCAATCCCAATCAATCCTGAATAATTTTCGGAATTAACATAACCCCCATGAGAAAAGAAAAATCGTAATCAGCGAGAGAAAAGGAACCGGATTTTAATATGTGCGCGCATGCAAATGCGATGCGAAGGGCCCCTTCGATTTTAATTAGGGCCCACCGATAATTTCGTATTTTCTTTCTTCGAGTCCCTCGCATTGAAGGTTTATGGTAATGATCCGATGCGCTGGTCAGGAATCGAAGAGGTGCATATTAAGCAGGCAAAAAAATAAGAAACAGCTGGGGCCACCGCGACCCGCGAAGGGTTGGGACTTTCCTTACACCACCTGGTTCTTCTTTACTCGCCCTACGAGTAAACTGATAGTCCTAATTAAAAATTATTATTTATTTATTAAAATATTTTTCTTGTGGTATTAAATATCCCTATGTAGCATAATTCAAGAAAAATTACTTAACTTGTATACAGGGTGTCACAAAATTGGCGCATAAAGCTCTCGCTACATTGGCAGGGACCCTCTGTGGAGTATTGAAAAACATATTTAAAAAAATCTTAATATTTTATAACCAAAGAAGAAATAGACAATCCTATAGGAAATATCTGTAAGGTTTGTGTAAGTTTAAAAACAGAAGAGTTGACCAGTTGGCGTTTAGGCTGGGTGCGTGCTTATCCCAGCTGATGGGTTATAATGAATAATTTCCATGGTTACCTTACAGACTTACAAGAATCAACCTATAAGTGACGGTTTAGGAAAAAGTGGTGTAATTACTCCTAATTGTCATTTTTACTATGAAACCATAGTAACTCTACTAACTTTTGATAGAAATTGTCAAAATGACTCGTATGTCGCTTTTGACAGATTTGTTTTTTTGACATGTTATTTCAAAAAAAAAATAAGTAGAAACATCCTTATTTCGGGGTAAATTTAATTTTCAATTGAAATTGGTTTAGTTTGTGTTGAGGATTGACAGCAACCGTAAGCTAGGCAACGAGATAAAAATAATAAATAAATAGACTGATGTCATAATTAATAATTGTAACAATAATCATCGTGCGTGTTTGTATTGAATAAAATAAAAGCTTATTGATGCGAATCTTTGTTAATCCACTGTACCAATTAACTATAACAATAGTTTGTTTTTCTTTATGCAAAACTGTATCTATTGGTGATGATTCTAGAGAAGTTCCTGTTTTATTTTTCTCTAGAAAATACATAATGTACAGGACAAGTCCAAAAATGTTAGCCTAATACATTTTTCGCATATTTTGCATACAACTTTTCCAAAATTTTTATAAATCAATGAAATAGTTATTAATTATTATAAATGTTAATACAGAGCTTAGAAAGCAAAAGATATGTAAAGGATATTCGTTATGAATAGAATACTATTTTTATAGAATTAGTATATTAAAATAGTAGTGTTGAGTATCCGACAAAAAATAAATGAAAAAATAGGTAATTTACTTTATAATTTTTATTTTAGAAAAATATGGTAAATTAATATTAAGATAATAATTTACTTAAAAGTACAGATGAGTATCTATGATCAAATGTTCTTGATAAAGAAAAGGCGAAGGAAGAAGGGCCGGTTTCACAGTGGAAGCTTAAGCTTCAAGTGACACTAAAAAAATAACAGATTTCCTATTGTATGAGAAAAAATATTTAAGTGTTTTTCTGCTCTGGTATCATTTAAGACCATTTCCGGTAATCGAGGATTGGAAAGATTTTTACTAAAAAAATGAGCGATTTTTATAATAAGTAATGAATGCATCCAAAATTTTATAAGAAAATTTTTAGTACTTTGTCCGCAATAAAAAATTGACTTCAGAAGTTTATAACTTCTTAGGGGTGCATTTTTTGATATTGATAAATTGGGCCAAATTGACTTATTTTCATGTCTACTATCACCAGTTAAGCGTTGTCGGTGAAGTTATGAGATACCTAGTATAAATTATTCAGAATTGTAAAACGTACTTTTAGCACGTCTTGATTATATCATGGGAAATGAAAGTATCAATAATGGGTCTTTTCCCGATTTTTTAATTTTAGTTTTATTATAAAGATCAAGCCTAATTGAACACTAATATTTAATCAGTTTTTTTATATCTTTTTTATAAAAGTAATAAATTTTAATTTACATCTGACAACGCTACAGGTTGTCTATAGTATTGTTATTCTATGGTTAATTTCATCGGGTGCAGTCGGCTCCATCGGTTTTATTAACAAAAAAGAACGAAGTGATTTGCTCGAGCAAATTAGTCAAATTTTGATAAAAAGAACACACCGGAAATAACCTTCGGTGCCGATCGTGAATGTTCGTAAAATATTATAACGTTGCCGGACAAAATAGAAGTTGTGACGACACGAATCCTTAAAATTAAAATTAAAAAAAAATTTAATATATTGATCCAATTAAAAAAGTAATTGGCCGGTGTAATTATTTCCTAAAAGGTTATTCATGACGAAAAAATTATTAAAATCAGTTTTACCTGGGAAATACCCATTGTGGATATTCTAAAATGAAGAAAATTTTCCTTAGTGAAAAACATTATTTGAATCTCCTATAATATTCACTTCATTTATTAACGGCATTTTAAAATACCTATTCTGTAACTTTTTCGACCGAGAGTATTGTGTTCTGTCTTTATC
The DNA here is from genome assembly GCA_963971135.1 of Stenus bimaculatus. Taxonomy (NCBI): domain Eukaryota; kingdom Metazoa; phylum Arthropoda; class Insecta; order Coleoptera; family Staphylinidae; genus Stenus; species Stenus bimaculatus. The sequence continues at coordinate 50,833,764 of OZ020181.1, forward strand.
TTTATTATTGACATTTACTCATGCAAATTTCGATTCGTGTGGTTACAGAATAGGCCTATAAAAATAATTTAAAAAAAAAATTGATTTTGTCAATTTTGATAGCTTTCAAATTCTTGAATTTGAATGGTTGTCAATAAAGTTCTATTTACATGATAATTTTTTAGGAAAACATAATTACAGAAAATTTTTCTTTAAAAGAATATACATCAGCTATTCGGAATTTCTGTAATTATTTTGTAAAGTTTTAAAC